>PVJO010000130.1:0-127811 GCA_004026905.1 Hystrix cristata
TGGGGACTGTGGTGCTGGGAATGCAACCCTATGGGGTGAGGAGGAGAGACCTGGGTTGGATGGGAGTAGAGGTTGGCGAGGGCTTCAAATTGAGAGCTGAAGGAGGAACCAGGTTGGGAGTGGATAAAAGTGAGGTCCGAGCTGGGTCTCATCCTGGTCCTGTCACCAAGTGGGATGCCGTCTTTGGGGTGGGCCTCCACATTGGTTAACCGGGGCCACAGGCTGGGCTGGAGAGCCGGTGAGCACCCTTGCTCTGAAGTGCTGGGACTCCTTTTAGGATCTGCTGCACGAGACTGAGTCCTTTAGAAACTGAATTCTCAGGGCGGGTGGGTCAGATCATTTCTAAAGGAGTTTAGAGTCTCAGTGGAGCCAGTCCCATGTCAAACGCTCAGCATGCTACGTGCCCTGGCTCTTTACTGTGCCCCTAGATGATGGCCTGGGTCTGGTGTGAACAATTCCTAGGGCGGTGGAGGGAGGTGATGGTGGATCGGACTGTGTTTGATTCAGACATGTCGTTTGATTACCACGCTTTGAATTCTGGTTTCAAAAAAGGAAAATGTCTATAAGCTGCATTTATAAATACTAACAGGTTTCCCGTTTATCGAAAATGAACTCAGTAGTTGCTGGGTGCCAGGGAAGGAGCTTGGTAGTCGAGGGAAGGAAGGGTGAACCAGGTTTGGATTCTGTCCTTGTAGAGCTGTTTAACTGAATCGATACTAAATAAATTATATTGAAATATTTAAATAATTGTGTGTGCCTGACCTGTGCCCACTAAACACAGAGCTGACCCGCACAAAATTTACATAGATGCTCAGGGCTGGCTGTCTTGGGCCAGCCCACCACAGCTGGCTTTCTCTGCTTACTTAGCGTGTATGAGGAGACCTGTTTGCCCTCTTTCAGAAGCTGACTTATGACAGTCTGAGCTGGCGGCAGATGTCAGCTTACACTTCGCACCCAAACCGTGGCCTTCTATTGCTAAGAAGTGGCCTTGGCTTGGGACAGTGAGGAGGAAGAAGGTGTGGAGCACAGACGTGTGAAAGCTGGTGGGAAAATGTCATTTCGAGCTCCTATCTGTTTTCTCAGCTCTCTTCCAATCCTGGGTGATGCAAGGTGTTGCAAACCCCAAATAACTCCCAGTTGCAGTCAGTATAAAAGGTGGTGACCTAGAAACTATATCCTCAGGACATTAGGAGAGCCATCCCAGATCCCCTGAGAAGCCCTGGGGGTGACCGGGAGACCCTTTCACCAGCACCTCCTTTCGTCCAGCTGGCTTTGTTGCTGGCTAAGGTTATTCTCCCAAACTCAGGCTTTTTGGTTGATTCTCTTTTTAGTTGTGGTGGTTTGGAAACTGTACACGGGTCTACATCTGGGTGGCCTGGGTGTTGCAGAGGCGCCTGGCAAGGAGGTTCCTGAATTATCAAGGAATTACCTGGTCGCTTGGCCTCAGAGGAGCATCCTTCCGCAGGCAACAGAGAGGCACCGTTCTCCAGTGTTCTGGTTCTGGTTCTGCAGAGCCTGGGCCCGGACCCTGAGTCCTCACTTAGTTCTGCATCTTGGGAAAGTTCTCTTGGCTCTTTCTAAATCTCAACTCTCTTACCATGACACTGACTTTGGTGAGAATTTAATAAGATCATGACTACAGACACTGGTAAAGGAAAAGCACTGAGATGTCACCTCTGTTACTAATAATGATGATAAAATGAGGTTTGACACAACGTCATTGTAGATGACCTGGTCCTACGTCGTAAGAAGCCACAAAACAACCGTTAGCACTGATAAACAAATCCAGTAAAATTCCAGGGTACAAAGAACCAAAATGTAAAATATACAGAAATTATTTGGGTTCTATACATTAATAAACCTCCTGAAAAGGAACTTTAAATAATAGTCCTATTTACAATAGCATCAAAAAGAATAAAATACTCAGGAATAAATTTAACCAAGAAGGAGAAGGACTTGTGCATTGAAAACTACAGTACACTGATGAAGACTATTAAAGGAGATGCAAACATATAAATGACTGGGAAAACATCGTATGCTCATGACCAGAAGAATTAAAGTTGCTAAAATGTCATACAGTATGAAACAATCTATAGATTCAGGACTATCTCCATAGTCAAAATCCAATGTGACTTTTCACATAAACAGAAAAACAATTCTAAAATTCATATGGATCTGCAAAAGCTCCTGAATAGCCAAAGTGATTTTGAGAAAGGAAGCATTACATGTCCTAATTTAAAAATAAATTACAAGCTATAGTAGTTAAAATAGTTTGGTACTGGCATACAACAGGCATGTAGAGAGGATGGAATAAGCCCAAGGACAGACTAAGCTTGGAAAAGGTGCTGAGAATACACGGTGGGGAAAGAATACTCTTCAGTAAGAGGTGTTGGGAAAATTGGGTATCTACCAGCAAAAAAAAAAAAAAAAAAATTTGTATCTTAAACTACACATAAAAATCAACTCAAAATGTATTAAGGACTTCAGTGCAAGACCTGAAACAGTAAAATGCTTGGAAGAAAACAGGGACGCCTCCTCGGGATTTGTCTTGGCAGTGCTTCCTGGGATGTGACACATGAAGCACAGGCAAGAAAAGCAGAAATAAAGAGTGGTCAGACTAACACTTCTGAACATGAAGAAAACAATCCCCAAAGCGAGAAGGTGCCCTACAGGATGAGAGAAAGCATCTGCAAACCGTATACTTGGTAAAAGATGAATATCTAAAACATACAGAGCACACATACAACTCACTAGCAGAAAAGAAAATGAAAAATAAACTCCCAGAAGAAAAAGACTGGGCCGGGACTGGGAGCAGCCTTGGCTTCCTGTCCATTAGCATCTCTGTCCCCTGCAGCCTCAGTGGCCCTCATTCGTGTCACACTGCTTCCTCCTGGCAGCGCCCAGCCCCACCCTGCTGAGGGCCCTGGGCCCATGGCATCAGAAGGACAAATTGCGAGTGCCGTGAGCCTGCCCGCAGCCACCTCTAGCGTCTGGCCCTCTTCATCTTGAGATGCCCTGGGGCTGGGGTCTCGGGTGGGCCTTCCCCGCAGTCCTTGCGCCTCCCTGTGAGCTGAGCCTGCTGCCCCTCATCTCCCCACCTGTGGGTGCTGAGACTCCTCGCTTGCTTCTGTGCAGGGCCCTTGTGTCTCCTCCTGCGCCCCCAGCTCTGCTGTCCCCTCCCTGCCGCAGGAGATCTGGTCCAGCCGCCGCACCTCTCCTTTACCCTCAAGCTTTCTTTCCTCGCTGTCCGATTCTTGTTGGTATATAATTATTCATAGTGGTCTCTCCAGGATCTTTTTTATTTCATAGCATCAATTGTACAGTATCCTTTTTCATTTCTAATCTTTGTCATTTGAGTCTCCTTTCTTTTCAAAAAACCAACTCTTTGTTTTGATTTTTTCCATTGCTTTTCTAGTCTTTATTTCATTTATTTTTTTCTGCAGATTTTATGATATCCTTCTTTTGTGCTGACTTCGAGTTTATTTGTTCTTCTTTTTCTAGTTCCTCAAGGTGTAGAAAACATCACCTTTTTAATGACCCTTAGATTATTCTGTGATAGGATTGTACTGTGACTTACTTGTCAAATCCTCTATTGATTGTAAGCTTTTCTTTAAATGCTAAAAATATGGCAAAGCAGGGCTTTGCACATGACTTTTCTGAATAACAAATGTTATTCTCCTAACAAGCCTTGTGGGAGGTGGACTTGGCTGCTGGCCTGGCTGTGTTGGTTGGTTTCCCCCAGCTTGTGCATCTGTGAGAGAGTGAAATAGAATCCTGCTCACTCAAAGTCCTCCTGTTCTGCCTCTTAAGAGGTAGCCCTGAGCATCATGGTAAGAAGCACCTGCTGCTTCGAGTGAAAAGAAGTAGAAATAGCTAAGAAGGAATTTATATATATATAATATATATATATTATATATATATATATATAATTTTTTTTTCTGAGAACAGTGAAAGAACATCTATTCCCAGGTCTTCACAAGCACCGGTCTGCCCCCAAGACAGTGAAATGCAAGTGTGGCTTCGTGCCCATGAGGTCACTTGCTCCATGCTAGGAAGAACACCGGGTCCTGCAAAGGGCTCACTGTGAGTGAGACACAGGCCTGACTCTTCAAGAGCTGTGACCTGGTAATAGGGTGGATTTGTTAAGAAAAAGGTCAAGTAGATCACCTGTGCCATCATTAAGGGTAAAGGGATGTGAGGTTGGAGGGGAGCAGTTACTTCCTACGGAAGAGATCAGAGAGACTCTGTGGAGGAGCTGAGGACTGGGCTGGACTTGAAAGGTTTGCACTGACAGGTGCAGGCAGGAAAAGCCACTCCACACTGGGAGCTGTGGGTTGGAGGAGCTGATGTGGCTGGAAAAGTGTTAAGAAGAGTCTAAAGTATCAAGCTGGTAGGTCGTGCTTAGCAATGTGTGGCAGTGATAGTTAGCTATCTACCAAGATATCTTGCTCTCCCCTTCCCCTTGCATAATGTGAAGCTGTTCCTTGGGAAGTGGCCAGGAAATAAGATCCACATATGCCAGTCTTTGTCCCTTGCATCTAGTTGGGGCCACTTGACTAGCTCTCACCTACAAATGTGAATAGAAGAGATGTACACGTGAATTCCAGGTTGAGATGTTAAGAATCAAGTGTGTGCCTGCACTATGTCCTCTTCCTCCTGCCTGCCAAACAGAAGTCAGTGCCCCAGTGAGCTTGGGGGCTGTGCAGCGAAGACAGCTGAGCCATCAGCAGCCCAGAAGGCGTGGTGAACCTCTGTCATTGACTGGCTTGGGAGTTGCCTCGGCAACTTGTAAAGCACACTCCTGGGTGTGTCTGAATGGCTTGTGGAGGCGTGACCTTGTGGTTAGTATCTGGTCCCTGGGCCCTGCTCTCTGCCTCTTGGTTGCCATGAGTTGAGTAGCTTCCTCTGCTGCGCCCTTTCACAGTGATGTTTCTGCCTTAGAGCCAGTCTGCCATGGACCTAAGTCTCTGAAACCATGAGCCAAAATAAGCCTGTGCTCCATTAAGTGGCAGGTTCAGCTATTTTCTCTTGGCGGTGGGCCAGAGGTGACTGCAGAGAGCCCAGCATCCATCTGCTCCACCCTCCTCCACCCTGAACCCGCATGGCTGTTGCGTGTTCCGGCTTCAGACCTGCCTCACATGAGACGGCCCATGTGAGGGAGCAATGGGAAAGGGAGGTGTGGCTTGGAGGTGGCTCACCGTGGGCATTCCATGTCAGGTTGCCTGCATGCCTACAAGAATTCGGGTGACTGTGGTGGGGGGGCTCCCTTGCATGCACACTGATAGGCGGATATCTTCACGGCTCACTCTGAACTGCTTTTACAACCAGAACTAAATTAAAAAGCACAATTGAAGCCATTTTTGGCTCTTTTCCTTTTTCCATGGGAAGAAAGTGTCGATGCTGGATTTCTCAGTTCACACAGCCTTTCCATACACGCGGCTTTCTTCTCTCTTCTGCACAGCCCCGTGAGGTGATGGCGTTTTCATCCTGCTGATCTGGGGCTCAGAGAGACTTAGTGAGTTGCCCAAGGCTGCATCGCTGCACGACTCAAACCTAGTTTTCTGAATCGTAGGCTCTTGGCACCGTGTGTGCAAAATAAACTCTCTTTTATTCTGTAAGGAAGGAGAACTCTGAAGAACCCTGTCTCATTCGGTTTCTCCCAGCAAAGATAAGAGAGAAGGCTGAAGGCACTCATGGCTTGGCACGCGCTGGTCAGCGAAGCCTCTGCACACGTAGGACTCTCGGTCCATACTTTCAAGCAAGAAAGAAAATGTCCCTGCTTAATTTTCTTGAACTCAGATAAGATCAGGCTCAGAAGCTCCATTTTCAAAGGGTGCTGAGAAATCCAGCCTTAATTATTACTCGGGCCTCCTCCCTGGCTTGTGTGGCATGTGATGAATGGTGGCTGGCTGTGAAAAGGTGTCTGGGTAGTGTATTCTGGGCAGTGCCCACACAACTACAGCTACATAGAAAGAAATCTGGAATGGTCTAAAGGCTTGACTCGGTGCCTCAACACCCTATATCATGCTATACCTCTCAAAAACCTAAGGCTCAACTGGAAAGGCAAAACTAGATGTAGTTAAATCCATTTTACTAAGAGAAGTTGGGGCCCCACTGGAAATAGAATGGACCTTACATTGGTCAGTGAATCACAGAGTCTCTGATGTCTTTCCATTCTGGAAACACTTTAGGATTCGCCTATGTACCCAATTTACTTGCAAATGATGGACTCTCAGCTTCTTCAGTCTGAGTTATAAAGGGCCATTCTGGGTTTTCATACTGTTGGTTATTTCCCAACTGCACATAGTAGAATCTTTGGCAGTGGCTTGACATGTTTTCGTTAGCTAATTCGAGCAATCATCACACTTCCCTGGGCAGGTTGAAAGCTTTCAACTCGTAATTACCAACTCATTTCAATCACTAGTGCATCAACAGCCAGCCACCAAGCTAAGTAGTCCCAGAGAGTTTTAAAGATAGGGAAGAGATGTCCAAAGTCCTCTAGACACTTTGCAAATGGGCACCTTGGTGCATGGCACTTTATTGACAGACATTTGGGGAAGTGGGTGAAATATGGCAACCCAATATTGCAAAATTACCTTGGGAAATTCTAAGGAAATGCATCTTCCTTGGTAACATTTTTGTTCTTGTGGTTTTGACACTCTACCTGCTTACAAAGTACACATAGGACCTGTCTGTGTGCTTAAGGTGCACTGATCTTTCCCTGTGCAAGTATTCCCTAACAAGAGCCCCTACTGGGGATTTACTAATGAGCTGTATCCAATGAGTATCTCAAAACTAAAGCTGCTTAATAGATTTATTATACTCAATGGCTTAACGAATTGAACATACCTTTCACACCCTTTGAACATGGCACAATGGTTTATGAACTAAATATTCTTTCAAGTATCATCTTTTGGTCATTCCGATTACTACAGATAGTGACTCTGATCCTTGCCACTCCAGCCAGGTGGTGGCACCCTCAGATGAGATCATGATGTAGCCATATACCTCAAAAATCGGTCTATACTCTGTCTCTCCCGCTCGGCTCATACAGTCTTGGGCAATTCCTTTGTCTTTCTATATAGCTTTTTTTGTCTTCTGTATGTAGGATTAATTCTGATTATGATGTAGGTTTGTTCTGAAGATAACTGAAGTTGAGGTGACAAACATGCAGAGATCTTGACATATAGCAAATGCCCTGGGAAAGACAAGCAAAAGTTGCTTGACTTTTATGAACGAGAATAGAGAAGTACGTTGTTGCTGACCGCAAGAGCAGAAGTAGAACAAAGTACGCTGGAGAGTTTGTGAAGTGAGGGGGGCAATAACCCATGCAGTCTTCTACCACAGGGGTAAATAGGACCCAAGGGTGTGGGCTGGGACCTCATGGAAGGCTCCCAGGGAACTGGACTGTCTAAATTTCTTCACCCTGTCAGAATGATTGCCACTCTACAGTCTCTGTTGATCTTAACTGAACAGCACCTTTCTGACAGTGTCCAAAGTTGGCCAAATCGCATCTGAATGGTGCCTTGACCTCCAAAACACATAACGTTGAAGTGCTGGCTTGGCAGTGTTTCTTATTGAATTGACTGATTTTTGTGGGTTGAATTGGCTGCCATCATATGGATGTAGCCATCAGCCTGAGTATGTGTTTGCATAAGAAATGCATATTTAAACTTCTGGTGAAAGGAAAATGAAGAATTGTTGTAGAATGATGGTCATTAAATTCACCCCCAAGCTACCAAATAACAGATGGGGCACTGATATTAGGAGGAAAAAGGAAAGCATTAATAAGTAAAATAGTCTGCTACTAGTCCAACTATCAGTCTATTGGATTTATATAGATTTCTGAATCCCAGAGATTCATCCATTTACCAATTGTTGCTGAGATAAACAGTCGACAGTGTTGATCAATTATTATCAATTCTGTGTCCAAGATTTCCTTATACAAAAAACAGACAAAATTGCTTTGTAATTTCTGCTTATTTTATTCAATGGCTCATGTTTCTTTATCACTCTGATTCAAGAGAGGGAAAAATGTGAAATAATTTTTGGAAATAACAGCAGGTTCAGGCAACGTACAAAAATAAATTGCTGCTCACGGGGCTGGAAGATAGGTGATATTATGTGCTTAATTTGCTCAGTTATAAAAGGACCTCCAGGGTACTGGCTTATGAAAAACAATGGATATTTGGAAAGAAAACAGAACCAAATCGAGCGAATTCTAAACACTTTCTGATGTGCTTGGTATTGCACTGGTCTCCAGGTCGTGGGGCGGGGATGGAGGCCCTGCATGTCATTGTTTGCTCCCCCACTTTGGGAAGTGCTCTTCCCTCCACTGTGTCCTGAAAGTGGGCGTTTCTCTGGATTGCTTTCTTGGAAATGGCAACAGAGAATGGTAGCAATAATAGGTTTTAAGGTGCTTGGCGGTGAATCATGTCATTTTGTGAATTCATCTCTTTACACTTTATTTCCGTGCTGTGAGATAATTTAGACGAATGTCAGGGAGGGAGAAAGGTGATTAGTGATCCCACCGTACCCAATAAAGCAAATTCCTAATTTTCTGTCTTTTATCTTTTGCCATTCTTTTGTGCTCCTCTTTGGCCTTGTCAAAACATATCGTTCAGTTAGAGACTAAAAATATTTTCTCATCGATTGGGGTTATTGATTTTTTTAAATCTGTACTTTGGCTTGAAGAGCGCGGGTGAAGGGTGAAAGTTCACCAGCTTAGTCGGCCGTTTTATCTGGACAGCCAAAGAATGTGTTGGCAGCAGATTTGATTTACCTTGTTGGTCAGTCAGAGACACTTCAGCCACCGAGGGTGGCCCTCCAGCGTGTCCTGCTGTGGTTGTCTGTTTTTTTTGTACCCAGGAACTCCTGAAACATCCACCTTCCTATTGATTTTACATGTCGGTTTCCAAGGCTGTTTTTTTTTTTCCTTCTCCTTTCTCCTTTTTTTTTGGATTCCAAATTAGACTCTGGGAAAAGACACAGTGCTTTCTGGGTTCCTGGTAAATAAGGACAGGATTGCACACATCTGCAGGGTTTGGCCCCGCTGCCCAGTGGGTTAGTCTGGGATCGTATCCATCTTGCTGGCACGGCAGGGCCTCATGTGACTGGATCGAACAGAGCGAGCTCTCCCCATCTCCCTTATTAGAGCTGGTTAGACACAGGTGCCCAGGACAGGGATTGAGTCCTTGTCATGAGCCCAAGATGGCACCCAAAGCTTCCCTGCAGGTGACAGGAGTTGGAAGAAGGACCAAAGCTGCTGGGGAACCAGGGTGTCATGGGGTGACTGGCTGCGGGGACACACTTTCTAGACTAGAATCCCAGATTTTGCCCTGGCCAGCAGCATGGCCCTGGTAGGTTGCCTAATCTCTTGGTGCTTTAGTTTTCTCATCTGTAAATTGGGCCTAGAAATTGTACTCACATCACCAAGGGGCTGTAGGATCACACATAGACATGCATGGGAAAGTCCTAGAGCAGGGTCTAGGGAAGCACTTGGGAAACCCTCAGTAAACATCATCTGTATTATGATTACAGGAAGCTGAGCTGAGATGAGGGGCAGGTAAGACACAGAGAGGAAGGAAGTCCTGGCTCTGGGGGTCTGGGATTTGTGGGCTCGTGCCACGTTGGGTGCCTGATTGCTGCCCCAGTTCTGACCTGGAGGTGGAGGCTGCCGGCTGACTCATGAGCCTGCTGATGGGGGCTACGGGACTCAGCGTGCTCTGTGAGGAAGCAGCCTGGACTCGGCCCTACCCTGTGGGGAGCCAAAGCTCTTCAATCTCCACCTTGGCTCAGCCCCAACTGGAAGCTGGGAGCATCATTCGGCTGGAGGCTTCATGGGGCTTGGTCTGGGGCCACCGACTCCTTTGCTCCAACGCCCGCGGTGCCTGGATCCATCAACCCGTTCCTGCGTTTGGTCCCTGCTCCTAAGAAGTGACTCTGTGAATACATTGGGCTCCTCCTTGGACTGAGCTGTTCTGGCAGGAGGAGTGTCTCTGCTCTTCCTAGAGGATGGAAAGAAGTGTAGAGGCCACGTTTCCAGGACTTCTGTACACATGGAATCACCTAGCGAGAACCTAATGGTCCGTGCTGCTCACAGAAGGTCTCAGGTGGCTTGGGTGCGGGTGGGTGCACTTTGGCAATGCTGATGAGGTAGAAAGAGCACGGGCTCTGAGGGTGCGCGGATCTGGGTTTGGATCTGCCTATTGTCTGTGAGTACACTGGCAAAGCATTTAGCCTGTCTGAGCCAGGGATAACATGCTCAGCGCGGCGCCTGATGTCTTCCCTGATCTCCGTAAATGTGGATGTCCCCGTGCCCTTTCCTGCTTGTGCCCTTTCTTTGCCGCATAGACTCCAGAGAATTTTATGCTCTTTTGGGATTAACTTGTCCGAACTCCTCCTCCTCAGCCATGCAGACTGTTGATTTCCTGTCCCTGCTGCACCTACTCCTAACGCCCTCGTAAACACTTTCCTATTTGCGCAGGGTTGACCTTGCTCCTGTGAGCCTCTACTTGCTCTGTAGCTATCTGCCCACGGTGACATGTTGGTGGCTTTCTGCACTGGGGTCATCTCTTGGTGTAGTTTTGCAGAATAACGTTCTCACCTTCCCTCATTGGTGGGATTTGGGGTCTCACTGAGATGAGTCATGTCTCATCTCTGCCTTCAGGTGCAGCGCAGGCTCCTCTTTTATAAGCCCCTATTTGCTTCTCGACATTGGCATTGTCTACAGGGTCCCAGCTGCTTCCCAGGCACATCCGGGGCTCCTGCGATCTGACGGACAGGATGAGTGGGCTCACCACCCACAGTCAGCAGACAGACCAGCCCATGGTGGGCAGCAGCATGTTTTAAGTCTAACTGACGGGTTGGTGAAGGCTGTGTTTTGCGTGGAACCGAGGCACTTGATTGAGTCGGTGCCTGACATTTGCTCTGTCCACTCACAAAGGCTGAATGGGCTATGCAGCCAGGTCAGGGCACAGGGTAGTTTTCCACAAACACAGTCTTTGGCTCTGATAGACCTAACGCCCTACTGGCTGAGGGAAAGTAAGAGGCATGCTGGTCTCACAGGAGGTGCCCTGTGGGAATGTCGCTAACATATCAGCTGGGAGGAGAAGGAAGACTGAGGCAGAGCTTGCAGGAAGAAGGTCAACACCATCAAGACAAAACTGTTGACTTGCAAAAAACTGGTACGAAACTAGAAAGATATCCTGAAAATACATTTACTGCCAGACATGGGTATGGGATATGCTGTTGCTCTGTATAGCAAGATGGCTCATAAAACCAATAGGTCATTGCATTTAGGAACCAGCGTGAAGCTCGAATGATTTCATCCTCATATTCTTAACAATTACACCTGCGAAGACCCTGTTTCCTAACAGGTCCCCATTCTGAGGTTCTGCACGGGTGTGGATCTTGGGGAACACTATTCACCCCTTTCCAGGATGTACGCCCGGTGGCTCAACACAGCACTCTGTGTAACCGCACTGACAGGGCCCAGGAAGTGTCTTCCCAAAGTGCAAGTGAGGGGTGGCAGTTGGCACCAACAGAAAGACCCTAAGGATGAAGCCATTCTCAAAAGTGCTTGTGCCCACCTCTTCCAAGATTGTTCTAATGGGCTACGAATGCTCAAAAGCAGGAGTCCACTTTCACGACAGGGATCTGCTCAAATCATAAACATTTAGTCCACGACAAAAACAATTGCCCTGTTGTAGCCGCCACAAAGGTAACTTTGTGCAGCGTGGTCCTGAGAAGAGAGGAGCCCACGTTATACCAGGGGACAAGCTGCCGGGACTCGGAATTGATGGGTCACAGGGCAGGGAGAGCCCTGGCCCAAGTAGGCAGACTCAGCAGGTTGAGTTGCCTGGCAGTGGTCAGGTGGAGGTTCAGATGAACAAAGTGGCATTCTGGTCTTTAACCTTTTAAAGACAAGACTGGTTTGCCCACTTTGAGTGGATTGAGGCTGTAGCCACAAAGTGACTGAGAGTTGTACAAAGAAGCATTCAGTCCATTTGGATATGGACCCTTTTCCTGGTCCCAGAAAATTGACTTATTTTATTGCATCCTTTTACAACCAATTCCAGGTGGCCAAATTGAGTGTATTTTTCACTCTGACTCGCTGACTTCTGGCCTATTACAGTGGCCAATCCAATTAGGCAGGGCTTTCTCCTGCTTTGCCTTCTGACCAAGCTTCTGACTGGCTCTCGGCCCTGCCAAGTGACTGCAGGGTTATCTTTCTGCCAGATGTCTGTCTCCTGCCTTCCTTTAAAATGCTTTTGCGCTTTTGTTGTATTTAGGCTTAGATTTTAGGGTGTTTTTCTTTCAAGTCCTTGAGTTTGGGTGCTGGGGAGTTTGCTGGGTTGGACAGTCTGGTACAGTTCTGGGATTAGAACTGTGGTGGGCTGCATAATGGTCCCCAAAGATGTACTCATCCTAACCCTTGGGGCCTGTGAAGGTGCTCTTACTTGGCAAAACATAGTTCTGCCATTATGCTTCACCTGGGGGTCTCAGGAAGGGGGATTATCCAGAGGGCCCAAAATACAATTGCATGTATCCTTGGAAGAGGGAGATTTGACCCAGGCACACAGAAGAGAGGCACATAAAGGAAGCCCAGGGGAGAAGAGCCAGGACAAGAAGGGCTGTACCATGGGCTTTGACGAGAGGAAGGCCGTGGGCTACGGGCTGGGGCTGTGGCAGCTGGAAAGGCAGGTGTCCTCCTGGGAGTGCATGGGCTTTGGTCCAGTGCTTCTGCTCCAGGCCTGTGAATGGGTGATTCTGTTGCACATCCTGGTCATGGTGCCCGGTTACAGCATCCCAGGAAGCCCGGGGGACTGAGCCTCCGGTTCTGAGAAATGCTGTGCTTGGCAGAGTGATGCCAGCTATGCTGTACTTGAGGAATTTGTCTACACTTGTGTTTGCAAGAATAATTTTTGATGTGATTTTTAGTCTCCAACCCTTATCTGAGATACTGTTTAAAACAATTAATGCCATTTTGCTACATTAAAATGCAAGACTTTATAAAACCTCCATGCAGTAATCCAGTTGCCTCAATCTAGTAAGACTTCCTGTAACAAGGCCACCTGACCCTAAGTCTTCTCATTGGCCCCCGCTGTCACTTAGCACATCTCTTGCTTGCTCCTTCTTGGAGTTCTTTTGTCTCTTGTAATGTGGGTCACCAAGGCCGAGTTACAGTTGAAAGGCTGGTAGCTCAAGACTCAGAAATAGCCAGTGTCTCAGTTTGAGGCCCCCAGGCGAGATGCTGCGATGCCAACCCCTGTGTGGCCAGGCAGGAAGAGCTTCCTCTTGTTCACAGAGGCCCAGTACTCTGCTCAAGCTTTTGACTGTTTGGATGAGGCCCAGCCCGGTGGGAGGGATTCCACTTCAGTCAGTCACATCCAGAGACACCCTCCCGGATATGCCAGAGTGATATTTGACCAAGTATCTGGGCACTATTAAGAGTGACTATCTCAACATTATACCAAGTTTCTGTCCTTAACTGTCCATCATTTTAGCAACGGTGTTGACCATTTTCTTTCCTTTTCATAGAATAATCTCAATTCCTTCTGATTCTTCTTTAAAAATTTCACTCACAGTGCTCTTGAGCTCCCACATCAAACTCCTCCTCCTGAAAGTTGATCTCAGGGTCCAGTATCAGGCTATCACTGCTGCCCTCTCTGGATTTCATTCCGCAAGCACTTCCTCTGGGAGGTGCTTACACTAAGCACATGACGCATTATATCATTTACTTGCTTCCCAATTAAAGCAGCTACTGTTATCCGCCAATGTTCTGAAGAGGAGCTGGGGCTGAAAGAGGTCGTGGTGGCTGGCAGGCTGAAGCCCCCCAGGCCTTCCATGTCCTTGAGATGGGCTGCTAGAAACCCTTTCGGCCTGGTTCTCTGAACTTTGTGAAATTTCTTCCCACTTACCTTTCTGTCTGGAGTCATTCCCAGTTTGCTACTATCACTGAAGGTGAAGTCTGGAAACGTGATGTTTGTCATTTTCTTTCTCTGCTTAAAACCCTTGAGCAGCTCCCTGTGCAGAGGAATTCTTTCCACTCGAGGCTCCTTCGCCAGGTCCCAAGTCGGGCTCACACCTGCTTCCTTCCTTGGTTTGCTCTCCTTGCCTTCTGGCATAGATGTCTTGCCCATCCCAGTGGACAAGCTTCTGCGTCCGGCTCACGGGCCTTCAACCTGGAGAAGCGCCGCAGCCCCTTTCTGTACTTGTGGAACTGAGCCGCGGCCCCAGAACCACCGCGAACTGTGTTGAGGTCGTTGAGCCACCTGCCCCCTTCCTGGTGCTGTTTTCTGTTCTGACTGTGACGAGCCCACCCAGCGTGTGGTCAGCGTGGGTGTGCACAGGCCTGGCCCCTGCTCCAGTGTGGGCGCTCACCGCTGGCCAGGCTCTGTCTGGCCCGGCCCGGCCTCCTCCGTGGCGTGGCTCCTGGGAGCATGGGTGGCAGACTGAGGTACCAGAGGGAGAGAGACCTGTCCTCCTCTCCTTCCACGCAGCGCCCTTGCCCACCTCTGCATCAGAAGCGGGGCTTTCCCTGGTTCGTTCTCCACAAAGGGAGGCCCTGGCTGGGGCGGGAGGAGGGTGGCTGCTTGGGAGGAACCGGGGGCTCTGAGCCCTCTGATGCTGACCTTCATCCATGCTGAGTCCCTGGGTCTCTCCTTCCTGCGCCTTTCCAGCTTGCTGTTGGGGAACTGGCTTATTTCCTTATTCCTTGTATGCATTTAGATGTTGAATTTTTCACCTCTGTTAATTCTTCTACCTACTTTCTGATGTCTGCAAACGTGTTGCTGTGTCCGACTTGCTGCTGCTTCTTCCTGTCCTCCTTCCTCTTGGAGGCTCTTGGTTTCCACATTGTCTTCCTCCCCTCTGCGGAGTTTCTGGAGGAGCCAGACTGAGCACAAGGTCCAGTGTCCTGTGCGTCCATGTGGGTATGGGAGGCTGCATCTCTCTGCCAGCTTTGGAGCATTTTGATGTTATTTTTAAAGTAAGGCAACCGTTTCTTACACATGTATGACATTTAGTTTGAAGGTACACTCTTGTTTATTAACAGAAAAGGTGGCTGCTCTGTGGGGTGCTGTGTCGAAGGGAGTATATTTTAATTCAGTAGGAAGGGGTAACGGGCAGTGTCACCCTGCTCTCGCCCAGGTCCATTCAGGCTGGGGCCGTGGCAGACAGTGAGCTTCCTTTCAGCATGGCCGTGCAGCCAGAGGAGAAGGGAGCCCTGGACACATCGCCCAGGGGTCCTGTGTGTGTCAGGGACCACTGGAGGCTCCATGATCTGAATGCCTGGTATCCTGCCGATAGAGGTCTGTGTGGCTGCCCTGGCTTGGATGTGTGGCCTCATGGAGGCGCAGCCTCAGGCTGACCAGCTGCAGCCCTGGACATGTCAATCACACGGGGTCTGAGGTGCCTTATGCCCAAGCACACAGTGGTGTGTTTTCCACAAGATAAAAGGGCTTTCTGGAGCCCCAGCCTGTGTGCTAGAGGTAGGCCACAGCGCTGTGACCTGCCAATCAAAAGCTGCCAGCAATGTCATTCAAGGTCAGAGACCCAGTAACTCGCCAATCAAAGCCTGCGTGTGTTTGCGTTCACTTGTTAGCCCTGGGAGAAGTCATGCCCGGTGGTGTGGCTGGTGCAGAATCCAGAGTGGAGGCGGCTCTGCCCTGGCATGTGCAGGGGCCCAACCTGAGTCTCTCCATCCTCCAGCAATGGGGGCAGGGGAGGGGAAGACAGCCACAGCGCTCCTAAAAACGCATGGGCTGTGGAATCTAAAAGCACGCACGGTAACTAACATATTACACACGGTTGTTTAGTGTCATTTGTGTAGAAACTGTCAGTAAAAAGGAGAACAAATAAAAATTAGAAATATAATTTTCGATATCTAAAAGGAGATATCACCTTTAAACATTTCATACTTGGTATTCAATTTGCTTTCCCACCTTCACCAGGGTCATTGTGGTCGTCTTTAATTTTCACCAGCAAAGATTAGCTTTTCACTGTTGGAAAGAAGGAGCAATTTTATGATGTGCAAGCACTGGAGAGTACTGGGAAATTTTCAGTTTTTGCGCCTGGAAGACAGAGATGATGGAAATGCGAGGTTCTGTATTTCAGTAGGGTCTCGATGGAGTTTCAAAGCTGAGCCCTCTCTTGGGGTAAAGGGATGATTCATCATCATCGAGAATATTTGCCACTCAAAGTGACTTCTGCAGCTGCAAATACTAGACAGGCAAATGTTCAAAGCTCTGTCACAGTGTGTCTCCTTGACGGCAAAACTTCAAGTGAGTCATGTTCTGGTCGTTTTGCTCATTCGTGGTAAAATATCTAGATATTTCTCTATATCCACATGTTCAGGGTTAAAAGTCCAGACTGTTGGATTAAGACTTTCAGAACTCATCTGGCCGTCACAGTAATGGAAGGGCAAGAGATCGCTGTAGTCATATGCTCAGTTCATCTTTAAGACAAATAACCACAGCATTTTAAAAGTCCACAGAAATCAGAGACTGTGATGAGGTGAAAGTTATATACTCTAGGTGTGAGCCTTAAGTGGAGATTTTATACTTACAGACCAGTGAAAGGGAAATGCATGTTCACAGTGGGGCGTATGACCTGCGGCTTCGGGGTTGGGGAAGCCCCCGTGAGCGCGAGTCTCATTTTGCGGTGGTGGCATTTGTGAGGCAGCACAGACAGCAGCGGAGCCATTTCCGAGGAGGACCTGCCTGTGGTCCTAGGCTCCTTCTCTGTCCAGCTCGCGGAGCCAGTCTCTTCAGCCTACTCGGGAAGAGTTGTGATACACAGGAGGGGTTTGAACAGGCTTAGGAGACGAAGAGAAGAGGTTTTGGAGCCCAAAGGAGTGGCCATGGCACAGAGGAAATGCTCAGCAGAGCATGCGCCACTCAGGGGAAGGGGCGTGGGGCAGCTGACAGGGGAGAACCAGGTGCCTGGTGTTGCAGAAAGGGTAACAGGTGGGATTCTGCAAATCACTGAGTGAAGCGCAGCACTCTCCTGAGCACGGGCTGTCCCTGCTCCCAAGTTTGGATGCAAAATATTCTTGGCTATGAGTAGCAACTTCTCCCAGGTGAGGTCCTGTTTTCAAGGGTACCGATCCTAGACCTGGGAAACGACAGTGCTGGTTTGGAGCCGTGGTCTGCTCGCTGATAGGATATAGGAGTGAGGTGCAAGCATGGGAAAATAGGTGGCATTTTCCTTCCTTTCCCGGACACCCTGATAAATACCCCTCAGCTGGGAGGAAAGATTAAAGTCCAGGAAGACAGAAGAGGAGCGAGCCAAGCGTGAGTGGTTCTCACACATGGGCGGGCCCAGCCGAGCGGGAGGGCAGTGAGCTCTGGCTCTGAGGTTGCCAGCTTCCCAACCACTCCCCACTCCTCGAGGCCAGTGTGTCCTTTAGACTCCAAGGCTGTCACACTTCAGAGCTAAACGGAGGGGGAGAAACCTGCACATTCGTTCCCCTCAGAATCCCGCCCCCTCACTGCAAACACACTCGTCCCATCATTCCTGGCACCGTCTGGCGTTCTCTTTCCTGAGTGTGTGTGGTCATGCTGTTCCGGCTGCCTCGATGTCCTGATCGGCTCAAAACATTCACTTTTATGGTCACTTTGACTTTGAGGAAGAGCCGGATATAGCATAGTGCCAGAACTCAATAAGGTGGACGAGGACACAGTGTCGTGCTTTTGTGAACTGCCTCTGTTGGGTGGCACTCGGCAGCAGCACTCACCACATCGTGATCCCACGAAGACCCTCAGGAAAGAGGACTCCGGAGCTGCTTCAGAAAGTGCCAAGAATGATGGGACGAGTGTGTCTGAAGTGAGGGAGGATTTCGAGGGGACTCACGGCAGTGTGTCTCTCACTGTGATACATTTTTAAAATTTAAGCATTCACCTTGTATTTTGACCATCCCTCGTATAGATATATACAGTGTATATGTGTGCATGTATGCTGGTATGTACATTTGGTTATTATACAGCCCTGAGGGGAAAGGGAGGGGCATTCACAGCCCAGGGTTTCTTGGGGGGGGGAGAATTTCCCGGGAAAACCTAATGCCCAGTCCCAAGAATGTTGTACAAGGCGAGTCGGGTGACTGGGGAGAGTCGTCCAGGGTATTTGCTGGGGCGGACCGAGGGTGGGGGAGGACAGCAAGGCTGGGCCACACAGCCTGCTCTCTGAGGAGCCTCCGTCTCTGGGGTGCACTGGAGTTTGTGGGCTTCCGCTGCAGTGATGGAGAGAGTAGATGTCCTTCCTGCTCCACACCTATGTCATGAGGCAGTGGAGGGAAGACCAGGCCTGGGAAGTCTGTGCCAAGGGACGGGGTGGTCCAGTAGGTGGAAACAGGATGCAGAAAGTGCATCACACCAGTGATAACCTGCAGCCGGCGAGCCACATGTGGAAGGTGTGTGAGGCCTCACGGGACAAAGCCTAGAGCCCCGAGATTAATGTGAATGGGAATTTTCAAAACCCTTAATCTGCTGACAGTACTACAGCGAAATCTCTCGGCAGCTCCTGTAAGAGATAAGACGAACCTGCTCAAATGAGCTTTAATTTCCCTGCCTTTCTTTGTGAATCATCTATATTTAACCGTCATTCCAGATGCGGCCAAGGACACAACTTGGGCTCACCCTGGTGAGTGGCGAGTAGTCCCCCCCAATGGCAGTGCTCCATCCCTCCCACCTCTGGCTGGAAGCCCTGCAGTGCCGAGCCTCGCCCTTCATCCCTCACCCCGGGACTGTTGAGGGAATGGAATGTGGCAAATGGCACGTCATGGATGCCACCTGCATCACGCTCTGCCTCGGTGGCACACGGCTTCCTTTGCAGGAGGCTGCTGTTTCTAAGCTGCGGGGCGGCTCCTCCCTCCACGTGTCCTCCTGTCCAGTCTGAGCCCACGGCCCTGGGGTCCAGCCCAGGCTCTGGTGGCCTGGCAGGAAATGTACCAGGGGATTGGCTCTTAGGACAGAAGCCAGATCTTCTTGGTCGCATTAGGAAGGGCTGGAGGAACTGAAGCCAGGCAAGGCAGGGCAGCACCTGGCCTGGAGGAGGCCGTGCTGGGAAGCAGAGGCAGCTGGTGCGGGGTGTGTGTGTGAAGTCCGAGGCCAGGGCTCCTGCAGTGCTGGGCACCAGCCTGGCAGGGAGCCCTTCTGGGTGGTAATAGGACAGCCTGGCGGCCACGACCCTGGACAACTCCTGGGTGCACATCCTGGGCATCTCTGTCCTCTGGGTTGTGGACGCGGCTCTGGGCTGGACTTCCTATGCACAGGAAGGCTCATCTTTCAGCGCAGAAGAGCAAGGCCGTGTCTCCTGGCCCAACAGGGAGCTCTCCCGTTGGTCTGCTCATTCATTTATCCATTTGATTACTCAGCAAAACTGTTAGATCCTACTATGTATCGGGCCCTCTCCTGGTTGCAAAAGACATAACAGGGAACAGAGCCCATCTTTTCCTAGGTGCTGACAGTCACTTGCAGAAACAGAAACGTGAATGAAAACCCACAGAACAAGTGCCTTGATGGAGACATATATGGAAGGCACACAGTGGAGGGGCAAGGCCTGAGCGGTGTGTCTAAGAGAACCAGAGGAGTCTGGTCAGAGAGAAGGGAGAGGCGGATGGCAAGGGCTCCCCCGACGGAGCCGACCTCGGCTCTGACCTGCGTGGAGTGGCGCAGGGAGCCTGTGTCAGCTCATCTGAGCAGCTGGAAGAATCTTGTCTCCCATTTGACCGCTAATGGAGCATCCACCCTCTCACTCAGATTGTGTTTGGCCTGAGACCGAGATGCCAGCCTTTCATTATGGACGCACGAGTGCTTTAAGCCCAGATGCAGTGGTGGGGCAGACTGAGTTGCCCTTCACAGAAGGCGGAGTCACCTTCACAGAAGCCGCCCCACAGACCAGGTCTCCGCTGCCTTCTCGGATCACTGCACCACTCTTGGAGCACCTCCGGCCAGACCCTGGAGGGAGGGCGGGAGGGTGGGCTTCCCACTGCAGTGATGACAGGAAAAACGAGTGCTTTAGGGGAAATGTGAACAAAACCAAATTGTGCAAATACTGTGGCAGGACCGTAGTCTCTGCTGGGCTGGCGTGGAAGGAAAGCGCACGGGTGCTTCAGGGGGAGGTCAGCAGGTGTGCTGGGCAGGGGGCTGTGAGCCGCTTGTGCTGGGCTGCATCCCTGTGTTTCCTTCTGGCCTGAGATGAGGCACGGGTCACAATCCTAACCTCCTGCCCAGAGTTTGCCATGGACGCTGCTGCTAACTTCAGATTAGAGCCAAGCTCTCCTCAGAAAGAACCCCAGGAAGTTTTTATGTTTCGCTTTCATGTTGAAAACTACCAGATTTGCTCCATCTTCAGAGTGTTTATGTTAAATGAGCACTGGCAGCGAGCTGCATTTGTTTCTCTGAGTGGGCACCCATGCCCGGATCTGAGCCTGTGCATGGGTCCCGTGCCCATGAGGCCGGCCCTGGCCGACTCCTTCCACGAGGCCCCCGGCACAGTCTGTTCAGGAGGGAGCGCCCGGGAGGGGGAAGGCTGGACGCAGATTCCCTGCCACCCTCCCTTCCCTGTCCCCAGAATCTGCAGCCTGCAGTGGAATGTGAACCCCCACTTGCAAATTCGAGTTTCCAGGCCAGAGTGAAGGCCACACTGTGCTGCCCTCCCAGCCACACTCTCTTGGAAACATTGCCCCAACATGCGTGGACCTCCTTTCCCTGTCCCCGCGCAGCCAGGCTCGTGTGGCGATAGTTGACCTCCCTTGCTGCCTGTGCACTGAGTGAGTCTCTCTGGGGCTGTGTTCCCTCACATCAGAGAGGACATGATGCCGTGCTGCTCAGCTGCTTGCCCTGCGTCAGACAAGCGTTTCTCCTCCGCCGCCGCTCTTCCACAGGAGGCCATCGGGCCTGTGTTCCTCAGCTTGAGGACGGCCAGCTGGGGGCTCCCGGCCGGGCAGGGCCGCGGGTCTGCAGTGGCTGGCCCGCAGCCTCACGGTGGGGTGAAACATGGGGCTGGGGTCTGGTGTGAACTCTGGCTTGGCCCTCCCTTGTGCCGTGACCTTGGGCACACCTCCTCGGCACCAGGATCCTCATCTGACCTCTGCGCTCGCTGCGAGACCTCAGCGAGGTGACATCCAGGTGTGCTGAGTGCCTGACTCGCGGGTAGCATGTAGCACACACTCAGCCAACAGTGGCCGCTTCATTGTCATCACAGTCAGGCCACAGAAGGTGTGAATGCAGAGAAGGCCGAGAGAGGACTGGAGGCAGGCGAAGGGTCAGAAGCTGAGCAGGGTCGTCTTCCGTCCAGGGAGGGCTTCCGGGCATCTGCGTCGCTTCCTCGTGCCTCACCCGAGGTGGATGTCGGCCCTGCTCTCCGGACGTGGGGAAGCCTCAGCCTCTGCTCTGGGACAAATGTGCACTGACGCCAGGAAGACGGAGAGGAGAGAGTGCAAGCGAAGTGACGGCGAGAAAGAACGCGTGACAACCCCCAGAAGGTTTCCAGCCAGAAGCTTCCAGATTGCGCCACGGGGTCCAGAATCGTCACAGCAGGGGCCAGAAGAACACTTCAGACGGTGGCTTGTTGGGCAGAGAAGATCGGGACATGTTTCCCAGCGTTGCCTTTACAGCCTCTCCCCCCACTGTCCTTCATCTGTCCATATCTATCTGTCTACCTGTCCATCATCCATCAGCCTATCATCAATCTATCATGTATTCATCTGCCGTCCATCTATCTACTATCATCTCATCTATCTACCCATCTATCTATTAATCTATCTACATACCTATATATCATGTATCCATCTACCTACCTATCATCTATCCATTAATCTGTCATCTATCTATCTATCATCAGTCTATCATGTATTCATCTGCTGTCTATCTATCTACCTATCATCTGCCTATCTATCCATCTATCTATTATCTATCTACCTATATATTGCATATCCATCTACCTTCCTATCATCTATCCATTCATCTCTCTGTCTATTTATCTATCTATTATCATCAATCTGTCATGTATTCATCTGCTGTCCATCTATCTACCTATCGTCTGCCTATCTATCCATCTATTATCTACCTATATATCATGTATCCATTTACCTTTCTATCATCTATCTATTAATCTATCTATCCATCTATCATCTACTATGTATCCATCAATCATCCATCTACCTATCATCTGTTTATCTATCCGTGTGTCTATCATCTTAATCTGTCATCTGTCTATAATCTATCTACCCATCTATCCACCATCTAGCTCTCCATCTATAATCTGTCTACCCATCTATCCACCATCTAGCTCTCCATCTATAATCTGTCTACCCATCTATCCACCATCTAGCTCTCCATCTATAATCTATCTCTACCCATCTATCCACCATCTAGCTCTCCATCTATAATCTATCTCTACCCATCTATCCACCATCTAGCTCTCCATCTATAATCTATCTACCCATCTATCCACCATCTAGCTCTCCATCTATAATCTGTCTACCCATCTATCCACCATCTAGCTCTCTGTCTATAATCTGCCTATCGACCCATCTACATGTCTATCACATACCTCTCCCCCACCCACTCACCCCGTCATCACCCTTCAGTCCCTGTGGCCTGCTCTGAGTACCACTGAGGGCTTGTTTTGTGAGGCTCACTGACCTGGGAAACAGCTCTTAGGGGTTTCCACTTGTTTTCTAGGTAGACGTGTTCTCAGTCAAGGTCCCACATGGCTAGAGCTGAGTCTGGGTTAGCCCCGAGAAGTGCAGCATTGTCCCCGGTGGAGGCGACACTCCCTTCTCTGGTCTTAGCACTTCAGTCCCTTTATCACTCCACACAAACTCCTGGCCTGGTGAGATCTCAGGCTCCTGAGACCCGACGACTCCCCTGCTGATGTCAACTGCCTCGTCTGACACGGTGTCTTTCTGTGCTAGGGCTCGCTGTCCCAGGACCCTTGATCACACTAGCCACAGAGACAGGACCAGGAGCGCCCACTCCTGGGGGTGGTGTATTGCATCTTAGCCACCAGTCACCACATAGGGCACCCGTTCTTTCCAGTAAGGAATATGTTCTTGCAACTCCCTGTCTCTCTGTCTTACTTAAGACAATGAGGCCTGGCACAGTGGCACATGCCTGTGACCCTAGCAAGCTGGGAGGCTGAGGCAGGGGAATCACAAGCTTGGGCCCAATTTGGGTCACTTATCGACTTAAAATAAAAAGGGCAGGGGGTATAACACAGCGTGAAGGCCCCAAGTTCAACACCCAGTATCACGCAAAAGAAACAATCAGATATTTTTCTTCTGATAATGTGCAGTGATGGATAAAATTCCTTATGTGCCCTCTGTCCTTCAGAAGTTCATTTTAACTGGAAAAAGATTCTGTGAAGTTCAGGCAGAAGGAATATGGATGGTAATTTGATAATTATGGGAATTTAGGGCATCGGAGATGGGGGGTGTGTGTGGGGGGGCAGGCAGCTGCCCTGGTGACAGGGAAGGTGACCTTGCTGCATCTTCAGAGTATCTGAGTTTCTACCTGTGGGGGGCCACATCCTCCGGACGAGAGTTTCTTTTCCTTTTCTTGGGCTGCCTCAGGTCTTGCAGTGGAAACTTTTAGACCTTTTCCTGGCCCAGTGAGCGATGAGAGGGGGTGTGGAGCTGCGTCTTTCTCAGCACCTCCTATTTCTGTTCCCCTCCAGGGCCCTCAGCAAAGCCCCGCGCCGCTCTCCCTTCAGTCCCCTCCAGGCTGCATCTCCAGCTCTGGCTGTTGTTGCCTGGCCTGGCTCCCGTCAGGCTGCGCCTGGGCCGGGGCGGATTCAGGTAGGTCCAGAGCAGCAGCTGGCTGCGCATGTGGGCACAGTTTGTGTTGGAGTCTGAGTGACTCTGCTGCCCACTCTGGGCTGGGGTCCTCCTGCAGCGAGTTCACGCTGTCCGCCTGCTGACCTGACCTGGCCGTCCCATCCCCAGCTGTCCTGCTGGCCACTCATCGCTCTGGCTCCGGAGTGACCACCATGCCGGCTGTACTCTGGCGCCCTTGTGGTGACGTCCTTTGTCCGATGGTGGGACCGTCTGCAGGGCTTCTCCAGCCTCCCGCCTCTCCTTGGGGAGTGTCCTCCAGGCCACGCATCCCTCTCCCGAAGCCGTGCTAGTGGGCCTGCTGGCAGCCACGCTCCCTGCCCTCTGAGTCACTCAGGGTGTCCTGGAGCCTCCTCCGGCTGGCTGGCTGCCTGGGACCGCCTCCCTTTTGTCCTCGTCTCTCTGTCCTTCCTTCTCTTGTCCCTGCAGCCCTCGTCCTTGCATTTCCTCTCCCTGGCCTCTCATTGCCCCAAGAGTGCCTGCAGGGCTAGCTTGCCATCCATTCTCTTCTGCCCACCTGCAGCCTCTGGTGGGAGATTCACCTGCCGGCATGCGCCACAGCGTGGTCTGAGTCTGTGCGCATCTGCAGGCAGGAGAGAAAGGACCTTGCCCCTTGGCCTTGACCTCTGCACCTGGGAGCCTGGCTCACTCAGGTCCTGAGCGAATGAATGAATGAGCTAAGGGACTCACGGTCAGCTGGGCTGCGTGGATAGCTTCACACAGTGAGAATACTGGGGGAGACGGAAGCCTTGCACGCTGGTTCAGCTCCCTTTACTTGCCTGTCAGCTTTTCTCTGAGGTAAAAAGCAAAAGCCTCCCTGCTCTCCAGGAGTGGACAGTGTGGTAGAAAATGGGTTGATCAGACACACATTTGACAAAGTAACACACTGGTAACATGACCAGATGGACAAAACATAAACATTTCAATTCACTGGGAGAGACAGGATCGTCTGGGCCAGGCATCTTCCTCTCTCCCTGAAGAGGACCCTGAGGCATCCCAGGGGCCCGGTGGCGTCCTGAAGAATGGTGTCCTGGGGAATGCAGGGGCTCCGGGATATAGCTTGAGGGTCAGAAACTACTCGTCCCTCAAATGTTCCAGGCGCACGATGCAGGCCCTACATAAGGCGACTGAGCTGCAGCTCCCACAGGTCTCCTCCCCTTCAGGCCAGTGGGGGAAGGGGGAGCCCTGGCTTTCCTCCTAGTGGGAGATTCTGCAGCCTTCACGTCTCTGGTTATGGTAGAGGAGGAGGAGCGGATTTACTTCTGAAAGGGATTTTTTGGCTGATTTAAAGCTGTGGAGTTGGTGGCCTCTCCCTCTCGGAGCTGCTCTCTTAAAGATGGGGGCATCCACATCCATGACTGCTCTCCAGACACCGCAGCCCTGTGAAGCCCTGTCTGGGTCTCAAGTTCTTCATTCCTAAAAGGCTGGGAGACGTCAGCTCGTGTCCCTTCCGCTCTGCTGCTGGAGGGCACAAGACACTTCCGTGGCTGAGTGTTGTCTTCGTAAGGGTCCACGCTACCTCCAGCACAGAGGGATAAGTGGACAGGTGAGACCTCATACTGTTCCACAGGAAATGGAGAGAACTTGGTTAATGAAGGAAGTATGGGCTTCATCTTCTCGTCTGAGGCCTGGCAGAGTTCTCTGCAATGTGAATGCTGCCTTTGTTCAACACATCTTGAGTAGCTAGGTATTGTGTTATGTTCTGAGGCAGGAATGCAGGTTAAAGAGATAAAAAAGACTTGATCCTTGACTAAAATGAATCCATATCCTTCTGGGAGTAAACATTTTCTTATAAGCAAATATATTCCCTAGAACCAGGGTAGAATATTTATAAAACAGTGACAAAAACCACCAAGCACCTTACATGCATTCTCTTCGATTCTTTTCAACTACCACACGCACCTCATAGATGAGACATGGGAGGAAGTAAGGATCTGAGTGGTTAGAGACTTTTCCAAGGTCATTAGCACTACTGGGAATGGATTAAATGGGATAGAATTCGGGCACTGGGATCTTGGCAAGGAGATTATTGCAAAGATCCAGATAGTTGATGACATGGTTTGCACTCAGCGGAGATCACAGGCGGAATGGCTGGGCCCAACCTCCTTAAGCTGCCTGGTGATATTTCCCATTCAAAGGCTCATGCGATCTTCAGACTGCAGTGTAAAAAGTCTCTCTTCTATACAATTTATTTACTGAGTTGAGAATGATTGCTTGACCTAAGAACAGCCCATCTCCAGACTGAGCTAGTGGTCAGTGGGGTGGTCTGGTACAAAAACTGTGGCCACTGAGGGTGGTCAAACATTAAGATGTTGAACTTGAGAAGTAAAGAGCTAAACAGAAGTCAGGGTGCATGGGGAGAGGAAGCCTGGAGCAAAGCAGAGTTGCTCGGTGGGCAACTCTGGACTGTGAGCAACGCATTCCTGGTGGGAAGATGCCTTGGACTCTGAGTCATGCTGGGTCCTAAATGAGCTTCAGGTTCCTCAGGCAGGTTCTGATTGTTCTGAGGGCTGGTGAGTGGTCAAGTCTGCATGGCCAAGATTCTCATCATCTTTTTTCCTGTGTAAGTAAACAAAAGCGAACGCTATTTCTTGTAAACAGAACTGCCCACCTAAAGTTGGAGTTAAGAGTAGGAACCAGATATGGGAAATTTTCTTGAGGAAAACAAGCTCATAAGATTTGATGAGCAATTTTATCATTATTGATTATTTTCAAGAGTGAGAGCTATTCGAAGAGCGAAGGCCACTGTATTTTACAACAAACCCAACAAAAATAAATCTGACACCAAATCAAACCACCCAGACTCTGAATTTCTGACAAAATTAAGGTGGCAATCGACTGAAGAAATGATCCAAGGATGTAACAACCAGAGGCCACATCAAATGGAAAATGCATCCTGAGAAATTAAAAGAACTGGTGTGGTTTGGAGCAATCATAGTTGCACACTACGGGAGCTGACATTGCTTCTTGGCCTTAGCGCAGATTTGTCGCTGCAGACTGATGCCTCTCTCAGGGAGGTGATGGCCAGGTCCAGCGCCCAGTCTTCTGGACCACAGGTGGTGATGTCCACATCTGTTGCAGCCTAAGGGCAAGTGAGAAACAACCCCGACCAGGCCAACAGCAGCCACAGACCAGAACGAGCTTCGCCAATGATCGGTAGCATCATGGCTTGGCCATGAGCACAGGCTCCCACCTCTCCCTGGAATGCTGCGTTGAAGGAAGAGCAAGGACACAAGTGTGTGCGTGTGTGTGCATGTGAGAAGGAACTGAAAAATATTAATGGGATGAGGGTACTCTTGTCTTGTGTATAAAGCTACCTTCAGAATTCACCTCATGGAAGGGCCCACTAGTTTTGAAGAATGTAGATTAATAAGTCTCCTTGCTTAAAAAAGGAGCTTCAATATTTGTGCGAATCATAGAGTCAAAAGAAAAAATCGATGGGCTATTGACGACTGGGGATGATCACATTCATTTGGCCCTCTGTGGCTGGTGAGATCCATGCTGCAATTACAGAGCTGGCTGGCAGCAAAGAGCCTCTGCTGGGCCGGCAGCCCCACATTAATCCAGAGCTCCCTTCCTAATGCAGATATGGATTGCCGTGCGTCAATAGCTGACGGCTTGGATGGGAGGTGGCGGCTGGCGCGGCCCTGGCAGGCTGGGCCTCCAGTAGGTGGGCTATCAAAGTGCCGCTGTGTGAACCAGTGGAGCACGACTGAGGCAGGTACGGTTGTGCTGTTGCTGGTGGGATCTAAAACACAGATGATAGCAAATTCAGGGTGAGCGGGCTACGCGCCAGAAAAGACTGAAGTGGTCACTTGGTCTGGCTCCTCCTTTAGAGAGGAGGAAACTGAGGTCCTTAGAGGTTAACGAACATGCCTGTGGTTACTTGGTGAGGCAGCAGAACCCACACTGGAGTGATATCCTGGGCTTGCATGACTCTGCACACTGTTTCCTAGATTACACATTGCACGCACACAGTAGTGACACCCACATCTTTCTGTATCCATTTTGGTGTCAGTGACCGATGACTCAGGGTTGTAGGGGCTCCTTTGCACCACTGGACATAAGTACACTGTGATACCAACACAAAGAACAATTGGGACATCTTACAAGCAAGGGACAGGAGATTCCGTGTCAGGGCAGTAGTGCGGTAGGGTGTGGAAACGTGTTTTTTAAGTGGTACAGCACGTCCTCTTACACTTTGGGGTCAGATTTCTGTTTTATGCTGTACTTTGTTACTTAGAGCAAACTAGAAAGGGAACATTTGAGGATGAGTGTCAGTGAGAATCGGTGTTTTTCACATCTGTCTTATCAGTAAAGACAGCGCCTGGCTCACGGCAGGTGTTCAGAGAGTTGTATCTAAACCCATTTACTAAGTTCTTGTCCCCACCGTTCTGTGTCCAGCGGCGCAGACCTCACCTGGGGTCTGGTAGAAATGCCGGGCTGCCGACCCCGCCTTGTCACAGCGTCTCCTGCTGCTTAGCAGGCTCATGAAGTTGTGGGAAGCCATTAATCTCTCAAACACTCTTATGGTGAGTTTGGGTGTGATCTGCACATGGGGTGGTCAGAATTATCACTGAATGACCCTGAAATATTCCACAGAAGTCTCAAGCCATTTCGCCAGGAAAGAATGGTCAGGCCTCACCATCTTGTTCCTGAAAGGGGCACCTGTTCACAGGCTGGCGTCATGGGCTCCTTCTCTCTCTCACCTGGTACCCGCTTGTGAGGAGGCGCACAGATCACAGAAGAAATTTTCTTTTATGTGGAGCGTTATGCTTCTTAGCATTAGGATGCAGATACACTTGCTCAGTTAACCAAGCTCAACAATCAGCTGTGCTGAAAGCCAGTTTTAACCCAGTCATGCTGTGCATTACATATCTTTTTTCGGTTGGGATTTTGGAGCAGTGTCGTGTGTGAACTGCCGTCTCCCACAACCCCCTCAACGCCGTGGGGCCTCTTGGCCGTTTATGGCCTGCTGGCTCCTGGGTGCCACTCTTGTCCCAAGATGGGCAGGGGTGGCCTTGGCCTTGGTGCCCACCCATATCTCCATGTGAGGCTCGAGCTGAGACCTGAACAACCAGACCAGGGCTTGGTGAAGCTCTTCATCCTTGGGTTTGCTACCTCTCCATGATCCCGCAGGAGAAAACCCAGCGTAGGCTGGGGTTGAGCTGAGGCCCACGTGGAGCAAGCACCCCCCGCCTTGTTCTTGCTCCTGTGGGCTTGTGCCCTGTCCACCTTGCTCCATGACCCTGCCGAGACCTGAGATGCTCGGAAGGGTTGATGGAGTGGAGCCACCCGTCCCGGTGCTGGGTGGTCAGAATCCAGCCCTTCGAAAGGGACCTCCCAGCAGAACCAGCTCACTTGACCAGCATTCAAGGGACCCCAGGACTCTCTGGGCTTCCGCAGACAGAGGTGGTCCTCCCTGCAGAGCAAGCCCTGGTGGGATCGCTCGGCAGAAATGGGTGATCCCTGCAGAAGTCACCCTACCTCTTGCCCTGCCGTAGTCCTTCTGCCTCTCCCTGCCCAGCCTGTCCTCTTCCTGACCCAGCCCTTGTGAAGCCCATCTTCTTGTCCTTTCCCATGCCTGCCTCTTTTACTCTGTCTGAGACTGATGGGTTGGGACAGAGCCTGCCTGGAGGTGGGTGGCTTGTGGCAGTGAGGAGGCAGCTACATGCATCTGCACGTGTTCCTGCTGTTGGCGACAGTCAGAGTGAGGAAACCTCTCACTTCAGACAGGAAGATCTTTTCGCACTGGCTGTGTCCAGGAACACGCTGCCCGGTGGTTTAGAAGCCGCTTCTGACTCAGTCTGGATCAGTTCGTCTTGGCCGTCTCCCTCAAGACCCAGTGTGCACCCGAGAAAAAGAACAAGAACTGGGGTCGGCCTACACTGTGCTGGTTTTTAACCCATCCCGGCTCTGTTTGTTTTAGGGACACAGTTTTCCCCAAGTAGAATTTAGATGTTTTCCTTTTGAGTGAAAGAAGGCAACGCCACACAGTAACACAGCTGCAATTAACCTTTTTGGCTGGATTTCTCATAAACATGATCAATAGTAAAGCCATTATTTGTCTCTTTTTCCACATACCACTCTTGTAGAATTATGGTTAAAGAGCAAGCTGTTTAAAATGGTGACAGACGTCTGTTATTTAACTCCTCCAATCCCAAATTCCCATGGCTAAGGCCTAAAGAACCTAAACAGGGTGGGGCAGGGGCTGGGGAGCCTGCTGATACTGTAATTTGAAGTAAGAAAAGGCTTTGCTTCAGGTGTGTCCTTGTTACTGGGTTGAGGGGAAGGATGATGAACCTGCAGCTGGCCTGGGGAGTAATCGTCAGGGGCCTGATAGATTAGCCCAGGCACACATCTGGGTGGCAGAGGCTGCAGGGGACCCTGCTCAGGCGGTGGTTAGGGGTCTTGATCTAAGAGCAGCATGGGGAGAGGCGTGAAGTCCGTGGGGAGCTGTGGTCTGGACTGTGTGGCCTCGTGAGGGCTTGAATGGGGGAAGATAGGCCGGGGAGGGTGGGGCCTGTGCTCACCACTTTCATACCACCCTGGCAAACACAGAGGGGTTCCCCTCTCTCCTGTCTTTGCTGGCCACTGCTGACTGCGACTTCACAAGGTAAAATCACAGAATTTCTGAAGTTTCTCCCATTCCCTCATCTGGGCCCAAAACGTGCAAATAGAAGCCAGCATTGCATCTGCCAGCTTCTTCCCCTCCTAGGTTTAGACAAGCATACCTCCTGGTGTCTTAAGAATGAACACATCAAGGAAATTATTGTAAATGTGAAAAGACCCAGTGATACGAGAGCTAACCCTTACTGAGTGCTAACTGGGTGTTAAAGCACCTGACCTAAAATGATCCTTTTAGTCCCAGCAAGAGCCCTAAACTCTGGGCATGCTATGCATCTCATATACAAATAAACAGAGGCCTCTAAGTTTAAAAAAACTTACTTATGAAACAGAACAGTTATTCCCCCAATAATCTGAACTACAGAAAAAAAGAGAAAACTCTAGAAATCTCTATTTTGCATTATCAGTGCAATTGAACAATGGTGTTTTCAGAAGGGGAATAATACCAGATCAGGGAAAGTGGCCCTTAAGATGATTTAGAAAAAAAAAAACAAAACAAAACAAAAACAAATGACCAAATGAAAACACAACAAAAACTTATGAACTGCAGATCGATTATAATAAAAACCAAAATGCTTAATCAGTGAAGATGAAGGTGAGCTCAAAATTTATCCAAGGTTTTGATGAAAGAATACAATTAAATACAAACAGTGAATAAAGACCTAAAGACTAAATCCCCAAGCATATATACATACACTCTGTTCCATGTTTATATGCGCACAGGACAGGATTGTAGAATAGAACAGGCAGATGGAGGAGATACAATAAAAAAGGAAGGAAAAACTTCCATGCAGCAAAGACGATCAGGCTGTTTGCATAAGTGTCCATCCCGAGGACCAGGGAAAATCCATGGAGAGAGGCACATTTTGGTTTAATTTTTAAACTGGTGGATGTGAAGCAAGGTCCACTACATCTCTGAGTGAGAAAGACAACGAGTCACGAATTCCGTATTTGCCCATAAATCACCCACCAGGAAGACCGGAGGCGCCTTCTGCACTGAGGTTCGTGGGAGTCTGTGGGTTTTGCGGCGTTTCTGATACAATCCACTGAAGAAACGCTTGAGCCACATGAAAGAAAAGCCTCAAGAATGAGGAGGTGCCATGTACCAAAAAGTGTCTCAGCCTGTGAATCCTCTAAAATTTAGTGCTATTTCCACAGCCTTTATTCATATAAATTAGAGAAACGCCAACAATGACTCTGTGGGGAGCACCAGCCAACAGAACACTCCAAGATGAACGTCCTCATGGCGTGGTGTGGACACTGGCTGCTTCGCGGTATTCAGCTGCAGTTAGCATGAATCGCATACCCGCTGGTGGTGAGGGCACATGCCCGGAAAGCGCAGCTCCAGAGCGGGAATGGGGCCGGAGGCTGAGGATGGCCAGCAGGAAGGGGGTGGTCTGTTTCCACAGAGGCAGGGACAGATGCTTGGCAGCCCTTCCAAGCACTCCGCATATCTTCCACCGAAGCGGGTTCTGTGTTAGTGCTCACATGGTTCCCATGTTGTACCGAGAGGGTGCTGTGTTAGTGCTTGCGCTTTGCACGTGTAACACCACAGTCTGTCCTCTGTTAGTGCTCACCCCTGCACATATCTCCAGATGCGTGTGCTGGTAGTGCTCACGTGTTACATGGATCCCACAGAAGCAGGTGTTCCAAGATTGCTTACACGGTGCAGAGTTTCTCCCGAAGACTGTGCTCAGTTACTGTTTATCTTTGCGTATATCACACAAGAGTTTTTTGCGGTGGTAAGGGCCTGCCGGCTCCACATTTTGCTTCCCCTTCATGTGGGCCATCAGAGGTGAGGACTGACGAGTCGGCGCGACCCTGGATGAGGGCAATACCCAGGGAGAGAAGGGAACAGCCAGACCCTGTGACCATCGACATTAAGGCCGACAGTCCCCTTCTAGCCCTGCACCACGGCTTATGTCCAGCAGTGACCAGCGGGCCGCCTGCAGCTCCCATCTACTAAGAGGAACAAGGACACGCTGTGGCTTGGACGGTAATCACAGTCTGGGGTGAGCAGATGGAGAGGCCTCTGGTGCAGGGAGGGCACCTCAGATACTCACAGGCCCTAAAGCTGGGTGGAGAAAACCATGATGGTGGGGTCCCAAGACTGCAGATCCTGGAAAGAAACCATTCATTCGGAAGCACAGAGGAACTGTTTACTTTGATTCAATCTTTTTGAATTTTTCTATTTTTTAAAAAATTATTTTTCTCTGTCCATCAGGTTTTTTTTGGGGGGGGTATTTCTCTCTCCTTTTTGACCTTTTTTCTCTTTTAATTTCTTTTTTCCCTTTTCTCTTTTCCTCTTTCAACCTTTTTCTTTTCATTCTCATCTTTCATTTCCCAATATTTTGCTATTTTTCAAGTTCAGTCTTTTGTGTGACTATTTTCTATCATGATTAATTTCCTTTTCCTCCTCAATAGGACCCCATCTCAATTTTTCCCTTCCGTTCTTTTGCGTAATCTTTCAAATTTTACTTTTTTCCTTCTCCAATTCCTTTCCACCTTACTAGTATAACCATTAAGCTTTACGACTCCCTAGAGAGCTAATTAATTTTACTCTATTACTGTTGAATACTGTGCTATTGTTAGCAGAGGTAAAGTTGTTCCATTTATAGATTTTACGGTAGACCAATAGTAGATCAATATTTGCTTTGTCTTAGTGTTTATACCTTAATTATAGATCTCTTTTCTGTGGTGAAGGCTGGTACATTTCAGTCTTTAGTTTGGTTGATATTCAGTTTGTCTTTGTTGCTGTAATTGTTGCTGATTTTATTACTGTTGCCAAGGTGACATTACTGTTATTATAGTTGTTGCTATTACTTGGCTTTCTTGAGATGCCAATATCTAAATTGCCTTGGGTCATTCACAATACCGTGGCTCATTCCTGGAGAACTGGGTACGGGTCCAATCGTGCTGCAAGGTCCCATCCCAAGTAAATGGAGGAGGCTGGATCCTGGGACAGAGGCAAAGGCCAGTAGTTAGCCACACACGGAGGACACCACTGAAAAGTAGACGTTAACTAAAGGGGTCTCCATACTAAAAACAAAGCTTTCCACTGCACTCAACCTGCAAGCCTCAACATAAACAAAAACAAGCAGAAACGTGAGAAGGCAAAGCAACAGAATGCCTCCCCAACTCCCAATTCAAGCAAAGATGATCCGTGTGGCATTGAAGGCAAGGAAACTAAAAGCCACACAGATGAATTTTTCAAAATACTAGCAGAGGAGATAACAAGAAGATCAATAAGGGATTTGGCAAGTTCAGAGAAGATATATATGAACAGATAATTGACCAAATAAACAAAATGATCATTAAGTCTACAGAAGACACAAATAAAAAGATAGCAGAGCTGAACAAAACAATGCAACACATTAATGACCAGCATAGATAAGAATTAGAGTCCATAAAAGACTCCAAATAGAAATTCAGGAGATTAAAAGTTATGAGCAGCAGAATTGACCCATGTGAGGAGTGTCAGAACTAGAAGACAGGCCTGCTGTTGGTGACGGTCAATGCTTAGTGCTTGCCCCTTCCGTGTTCTACCAAGAAGTGTGAGAGTTCAGTCTACACGGATCAGGGGGAGGTATTCTGCTGTTGCTTACACTTTGTAAAGATTCTTCAAAATATTTTGCTCTGTTAATGTTTTATCTTTGCATATATTTTAGGGGAGACTGTGGTCTGTTTATTCGTACTATTTGATTGAATTTACTGAAGATGGTACCTGTTGATGCTTACACTTCACACAGATTCTCCAGGAAGTGGTGTCCTGCTGTCAAATGCATACTACATAGATTCTCCCAAAGACCGTGCACTGTTAGTGCTCACCCTTTTTGTAATTCTACCGGAGGTGGTAACGCACATTATGCAGATTCTTATGAACATTTTGTTCTCTTAATGGTTACACTTTGCATAGGACTTTTCCAAGACGTGCTCCTATTTTGCCTGCGGTTCGCACCCTCTGCATTGCAGAACGTGTTCTGTTAATGTTTACCCTTCGACTGTATTGTGCCCAAGAGTGTGCTTGCTAATAACGCTCACACTTGGCACATAGTCCGCTGCACAAGGTGCTCTGTGAGTGCTTCCACTTTGTACGGCGTTATTGAGGAACTGCTCTTTTACTGCTTTCCCTCCATGTCGGCTCTGAGGAGCGGGCACCCTGTCGATGCTTATTCCGTGTGCTGATTGTTGTGAAGGTGGCTCAACGGCAGTGCTTGTGCTTTGTGTGTACTCTACAGAAGACGGTGCCTGTTAGTGCTTGCACTTTTGTGTACATGACTCTGTGCATTCTACTTTTGTTTGATTTTTTCTGAGTGCTGGGGATCGAACTCAGGGTCTTGTGCTTGCGAGGCAAGTACTCTAACCACCGAGCTAAATCCCCAGCCCTGCATTCTACTTTTTAATCGAGAGATGCTTCTTAATATTTCAATAGGCAGGAACAAACATTGCCTCACAAGTGTCTTGCTTCTCCTGACAAGCCTTATATTGTAGTTTGTAGAGGGAAGTGACTGCAGTGCACAAATTAAAACGTGTGCTCTTCTGAAGACATCATTAGGTAAAGGGAAAGGGAACCAGCCAGTCGGGACCAAATTGGGAAAGCACGCATCGCATAAAGTGTTGCGTCCAGTGTTTCCTAAGCAATCTTAAAGTGCTGTACTAATAAGACAAACAACTCGAACAAAAATGGGCAAAACATACGAGCAGACATTTTGCCGAGAAGCAGCCGCACAGAACTCAGCACTATCCATCTTCAGGACACGATTCCTCTAGTAGAATTCCTACGGGAACACCTACGTAAAGGAGAGAAGAGCGCGTGCTTCTCTGTGAGGACTGCGGAAATGGGACGGGAGGCTGGAGAGAGGATGGTCGGTGGCTGAAGGAGTGTCACTGCTGAGAAGAGTAATATTGAATGTCCTGTACACAGCAGGCTTGTGAGGGTGACACGTTACCTGAGTGTTTCAAAATGGCGAGTCGAGAGGACTTTCCAATGTTCCCAGCACAAAAAATGAAAAATGTCTGAATCGTGTACTTCACAAATATGTCCCAAATCAGTATGTGGCAATTAAACATAGAAATGCATTAAAATCATAATAAAAGAAAACGGAATGAATTTTGAACATGCTTAAATTTAGAGCCAGGACTAACCTTCAGTGAGAATGAGGGGTGGAACAGGGTGTGGTGAGCCCGTCGCCACGGCGTGCAGTCGGCGGCGGCACAAAGCCGAGGCTGGGCAGGTGGGGCCGACCGTCTCTTCGGGCCTCCTGGCACGCAGTCAGGAGCTCCTGCGGGAAGGGGTGGCAGCTCCGCGCCGTCCAGACACAGGTGTTTAGAAAGCGCGCAGGCCCTCTCTTCCACGCCCGGCACCGTCCTCCGTCTGGTTTCCTCTTTCTCTTGGAGGAAAGTCAGGTACAAACGTGTGTCCGTCTGACCGTCACGACTGTACCAGTTTCCACTCAGGGGGGAAGGCAAACAGGCATTCCTAGATGGCAACATTTTAGACGATTCGTACATTTTGAAGTATTTCTCAGTATAACTTGATTTTTAAAGAAACAAATAATGTGTAGGCATAATTTTTTTAAAATGCAATTTTTAGGTCAGTTGTATGTTCACAGCAAAATTTGGAGGAAGATAATGATTACCCCGTCCCCCCATGGCACCCCCGTGTGCCTTTGTCACAGGACACCCCGGAGTCCCCCAGAGCACACAGTTCACGTCGGAGCCAACACGTGGCAGCTCTGTGTGTCTGAACCCCACAGTGGAACAGAGTGCAGCCCAGGCCCTGCAGATCCCTGCGCCCTGCCCAGCCCTGCCGCTCCACGCCTGCCCCAGCAACCACCGGCCTTTCTCCAGGGATTCGCCTTTCCGGAGGCTTGTGTGGTTGGGATCGACGGTGCAGCCCTTCCGGATTGGCTTTTTTGTATTTCCACTTAGTAACACGCATTTAAATTTCCTCCAGCCTTTCCCGGCTTGATACTCATTTCTCTTCAGTGCTGAATGACAACATCCCATCGTCTGGACGCACTCCAGCTTGTCCACTCACTGACTGAGGGACATTCTCATTTCTACCATATTTTAGCAATCGTGAATAAAGCTGCTGTAAATGTCATGGTGCAGGCTTCTGTGTGGACACACTTTCTACTCCCTTGGGTAAATGCGAGGAGTACTTTTTGGGTCCTGTGCTAAGAGCATGTTTAGTTTCGTAAGAAGCTGCTAAACTGTACGCCAAGACCCCCTTGCTCGCCCCCGGCAGTGAGCACAAGTCCCCTCCCTCCACATCCTTGCGGTAGGCCTGGGCGCGCTTACAGGCGTGGAGAACTGTCAATGGCTGTTTTCCTTGGAGGAGGGGGCTCTGGGGTGCAGTGTGAAGAGTATCAGCTAGAGGACTGGGCCCTAGGGAGAGGGACAGAATGGAGTAAGGACCCCAAGTACCCTCCTAAATCGGTCACTCTGAGTTTGTGATCGGAAGAGCCTGTCCAGTTATTTGAAAGAAACTCCATTTGGAAAGAATTTATTTAAATGATCCTGGTTGTGTTTATTACTCACGATACCCCTAATTACTGGATGGCATAAACTTGGCCTAAAATTGTGGATTTTTCTTTCTTTATTACTTTTACCCTTCCTCGGCCCCCCTCAGGTTTTTCTGACCTCTTCATTTCGTGTTCTGATCTTCTGAATTAGGGTGAAATTTTGTTACTTGAAAGCTGTCTCTTTCCAATATGGTTTACAACAGAACTCACCACTTCCAACAATCCCCGATTGGAATAAGAGGCTCATAAACCCGCCTTCTTAGAGTGTATACATGGGACCTCGTTCTGTAGATTTTCATTACTCCTTGTTGGGGTTTTTTATTATTAGTTTTTTAAAAAACAGGAGGAGGAAGAGAAAATTGTTATCATCCCCTCAGGCATTTCTTAGTTATGGGAGTGGAAGTTTAACTATTGGGGGAGACTCCATGGGAATTTCAAATAGTTTTACTATTTATCCAAACTACCTTCTATAGAAAAAGATAACCTTTGCCACTGATTTAATAACAGTTGTTCAACTCAATTATGTAAACACTTGGCACTTTTGATTCTTCTGGAGTATTATTGAATTTTAAAAATGCCCTTTAGCATACTAAGGATAAAATTTATCCTGTCTACCTTTATAGAAGCGTAATATAATATGAGGGCAATAAACATTGAGAAAACCTTTTCTGAAATATGTAAACAATCTAATTTTCACCCTCTATTATTGATTGCATGTAATTGTGTAAAATAATGAATTTAGCTCAAGTCAAGTTCCCGGGACTGTTTTATACTTCTGATATATACTCGGTATTTGTAAAGTTTGTGGGTTGTTGTTTTTCGGGTTGGGACCTCAACGCATGGGAACGAATCAAGCCCTTCTTGTGTCGCCCATCATCAGGTGAACGCAAAACTCTGTGTTCTCAGCCTAGAACATGCTAATAACCTGAAGCTCTAACATACACCATTCATTCATCTATTGATGATGAATAATATTTTCTACACAAATATCACATTTTCAGCTGAAAAGTATATACTTACATACTCAGAATCACTGCATGAACAGGAGTCCAGAAAATAGAAACGTCTTTGAGGAAATTCCCTCCCGATCGTTTTTCTTGCTAACAAGCAGCATGCCCGGCATGGTTCCCCCCATTTCTGAAGGAAGGCTGTCCAGTAGCCAGGGGTGTTCTTTATCCCTCCTTGTGATCTTGGGCTCAGTCTTGAACTCCTCTCCGCCGAGCCTGGCATCGGGCTGCCTGCAGGAGGAGGAACCCCGAGTAGTTTGGATGTCTCTCTTCCCCAGTGACTTTGAATTTCTTGGCTCCACCCGGCGTGGTTTCCCTTCGTCGCCTGGGTCTGCATTTAGCCTCTCTTTTCGCCTCGTGCTCGATTCCTTTATTTTGTAATCTGAATTCTTTTTTTTTTTAACTGACAAAAATTGTATATGCTTGAGGTCGACAACGTGATGTTTTGATACACATATACACTGTAGAATGGCTAATTAAGGTGTTTAACATGCACGTTACCTCACGTATTTGCAGTGGTGTCTAGTTTCACGAACTTGATTCTTCCACGATCCTGGTCGCCAGCCGAGTTGGACGAGAACTGAATCAAATTCAGTGGTTAGGTCTGGTGTTGACTCCGTGGGGCAGGTTGGATTTGGTTCTCGTCCAGTTTGGTTCGTGACCAGAATTGTGGACAGACTTGAGTTTGTGAACAAAGGCCACCGTACTTGTTGTGGTGAGAAGACTTAAATCTACTTTTAAAGACAGTTTTCAAATGTATGATGCACATTAATAATGGTTGTTGCTACGATGTATGCTGGGTCTTACGAATTTATTCCTGATACCTAACTGAAATGTTGTGTCCTTTGACATCTGTCCAATTTTCCGTCTGCCCTCCAGCATCAGGTAATTAGCATTTTACTCTCTGTTTCTACAACTTGGACTTTTTGCGCTCCATACATAAGTGAGATCACACAATATTTGTGTCTATCTTATTTCAGTAAACATAATGCCCTCCAGCCATCTGTCCATGTCATTCCGAATGAGGGTTCCCTCCTGTCTAGGGAAGAAGTGTTCCAGTGTGTATGTATACTCTGGGTTTTCTTTGTCCATTTACCTGCCGATGGACGCGAGGCCGTTTCTCGCTCTGAACGGCTGAGAATAGTGCTGCAGGGAGCAGAGGGCAGCAGATGTCCTTTGACACACTGATTTCATTTCCTTTGAACATGTTCTCAAGTGTGTGAGCTGGATCAGGTAGTAGTTCTATTTTTTTCTTTTTGAGACGCTTCCATACTATTTTCCATCTTGGCCGTACAAATTGATATTCTCGCCAGAATTGTGCAGCATTTCTTTTATCTACACCTCAGGGATACTTCTCCTTAGACTTTTTGTTAGTAGCCATTTTAATAGTAGAAGGTGACATTTCATTGTAGATCTTGTTCGCATTTCTCTGCTCAGTGATGTTGAGCATGTTTTTTAAAAATTTTTAAACTTTTTTCATTTTTTTATTTTTTTACCAAGAACATGTATTGGTACATTGTATACATAACGATCACATTTGTCATGGTTATTCTGTACCTGTACATGATGTATCTTGGTTTCTCCCCTCTTCCCCACCCCTCCCTTCTGCTCCCCCCTTCCTTATTTACAGCAGGTTTATTTATATTTTTCCTTTTTTTCCCTTCCCCCTTTCTTTCCTTTTTCCCTTACTTCTTTTCTCCCTTTCCCTTTTTCTAGTTCTCCTCTCCTTTGAATATCATCCTCCTTTTATATAACATCTATTACACCTCTCTGTCCTTATTCACACTTACGCTTTCTCATATCAGAGAAGCAATTTGAAGTGTATTCATGAGTGTCTGATTTATTTCACTTAAGAGTATATTCTCAAGGTACGTCCATTTACCTACAAATGTCTCTAGTTTATCCTTTTTTATGGCAGAGTAGTACTCCATTGTGTAGAAAAACCACATCTTCTTTAGCCATTCCTTAGTTGTTGGGCATTTAGGTTGTTTCCAAGACTTAGCTATTACAAATTGTGTTGCTATAAACATGGTTGTGCATATATTGCTATGGTATGATGATTTTAATTCTTCTGGGAAGATACCCAGTAGAGGAATAGCTGGATCAAATGGAACTTCTAGTTGTAGTTTTTTGAGGAATCTCCACAATGATTTCCACAGTGGGTGGACCAATCTACATTCCTACCAACAGTGGAGGAGGGTTCCTTTTTCCCCTCAGCCCTGCCAGCATTTGTTGTTGGTTGATTTTTTGATAACCTCTGTTCTTTCTGGAGTGAGATGGAATCTTAACGTCGTTTTGATTTGCATCTCTAGAATAACTAGTGATGTTGAACTCTTTTTCATGTATTTATTTGCCATTTTTATTTCTTCATCTGAGAAATGTTTATTCATTTCAGATGCCCGTTTTTGGATTGGGTCTTTAAATTTGGGAGGTTTGATTTTTTTGAGTTCTTTGTATATTTTAGATGTTAAACCTTTGTCTGAGGGACAGCTGGCAATTTTTTTCCCCAATTTGTGGGTTTTCACCCCGCTCTATTCTTGATTTCTTTTGCTGTGCAAAAGCCTTTTAATAGAATGTGGTCCCAAGCACTGATTCTTTGTATTGTTTCCCGTGCAGTCTGAGTTCTGTTCATATATATTTTTTTCCTACCCCTATGTCTTCAAGAGTTCTTCCTATTCTACTCTTTAGTAGATTTAGTGTTTCTGTTTTAATGTTTAGGTTTTTGACCCACTTCAATTTTAGTTTAGTGCACGGTGAGAGACATGTATCTAGTTTTAGTTTTTGGCATGTGGCAAGCCAATTTGTCCAGCACCATTTGTTAAAGAGATTATCTTTCTTCCAGTGGGGGTGTTTGGCCCCTTTGTCGAAGATGAAGTATTTGAGTGTGTTTGGAGTTGTTTCTGCATCTTCTGATCTGTTCCATTGATCCTCAGGTCTGCCTTTTTGCCAGTACCATGCTGTTTTTATCACAGTAGCTTTATATAGTTTCAGGTTGGGGATTGTGATGCCCCCTGCCTTGCTCCTGTTGCCCAGGATCATTTTTGATATGCTTGATCTCTTCTGGTTCCAGATGCATTTCATGATTGTCCTTTCTAATTCTGTGAAGTATTTTAATGGTATTTTGATTGGAATTGCATTAAATCTGTATAGTAATTTAGGAAGAATGGCCATTTTCACTAGGTTGGTTCTTCCTACCCAGGAATACGGTGTGTCTTTCCATTTTCTGATATCCCTTTCAATTTCCTTTTTTAGAATACTGTAGTTTTCAATGTAAAGATCTTTTACTTCCTTTGTTAGATAGGTTCCTAAGTAATTTCATTTTTTTGATGTGATTGTGAAAGGTATATCTTCTGTTATTTCTTTCTCAGTGAGTTTGTTATTTGTATATAGGAATGCTATTGACTTTTGGGTGTTGACTTTGTATCCAGCTATGCAACTGAATTTAGTTATTAAATCTAGAAGTTTTTTGGTGGAATTTTTGAGATTTTCTACGTAGAGTATCATGTCATCTGCACATAATGATAGTTTAAGTTCTTCCTTTCCTATCTTTATTCCTTTTATTTCTTTCTCTTGTCTAATTGTTCTGGCTAATGTTTCTAGAACTATATTGAATAATAGTGGTGATAGTGGGCAACCTTGTCTTGTTCCAGATTTTAGTGTGAAAGCTTTCAGTTTCTGACTGTTTAGTGTGATGTTGGCTGTTTTGTTATAGATGGCTTTTATCAAATTTAGATATAGACCATCTATTCCTAATTTCTGTAGTTTTTTTTCATGAATGGATGTTGGATTTTGTCGAATGCTTTTTCTGCATCTATTGAGATGATCATGTGATTTTTGTCTTTGACTTTGTCGATATGGTGTGTAATGTATATTGATTTGTGTATGTTGAACCATCCCTGCATTCCTCAGATGAATCCTACTTGGTCGTAGTGATAATTCATTGCATTCTGTTTGCCCATATCTTGTTTAGAATTTTTGCATCTATGTTCATTAGGGAAATTGGCCTGTAGTTCTCTTTTTCAGTTGGATCCTTTTCTGGTTTTGAGCATGTATTCATGTATTTATTTGTTTGCTTTCTTTTGAGAAATGTCTGTTCAAGTTCTTTGCCCATATTTTAAGTTGAGAGATTTTCTTATATTGAGTTGCTTGAGTTCCTGATGTATTTTGGATACTAACTCCTTATTAGATGTTTGGTTTACAAAAATACATTCTCCCTTTCTGGAGTTTATCTTTTTGATCTCAATTTTTTCCCTTCCATGTAGAAGTTTTTTAAGCTTGCTGCTGCCTGTTGGTCCTTTTTGTTTGTTACTTGAGATCACTATTCAGCTCAGTGTCATGTGACTTACTTCATGTTTTCTTCCATTCATTTTATAGTTTCAGGCCTCATGTTTAAGTTTTTAATTCATTTTGAATTGATTTTTTGTGTATAGTATGAGATGGGGGTATTATTTCATATTTTTTGTACATGGATACACATTTTCCTGCACAGTGTATTGACGGGATCATCTTTTCCCATCGTGTGTTCTTGACTGTGACAGGTGGCCCCATTTCTGGGCTCTCTGTTCAACTACATTTGTCGACGTGTCTGTTTTTGTGCCAGTACTGTGCTCTCTCGATTACTATACAAGGGATGATCAAAAATATGGGGGTCAGTAAATAAAAAACTTATTACAATAAAGGACACATTGCTATTAATCTTCCTCAAAATCTTTCCTCTCACTTTTAACACACTCACGCCCTCATTCTTGGCACTTTCGGAAGCAGTTCTGGAAGTCCTTTTTCCTGAATGTCGTTACGAGGTATGATAAAAAAATACAGTGAGCATCATCTGACCGAAAGGCTGGCTTGTGAAAATGTCACGCTGTGTCCTCATCCACCTTAGTCACTGATTCTGGCGCCACGCAACTTCCAGTTCTTCTTCAAAGTCAAAATGACTGTGAAAGATAAATATTGCGAGTCGATTCCGGACGCAGATGCAGCCATAACACTGCAACTAAAGACATGAAAGAAGACTTCAGAACTGCTTTGGAAGGTGGCAAGAAGGTGCGTATGCCTGATAAATATAGAGAGTTCTGTATTTTGAACAGTGTACAAATCGGCAGAAGCGAAGTGTACAGCTGGACCTGCAAGCTCTCACCTGCAGCCCTGCAGGAAGAGTGTTCGGAGGAGGGCAGCTTCTCGCCCTGACGCGGGTGACGCTGTCCAGGCCCAAGTCTCGCCAGCGAGAGGGGCGAGCAGGGACAGAGGCCGACAGCGAGAAGGAAGCACATTGTATTATGGAGACTCAGAGGACTGCGTCGCTGATGAGACGTGGCAAGCGCTACCGGCCTCCAGAGTTGGCCGCGCTCAGTGCCACGTCGGTTTCAGGTCTCTCCGCCTCTAGAGGGGCTCGCCCGTTTTCTGAAGATTTGAGTGCCTACCTACACTCGGTCCCCCGAATAAAGCTGGGTAAACATTAAAGGGCATCCAACGAGCTGCTCAAAGTCTTGTTTTAATTGGCTAGAAAACACAGTCTGGGCCCGGCACAGCACGTGTTGGCTCGTTGTCAGTATTCGCAGAGTATTTGTAGAATGAATAAATAGGAAAATGGATGTAAGCTGTGGGCCATTCTGCCAAATTTTTGCACAGATCAGTGAGACCCTGATGCCCTAGTTCAGTGGTGGCAAACTTGTGGCTTGTGTGCCACCACGGGTTATATGATCGAAAACTCTACGAGGTTCGCCATCACTGGCCTAGCTCCTCTGGCAAGTTAGACAGGTGCTAGGAGATGATTTGTCACCAGAATATTTCTGGGTGTCTGGTGGTGTGCTTTGAGTAAGATAATTGTCAGAATTAGGGGGGCCACATGGGCCCTCAGAATATTCCAAAAATTATGGGCAGATGTGATAGGTGAATTTAAGGCATTTGTTTCATTGCTGTGCTACTTGGAATAGTCAAGGTAACTGATTCCACAGGCCTTCTCTAGATTATTACTAAGTTTGAAAGGTCTTATTGAAGGCTTTTATGGAGACTGCCTTTCAACTGTAAGGTCATCAGTTTTTTTTTTAATGTAAATTTTGCTGTTTAGTTGGGGATATAGAATGTGAAACCATGTGATAATACATTTACTTCTCCGTACCTGTTGTACACGTTCTCATGTTGCCCTGATGGGAACAGACTTTGGCCCTCCTACAGCACACCTTCCTCTAGTTATTTTGGGAATTGGAGGTGGGATGATCAAGCAGGTTCCCTGTCTTCCCTTCCTGGAGGAAGATCTGTTTCCCTTTTTTCCATGAGCCTCAGTGAAGGCGAGCTGGACTTTTATTGAAACATGAGGAGGAAGTAAAATTAGATTTGATGTAATTCTTCAGTGTTAAGTGTTTGGATCTTGGAATTGAAATATAAGGGCTATTTAATGCAAACTATCTCCCCCGAAGTCAAGGAAACAAGTTTACAAACATTTGATGACTCACAGTATTTTCTTGTGAGTACAGTGAATCCAGGCGCCCCCTGGCTATCCTTCTCATCTCTCTTTCCTCCTCCAGGGCTGTGCCTGAGGTCTGAGTCATGTACTCCAAGATGGAAGGCCAAGGGGGGACCTTAGATTCTGGAGGGCGAGGGCAAAGGTTCGGTGGGCTGGGGTTGGGGAGAACAAAGGAGGGAGGGGCAAAGTGGCCTCCAGTGTCTCCTTATTCAGATTCTCCCTTCTCCTCGATACTGGAAGTCTCTTCTACTTCAGATGCACCCTAACTTGCTAACAGTTGTCCTCGGGTGAGTCACCCTACATTAAACCCAGCATTCTTGATGTCACCTCACCTGGTGCAGAAACCAGGGAGACCATCAATGGGTCTGATGTACTCGATACGATTCTAAATGTGTACCAAGTATTTTTCGAAGTCTGCCACGCCACAGTGATGGCCTGCGGTTGCTCGCGGTTACCTTGGCTCTTCCTTGTTGTCCACAGGTGACTGTGAGCCATGGGTCCTGGTGAGAGTCCCCAGTGTGCTCAAGGGGTACCATGGTTACCAAGGTCCATGACACATTTGCTAAGTAGGTCTAATGTGAATATTTGTTGACTAGTCCTAATATGTTTTCATCTAAGTTACCGACAAAAATACTGATTACAAGGGCCAAGGACACAGGCCCAGGCCCACGACATGTCATTAAAGATCTCTTTTCTGGCTGGTATTGATCCTCATTAACATTTTGAGAAAAACTGTTGGTTCAGATATAATTTCCTTAACTATGTCATCAAAATCTGTATCTCCTTTGTTATATGTAACTCCTTTTATATGTCAAAAAGATATAAAAATCTGCCACATATTGTGCTGAAATCAGGATAATAATATCCTATACTTAATCTAGGGCCCAGCAATTTCAGACCTAGGTGTTCACCCTAGAGAGATGAAAAAGTGTGTACCACTTATTCAAGAATTTTCATAGAAACCTTATTCATAATAGCCTGAACGGTAAACAACCCACGTGTCCATTAATAAGACAATAGGCGACTAGTGAAATGTATGGGTGTGCAGTGGAGGCCTGCTTGACAGCAGAAAGGAATGAACTACTAAGATGTGCGAGGTGGACAAGAGCCAAACACACACAGAGTGGAATAAGCCTTACACAAGAGTATTCATCTACACGAATTTCTAGAACAGTCGAAATGAACATACGATCCAAAGAAAAACAATCAGAACCACGGTTGCTTCTGGGGTTGGGTGGGATATGGTACTGCCTGAGAAGGGGCGAGGATGGTCCTGGGATAATGGCCATGTTCTCTCTTGGTTTCCTGCCTGCCTCCTTCCGATCACTCACTGAATCCCCCCCCCCCCCGCCGAGGAAGTGAGATCATATTGGGAGATGGGACGTGCAGGAGGGAGCCAGCGTAACATAGGCTGTGAGGGTGGCGTCCTCACCCGGCAGGGCGGGTGACCTCTGGAGAGGAGAACCTCCTTAGCTGCCCCTTCTCCCATGACGGCACGGTGGGAGGAGGCGATGTGCACTCCAGGAGGAGAGCTCTTCCCAGAATGTTCACACGTTGATCTTGGGCTCCCAGCCTCTAGGACTGCAAGAAAACACATTCTATTGCTTAAGCTGCCCGGTGCACAGTGTTTGGTTGTACAGCGCGAGCATCCATAAACACATGCGCGCACCAGCAGCGTCTCAGAGTGCACAAAGCATTTCCCTGCGCTCGCTTCCAGCTACTGCTCTCTGAGCAAGCACAGTAACGACCTCTAACGCCGTCACGAGCGATCAGACTTGCCTGCTTCCAAATTCCACAGACGTGGAAGCCTAAAGAAAACTAGTAATCTAATAACACTGTACTCTGCGTTGCCGAGGAGCAGAAGAGGTCAGGCAGCTAGAAGAGTCCCCGGCAAGAACTGGATGCTGAAATACTGGATCTCTTCTCCCACCTCCTGCTCCTTCCTGATGGCAACCACTGAAGCAGTTATCTGAACACTAAGTGTATCAAGTGGGGTTCGGGAGCGAGTTCTGCCTAGAAGGCCCCGTGAAAACTGGGCAGTCCGGCTCTTCCACGTGGCTGGTTCTTTGCGGCCGCAAGACAGCAGTGTGCCTTGTTGAAATGTCAATTCTCCAGTCAGACTCTGGTTAGACGCCCACTAAACGAGGCGTGTGTGTGCAAAAGCATCCCAAACTGAGCAGATACAGAGAAATATTATCCTCTGGAACCCATCCGATCCCCCTTTTTAACCCAAGAAAACATAAATGCAACAATAGATCAATGTGACTGTAAATATTATCTAAGTAAGTCCTTTAAAAGCCAAAGGAATGTCAGATACAATTTATTTTCCACCAGTGCAAGCTGAGACATTAAGTGGCAATTCTACTTCCATTAGCTAAATCTGGCAAATATGCAACTGTTTAAAGGCATTGTCGATAGCCATTGCACAATTAAGTATTTGTACCGATGCCTTATTAAATTACCCTTTTGAAGTCGGCATAATAAACTAGGAGTTCACTGTACAGATTTTCATGGGGAAAGTCAGATCAGTATGTGATTTATTTAGAGAGAATTTAGTGCACTGCCTAATGAAGTAAATGTCAAATGTTTTGACCAAATAAATCTTAATTTTCTTAAAACCTATCTTGGAAGAGGTCAGAAAACAGCAAAACAAATGAAGAAAAATACCCTGTTTATATAATTGTTGTGATTTATAGCATTATTGTAAGAAATTTAAAATTTTGGTTGTCACTTTAAAAGTGCAAGCTATTTTTTAAAAATTGAGATCATTATCCTACACGGGGGCTTTCTGATTTTCCTCTAAAAAGCTGATATTTTGTACAGATTTCAAGATTCCTTGGTGGGCTGGATCACAAATAGTGAGTGAGGAGGAGGTGGAGAAGGAGCAGGAGGAAGACGGGAGCTAGGAGGCGCGGAGGAGACTCCGAAGCGCCAGCCCGGCCTCCCAAGACCTCCTGGACCTCTGACCCTCAGGGATCAGGGCGACACCAGCCGGAAGCTCCCTCTTCAGCCCTGCACTTTCTCTTGCTCCTTAGTCCCCGGCTGTTGTTCTCGGCACACCATTCCCGAGCCCCGGTCATGTCCTTCTGGGTCCGGCGCCACACTCGTTTCTATTAAAAGTCATCCTGCTCTCACTTTCAGCTTCCACTGCTGATACCTCAAACCTAGACGCGTCTGCCTCCAGGGCCCTTAATGTGTCTGCCCAGCACTGATATCCTAGCACTCCGCCCCATCACGTGTAAGCACGTTAGTTATTGCCGATTTAATCCAAATGAAATAGGTGTGCTGGCAAATTCTCTTCCTGTGCTATGAATTGGTGCATCTACACCGGCCACTTGGATCAAATTTCTGTGCTGTTGCTCTTGCTAAAAATTGCCCACATAGACACATTTACTTTCAATTTTGCCATCATGTGTAAGACGTGATCTTGGACACGGTTAATCTGAAAGAATATTTTTTGTGAAATAAATGATATTTGAGATATTTCTGAGGGCTTCTTCAAGGAGTTAGAATAGGTCTTTAGTGATGGAAAGAACCACTTCTATCAACCTCTCCTGAAAACTTTTGATTTTTATATGATGAGTTTGTTGAGGGTGAGAACATTTGTATTTTGAATTTTCGAAAGCTGATCACAATCTTTATTTTTACCTTGTCTGTTAGACTGATAAAAGATAAGGAAACTGAGGTACAGAAAGATTTTAGTATTTCCTATACAAGGTAAGAAACTAGGATTAGAAATTGAGACATAGTTTTAAGACACAAAAGAGACTGTCATTAACCTTGGGATATATTTCTAAAAACACTGTGATTCTTTGAATCATGTAAAAAACTATCTAGTCTTTTTAAAACTTTTCAAACTTTGTGTCTTTACATATGGCAAAGACACAGGTTTTATGACTCCTGTCACTTCCCGCCTTACTTGGCACACCTCAGGGGAGGAATGTGGTGTGCGGGAGAGGACAGGACTGGGGGTGGGAGAGGCAGGCTCCAGGCATGATTTGCTGAGTATCATTTTGAAAGCTGGGGCAAATCGTGCACTCCTCTGGCCTTATCCGACAGATAATGTGTTAAGAACAAGAGTGTGACAAGGAAAATACAGTATATTTATACAATGGAGTACTATTCAGCCATAAAGAAGGATAAATTTGAGTCATCTGTAGAAAAATGAATGTACCTTGAGACCATAATGTTAGGTGAAATGTCAGATGCAGAAGGTTAACTATTATCTGGCTTTTCTTATATGAGAAACTCAAAATATAAAGAGTAAAAAAGGAGAGATGGTAGGAAACTGGGAAATAGATTTCTTGGAGATGGGGAAGATTAAGGAGAGAGAGGAAAAGGTATGGAAAACAATCAAAATATTATATATATACACATATATAAATTTCCCCCCCAAATGCAATTATTATTTATTGCAAATGCAGAGTAACCCTAACCCTAACCCTAAGTTAGTTTTTGTTGTTTGTTCCTTCTTGTCCTGGTTTTGCCTGGCCTGTTCTGGGTCGGGGACAGAGACCCCGGGCCGGGGCAAAGGTTGGAGCAGACGCAGTGAGTGGCCTCTGCAGGGGGACGCTGGGTCTCGTCCTTGTCCACGGGAGCTGAGCCTTCCTGATAGAGTTAGGTGGGCCGGTGATGCAGGCCAGCTCTCGTGTGGCTGCTTTGTTTTCCCGCCTACACCTCTCTAAAACCCCCCTCCAATATCCCTCTACTTATAGAAAACGGGGTGCACAGGACACAGTAGTGCATACCTCTAATCCCAGCTACTCAGGAGGCCGAGGCAGGAGGATGGCAAGTGTGGCGCAGCCTGGGCAACTTAGCAAGACTCTGTCTCAAAAAGATCCAAATTCCGGAATGTAGCTCGGTGGCAGAGCACTCCTGAGTTCGTCCCCAGTACTGGGAAGCAAAACAAAGCAATAAACGTGGGTGTCATCCTAGCTGCTTTCAGATTGCTGAAGGTCAGGAGTGGTGCGGCTGGCCAGCCAGGGTGACCAGGACACCGGAGACCCCTGTGCCTTATCAGGAGGACCTCGAGGATTCCAAGCAGGTCGCCGCAGGCTGGCTGTGGGAGTGGGTCCTGGGGACAGTGACGTCCCGCAGGTTATGAGATTGGAGGTGGCCCTCCAATGACAGCAGAACGACAAGAGAACCGCCATACCACAGCAGGAAGTTTCTACAGCAAGGTCCGAGCCAGGGGGCCTTGCACCTGGCAGCCGGCCCCACGCGGAGCCCACCGTGTGCCGCTGCCTGGACGCAGGCTGGAAGGGGCCTGGCGCATGGCAGGCACTCTTCTGTCTGTGCTTTGGGGGAGGCGATGGCCCCTCCGGCATGGAGGAGTGAGACTCGGGAGGAGGACGTGGCCTGTCCTCATCCCGGGCGCACCAGGCTCTGTCCTGAGAGCTGTTCTGCCCGTGTGTGTTGCCCTTAGGACAGCCAGGCGTGAGCCGTTCTGGAGCATTGGTTCAGGACACCGGGGACAAGGACGTGCATGGGCCTGGGAGTCTCGTCCTCTCCTGGCCTTTGTCCAGCCAGCCTGGCCCGCTGGAGAAATTCCAGAGAAACCGCCGGGGGCTCCTGCATTCCCAGGACCCAGCAGTTGTGCGCCTGGGGAGCCCGAGTGGGGCTCCTCGGCCTCTGCTCTCCCGTTTTATCTGAAGCCCCCTCTCGACGCCCCGCAGGGCACCTCTCTTGGCACCCGGAGTGGGTGAGCACCCTGCTGGCACCTCTGGGCCGGGAAAGGCTCTTGTCCAACCCCGAACTGGGGTGGGGGGAAGATGACTCCAGCTCGCCACCCACCCAAGAGACAGGAACGCAGGAGTCACTGGTGCCACCCGGCCTGCGCCTGTCCGCACGATCTGCTGAAAGAAAGGGACGCTGATTCATCCCAACACAGGAAGGCTGGTGACTGTAATCAGAGAACCCATAGAGTGCCGTCCATTTCCTTGGTGGCTATATTCTATTATTTCAGACAGTGTCCTTGCGTATGATAAGATCTGAATCCATAATCTGTATATTTATGTATTTAGTAGTTGGTTTATGTTAAATGCGGTATTTAAAGTGGAATTTGTTTCATTGACATCCTATAATGCCCCCCTAATATTCTTGGTATTGATTTTAGTATTTCAGAAGTATTATTCATGGTGACATCTACTGGGAAGCAAATTTCAGTGATATCAATAGATATTATAATAGAGAAAACATTAATATTTGACAGTGCAATAGACACGACACAAAGGCAATAAACTCATTAATAAACATGCACATATCATTCATAAAGCATTTCAAGATGGCAAATATGAATTTGCAGTGCTTGTTCCTCAAGTTCTCTGTTTACCGAGAGTGTTCACTCACTGTCCACAGAAATGTTTCCCAATTAATGAGGTAACAGAGAACTTTAAAATAATTATGATGCTAATATCAGTAATAAGTCCGTGAGTTTTTTAAAAAAAGGAGATTGATCAAAACATAACAATGCTTCCTCTTACTTGCTTGCTTTCCTTTTTTTTTTTTTTTTGGTGTTTGTGTTGCTTGGCAACCAACATTGATCTGTTCCAAAAAAAAAAAAAAATCACATGACTTAGGAATTGCTGGTGGCAATATTACCCTGTCATTTTTCTTTCTCGTACCAAGCTGATGAAGGTATTGCTAACTCGACCAACTATTAGTTGTTTCTTCCTTTTTTTGGAGTTTCACCTCTATGTATACCACACGTTAAGAATGGTTTTGCTGAAGATGGCGGCCTAGGAGACATGGGCCGAGAGAGCTGAGTAGGAAAGACCTCTTTCGGAGATAAAAAGAGAATGATCACATTTAATTTTTCCTTCATGATTCAGCAGAGCAAATTTCGCCTGCCCCACGTGCTAACGATGGTAACCCCCAGAGTTGTGTTCTGAAGGCGTGACCCAGCACAGTGCGGCTCCTGTCCGTGGTGGGGAGTCCTGTGTTTGTGACCTCCGTCCCGCTCTGCTCTGCCCCACATGGGCTGCCTGGGGTTCTGTGGGCCCAGTGTGTCCCCGGCCGGTTGGTCTCGAAGCCCGGCCTCCTGCTCAGTGTGGTGCTGCTCGGAGGAGACCCGGGTCTCAGGTGAGGCTGTTGGTCTGCAGCAGGCCTCTCTTCCTCTCCTGCTAAATGCTGCTGCTTGCAAGCATCCAATGTTTGGGGGCCACCGCAAAATTGCTATCGGAGTTTGTTATTGTTGTTAGAATGAAATAAAACCAAGCCATGGACAATGGCGATTTCACCAAACCCCACAATTATTTTTATAAAGTGTTTTTCTGTAAAAGAATCAGCCTTGAAGAAATCATGCTTTGTTCTCAGGTAGGGAATGAGTGTCAATGCGGGCAGGAATCAAATGGTCAGAACTGTGTCGCAAGTAAATATGAAATGTTTTCCTTGCGGAGCCCTTTGTCTCTTGTCTGCAGTCACTTGCTCTGTGGAGCGTTTGAAAGCTGCTTCCCGTCTGTGTCACCTTCTCTGTTGCTTCCTACTGCATTTGTGGGTCTAAAAGGAGGATGCTCCAGACCCTCTTCCTGGCGAGTACCTGGCCCTCCTCCCTCGCGTTATAGCTCCGAGGGACCATTGCAAGGCAAAAGGTCACCCCCCTCCCTACCCCCAGGTCCAATGTGTGTCACCCTTGTAACCTCTGCCGCAGAGACACCATGGCTGTCGGGCTGCAACCCCTTCGTTACGGGTGGCCCGTATTTTATATTTATTATGGGAGGTCACATTTAGGAAAGCAATTTCTCTTAAAGCTAGGGTTCCAATAATCCAGCCTCTCCTCTCGGCTTATGGCTGAGTAGGCGGTAATGGGTTTATGGGAAGTGCCTGCTGGTCTGCCTTTTCCAGGGAGGGGATTATTCCTGTCAATCTAAATTTTTAGAATTGGTGGGCTCCCATTTTTTATTATTCAGCAGGCTTTTATTAGATTGTCTCCAAGCACAAAGCAGCAAGTGGAGCATCCTTCTGCAGAGGCTAGCAGGCTGGATCAATATCGTGAGGCATTTAAAATCTTGGATAAAATAATACCACGTTTTCATCTCAGCTCCGGAGGAGGAGTCCTGCCCACGGTCCTGTCTCTGGAAGAAGCTACAGAAAGACACGTGGTGGCAGTAGCTTGGATGATAATTGGTTAATGAAGATAGAATCCAAGGATAAGGTGGTGCATTTTTCAGGCACAGGTACATTTAAGGTAGTATTTTACTCTTTGTTGACAGTTTAGCCTGAATCTATAGAAAATAGTACCAGTCTGCACAAATATATTTATTGTTCTAACTTCAAATGAAATATCAGAACAAACTGGCATTAATTTGAAAGTTAACAGTGTAAGTGAAAGTTTATCTACTACCACATATCGGGATGGAGTGAGACAGAGACTGAATTAATTCATTTGCCTGCGGTGGGTGAACCAAGTTAAACACAGTGACGCGGAACCCGAGGGAAGCCGTGCGACATGGAGACCTCTGGCCTTCCCAGAAGACCAAAGTGTCTCAGGGAAATGTGGGCAGGTGAGATGAGCCACACCCTCTGGGCCTAGACAGAGCACTCCTGCCCTTAGTGAACTCTAGAAACAAGAAGGTACCTGTGCTTTTGGGTTCCGATGCATCCTGACTTCCCAGTTTGGCTGGCTGGAAACTAGGCTGGGAGTGGACCAGGCTCTGGGAAGGAAAGTCCCCCGGCACATAAGTGACGTGGAGATCGTTGTGCTGTCCGCTTCTGCTACCAGGCATGACGACTGGTGTGTCATCTGAAGACACATGTGTCGCCGACAAAATGGAAAAGGCCATCAGATTGTGCCGTGGAGACATTTCTATGAAAATAATACCAATCTTAGGAAAGGATGGTGGTGGTATTTACTGCTATTATTTCTTCGATCACTGTCGAATATTTCACATGTTTTAAATACACTGAGAATTCACAGTATTTCCTCGAGGTCCCTTTGAGACAAAATATTATTCTTACCCAGCTACTCTGCAATCAAGAAGCTGAAGGGTGGGAAGGAGTGAATATTTATCGAATATCTCATGTGACAGAATGTGACTGGAGTTTCCCATCAATTCCAGTGTGATTGGAATTTTCATAAATGTTACTGAATTTTATTTTTAACATTCTCTAAAGAAGGCACACATGAACAGTAATCGCACAGGAAAGGGATCCGAGACGCCGAAAGGTTAAATGGTTTGTGGAGGTCCCAGAGCTGGCAGACTGGGATTGAGTCACAGGGAACCAGGTCTGCTTTCTCTGCAAGCGGAGCCCGTTTCCACCCACTGTGCTGCCGCTTTGCCTTAGACCTCAGCCCGGTGCACACTGAGCTCTGAGGGATTTGACCCCCAGGGCAGGAGGCAGACTGAGGACCTGCGAGTGCAAGCCCGAGGTCACCGCTCTCTGGCTGCACAGGACCGCATGTCCGAGGTCTCCATGGTGCCTGCAGTGACAGTCTCTGATTTCCCACGAGACACCCTGCTGTCCGTGAGCAGTGCCCCCCTATTGGATGTCACTCTGAGGAACTGTAAAAGGTTTTACAAATAGGCGGAAGAGGTGGCTGTACCCATGCGGTGGATGGTCAGGTTGTCTCGCTTCATCCTTTGTTATTTCCCGATGAATTTGAGTCTTGTTTCATTTTGTTTCTTGAAACTCTTCTTGGCTGGGTACAATACAGCTAGGACAGAACAATTTTCACCTTTATTTTCAAATATTTCAGTAAATGGGTGATGTGTTTGAAAGAGAAACTTATCAAGGAGATTCAGGAAACAGGTAGAAACACGATGGAATGGGGAAAGGCATTTTCAAAACAAAGTCTGGAATCGGAAGGAGCAAGTGGAGGCCGCAGAAGAGGAGTGAATGGAAGACAACGGAAGTGGTTTAATTCCAGGCACACGAGCTAACTCACTGTCTGAAGCATGGGCTGCTAATGTGTGCCTCTCATCCAATACCACCCTGTCTTAACAGACCTTTTCCAAGAGTGTGTAGCCCAGTCCTGACCGTGACCTCGCAAACTCCATGCGGGTGTCTGAGTAAGAGAGGTCTGCGTGAAGACACAGGAGAGGCAGATCTCTCTGCTGTGGGTCTTGTTCCTCATCCCCCACGGATACCCGAGAAGTCACCACCGTGATTCCTGTGTGCATCTCTGCACCTTGCTTCCTCGATGCGCTGCCTCGCCGGTGTGCGTGGAGAGGGGGAGTGACCAGCGGGGGACGTGCCCGGGAGAGCCCTCAGCAATGCAGGCCCGGTCTCCATGCCTGGCCTTCTCCTCTCTGTGCAGATGAGGGAGACACAGCTGAGGAGCTGCTGACTAATGCTGCCTTTCATGAGACTCCGAAAGAAGCCTCTCTGCTTCCAGGCTTCCAGGAGGACATTTTCCGTGAGAAGAGCAAAAGTGATACAGAAGGAAGCGGAAAATCACCCACCCCTCTGATTAGCTCCAAGAGATCGACACAGAAGAGGGAACCCAGCGGAGGGCTGCTGCTGATGCCCGAGGACACAGAGGCCCTGTGGCTGGCGTTGACTTGGCGACCTGGAGAGCCAGCCTGCAGCCTGTGTGTGCCGTTTACTGGGCGAATGACCTAAGTCTTGAGCCTTAGTTCCCACCTAGTCAGGTTTGAGGATTTAACAAAGAACTGCATTTAGCACAGTTCATAGAAAATATTAAAAATGCCCTCCAGGATAGCTATAATAATTATTGTTATTCGCACTAGAAAAAGCTTTAGGGAGAAGGGTGAGCTCAGCATAATGAACGAAAGCTGATAGAAAATATTTGTAGCTGGGAGTTTAGTTCTTTTTAAGAGTGTTCTGCAAGTGTTCGTAATGAGGGAATTGTTGCATTTTAGACTGTTTCTAGGCGAAGCATTAAAATGATACCAGTATTCCTCTCCCTGACTTTCTCCATCGGTAGTGTTTGGTAGTTTTAAAGGAAATATCAGAATGATTATAATATGAGGCAGCACTTCCCAAAATGTGTGTCCAGAGTGCGAGTGCCTCCTGGAATCCTTGCAGAAGCGGTGCCAAAGGTCCTTGTGTCAAAGGTCCAGGGATGTCTCTGAGTGACTTCAGCGCTGACCTTTCTCAGCTCTTCCCCAGTCTCCTAAAGTGTTTCCCACACATTACCTGCTAATACCCGAAGCACTCGGGACCATTTGATTGAAGGCAGCACTTTCCTCCTGGGAGGAATCAGCTAGTGTCGCACCCAGGAGAATAAATACTAAGATCTTATAGAGCCAGGGCTAAAAACCAGACTTACACCGCTCTGAAAACCATTGCTCCTAATCCAAAGCAATCTCATGCTAGTTTTCCATGCCAGATAAAAATGAGCCACGTGGATCCAGAGAAGCATTTAGTGCCTGTGCATCTGTGAAGTGTTTATGTTAATAAATACTGCAGGGTGCAGAGTCCCAATTTGACAGTGCCGTAGGACCACTTGCTGAATACGGGTGACTTATTTTTCTGAGAGTTGATTCTAATTCTGCAAGGACACATCTAAAAAGCTGAGAAGAACGGGCTACCAGGGCAGGAAAAGGGACACAGCTCCACCCAGCAGCCTCTTCACTCTTCCCTCTGCTTGCACAGATGAAGTGTGGGGTGTGGTGGGGCAGCGTCTGATTGTCTTGTCATTGAATAGAGGCAGAAAAAACTTCCTGTCAGGGCCCCAAATTTGAAGCTTGGGGTACTTTTTATCAATGCTTATATTCATACAGAAGTTGCCTCGTAAATCAGATTTTTCCTTCACGAAAATATGTTTTTAAAAGATAGCTCATTTCTAGGCTAGGCCACAAAAATCGATCTCAGCTCTATTCTCCCTGAATTGCCTGGATCCCTCCATTCGAACTCTGGTGCTAGAGGGACGATTTTCCCCGTTTATCCAGACAAGTGGTTCACGACTTGCATTGTTCTGAGGCACAAAAACGCAGAATCGCCCCAAGCTGCCCGTCTGGAGCATTCTATAAGACGCAAGTGATTACTAGATGAGACTGTCTTTGACAAGTGAGGTGGAGACAAAGTACTAGAGGGGATGCTGAAGGCTTCATGGAGGCGGCATGAAAGTCCAGCCTCACAGAACGGGCAAGAGTCTAACAGGCAGAGACCAGGCTGGGCACTTCAGACAGATGCCCTCCTCAGGGTGCCCGGCAGGTGCCCGGCAGTGAGGCGCAGTTCCCATGATGTCAACGCCTGGCACAGCTGTGGTCTCCTTCGGTGGGGTGCGGTGGCCAGCACGCAGTTAACACGTCTCCACGGTCCAGAGAGAAATGGATATCTGCTGATTGCATGTGCTGAACTAAAATCACAAGAGCGCTTTAAAATCCTTTGTAAAGGAGGTCGAAGACATTACAAAAATGTGTGGGCATCCTGGGCATTAATATTTGATTCAATCTCTTTTAGTTGCCTGTGGCATATTTTGATGGAAGAGACGTGTAGAGATATAAATACAAGTTGGAGAACCACCAGGCTGCAGCTAGCTTTCGGAAGACTCCAGGCTGGCTGGTGGGATCCGCTCAGCCTCACCCACACACAGACTTTGAGGCTGTATCCTCATGTGAGAAGAAGTGAGAGAAGTGTCCTGCCTGCTCCGTTGTTCATAAAAGCAAACCTTTGCCAGTCCTGGGTGGGGGGCTGGAACGTCTAGTCCATCTAACAAGGATCTTCTGGGCACTTACTGAGTTTAAAACCCCGTGCTGAGACACGGACACGGGTGCCCACAAGATAAGCAGTTTCCATCCACAAGAGGCTCAGAGTTAAGGAAGGGCGGACACATCGCAGCCAGAGAACTCGAAAAATAGCCCAAGAAGTGCTGGGGGGATGAGATGCTGCAAGGGCTGGCCGTGTGGCGTCTGCTTGTGTCACTGAAAGTGCCGTTTTCTACTCCACTCCTAAACTGCGTCCTCACGGCCACACTGTCTTCTTTGTGTCTCTGGCTCAGCCCAGCCCTGCGGCAGGAGCGCCCTTAGGTGGTACCAAGTCGGGGGCCGGCACAGTCCACAGAGCCCGCTCAGGGTGGGCTAGCAGACAGGGATTCGTTATGGGCTGGTGGGCAGCTTCCGACATGGGTTACCCTGGACCCAGAACCTCTGCCCGGCTGCCTCAGAACCAGCATCTCCCTGACCACGCTTTGGGAGAGCTCTTGACCCACAGTGTCTGCGGGTCTCTTGCGTCTCAGAGGCAGGCGGCTGCTCGTCTGAAGCCGGTCGCAGCTAAGGGGTGGTCGGGATGGAGGATTTGGGAAATGCTATCCTCGGGAAAAGCATAATGAATCATGTAGAAAACCATCGCAGTGTGGTTAACAAGGTCGTCAGCAGCCACAAACGACAGAGGTCTATGATACGCACTCGGGCTTTTTGCCCTTGGAATGTCTGAGCATGGGTTTTTAAAGAAAATTATTCTAAACCGATACATGAAAACATAAAAGCGTACATACTAATGAGGTGTCGTGTAATGGGTCAATACACGCGCACACTGTGTAATGTGGAAATTAGGTCGAACATTTTTATGTCCTGCATTATTGTTCACTCAGCTGTGCAATGGCACCCCAGACCTGATGGCTTCTCTCTAATGATAGCTCAGCACCCGATGATCAAACTTTCCCCTTCACCTCTCTTCCCTGCACTCTGACTTCTGGCGCACAGTCTACTCTCAACTTCCATGAGATCCACTTTTTAACTTCCACATATGAATGAGGTTCACAGTGGTTGTCCATCTGTGTCCGTCTTATTTCACCATTTCTGTCTGTGTTGTTGCAGTGGACAGGATTTCATTCATCTTACAGCCGAATGATGTCCCATCATGTATATGTACCATGTTTTCTTTGTCCATTCATCATTTCATGGACCTGAAGTTGTTTCTCTTCTTGGTTATTGTGGCTAGTGTTACAGTGAACATGTGAGTGCATGTGCCTTTTTGACAATATACATCCAGTAAAGGGATTGCTGGGTCATAGGATAGTTCTGTTTTTAATTCTTGATGAGCCTCCACACTTTTCTGTAATGGTCGTGCTAACTTATGTTCCTACCAGAAATGTACAGGGCTTCCCCATCTCCACATCTTCACCAGCACTTGTTATCATTAGTCTTTTGGGGAGCAGCTATTCTTACTGTAGTGAGATGATATTTGACTGTGATTTTGATTTGCAATTCCCAGAATATTAGTGGTGTTCACCACTTTTTCATGTACCCGTTGGACATTGGTATATCTTCTTTGGAGAAATGTCTATAAAAGTCTATCACTCTCCTCTTTTTTATTAGTGCATGTGTGCAATACAGAATAGTAATGTTTGTTTTGGAGAATTGGTACATGCAAATAACATGTCTTGATCATTTTCGATCCCTTTACCCCTCCCTTCTTTCCCCTTTCTCCTGATCTCTACTTTCTTATTTCCAATCATCTCTTCTTTATTTTCTTCATCATTTCCTTTTTTTTTTTGGTTTTCATATTTGGGAAAATGTGACATTTAGCCCTCTGAGTCTGGCTTACACCACATAAGATGCTGGTCTCCAGTTCTGTCTACTTTTCTGCAAATGACACAGTTTCATTCTTGCTTCGACTGAATAGTCCTCTGTGGTGTATATGTGCTATTTTTCTTTACACATGTATTTGTTGAGAGACATCTGGGCTGTTTCCGGAGCTTATCTATTATAAATTGTGCTGGTATAAACATGGGCACATGCATATCATTGTAATATGCTGCTTTTCATTCTTTCAGAAATGTCCCCAGGAGTGGCATTGCTGGATCAAATGGAATTTCTAGTTTTAGTTTTTTGAGGCATCCCCACACTGATTTCCTTACAGGTTGTACTAGTTTACATTCTCACCAGCAATGTAGGGAGGGCTCCCCCCACCCCCATCCCAGCCAGCACTCATCGTTTTCTGTATTCTTAATAATAACCATTCTGGCTGAGTGAGACGGAATCTCACTCAGCATAGTTCTGATTTGCATTTCCCTAGTGCTATCGCCTGTTTTAAAATCAGGTTATTTGCTTTTTTTGCTACTGAGTATTGGAGCTCCTGTGTATTCTGGATATCAACCCCTGGTCAGATGTACCCAGAAGGAATAATCCTGACTCCCTGGGGTGGAGTGGGACCAGATGCCCCATCCACGTTACCAGCCTGTGACTGGGCACTGCAGGATTCAGTCCAGTTGTGGGCAGAGTCATCATGGATGGACTGAAACCATGTGGCCACCATTGTCACACCTGTTGGCCACCAGTGCCCCCAAGCTGTGTTGCCCTGAGCCACGGCCTGCCAAGGCCACAGCACTGGGATAGGGCCAAGGCCCACACTGCTGTGGCCTGTCTACTGCTATGGGGACTCATGGCCCAAGGCCACTCAGCCAGCCACAGGGGACGCTGGCTGGAACAGCGGTCCAGTAGACGGGGCTGTGTGTCTTCCCTGGGCCTGGAGCTGTGGCAGCAGCTCTGCCTGCGGTGGGCCTGGGAATGGGGGTGGTTGCACTCAGCCCAGGGTTCGGTTTCACCAGCCTGGCACTAAGTCACAGGGCAAGGTCTATGCTTACTACGCTGTCCTACCCCCAGAGAATGGGATCTTACCATGCTGTGCTCCCCAAGGTTGGGGAAGTGCTGGTGGCAGCCCCTCGGCCAGCTGGGCCGGCTTACACCTGAGTCTTGTGCTAAAAGGACTTGTACAGTCTCAGGGGTGCAGTGAGGCCAGCTCCGTAACTGTGGTGACGTAGCATCAGTCCATCCCACTGGAGTGCCAGCTCTGCCTGGCTCTGGGGCAGCGACCACTGTGCTGTCAGAGGGCGGGTGGCAGGTGGTGGAGACAGTCCTGTGGCCACCGCAGCTGAACCTAAGTTGGGGTGGCACTTGAGTCTCACAGCCACAGCAGCCTGCAACCTCTTCAAAAGAGGATGGCTGTGCCTGGCCCTGTCCGTGGCTGGTGATGATGCACGGCTCACCCCGAGTCTGCCCCTTGGTACACAGGTCTCTGCCAGTGGTGGCACTGGTCAGAGGCTTCATTGTGAGCTCTGGCCTAGGGCTGGGAACTTGATTTCTACCAGGTGCTGGTTCTCACCGCGGCAGATGTGGCACTGGGCTCTGCGACGAAGCGCAAGCCAGCTCTCAGGTCTGGGCTTCGCTTCCTCTTCTTCCCCCAGGTGGGAGGCCCCTCTGTCCACAGTGGCTGCTTGGGGCAAGGGAGGGCCGATGTGGCAGTTCTTTCCTTCCTGCCTCCTCACCTCACTGCTTGGTGTAATTGTACAAAAGCAGACCCTATGGTCTCCCTGACTCCTGTGGCTCTGGGAATGTGGTGTGGGGGTAGACACTGTTCAACTTGGCGCGTCTGTGGGAAGATGCCCACCACGGAATTCGATGTGGCTGCCATCTTGCTCTGCCTCTGAGCGTGGGCTCCTGAAAATGTTTAGAGCCTAGGCTGGTGGAGAGCAGCATTTCAGTGTCTTGCCAGCTGAGGGTGTGCCCCACAGTTCATACAATGGCTATCAGTTCCCAGTGCATGGTGTTGGCCAGTGGAGCCTTGAATACAGAGGCCACCATGAAAGGGTCTGCGGAAGTTTGGTTATAGTCGTGGCAAGAGTCTCCCTCCCGTATCCTGGCTTCTGCAAAGGTAGGAGACTGAGACGGCAGGAACTGTGGGTTTTCCACCAGCAACAGGACTCTACCCTGTGCACCTGTCTTTCCATTCTGCCACCACTCACTTCCAGGGCAGGAGCCCGAGGGGCCCAGGTGGTACTAAGCCACAGGCTGTAACCAACCTCAGGTGTGCTGCTTCGGGTCAGGAGTTCACCATTAACCCCATACCTGTGTTGCAGCTTGGGGAGAGGGCTTCTGGCCTGCTGCCGGTGAACCAACGGCTGTGGATGACGTCAGATCCCTGGGAAGGGGGATATGGCTGGGACAGGTCGAGGACAGACCCCATGTGCCATGGGGGACCATTTGATCATCACAGAGCTAGAAACGTCGTGTTGCCTAGTGAACAGGTAGCTGAAGATGCTGGAAAAAAGGAAACTGCAGGGGAAGAGGAAAGACCCCCAAGAAGACTCACCAGGAAGGGTTGGGCAGAAGGCTGTGAAGACCTCAAGAAGCTCCCTGAGCAGTGTGGGAACATGAACCCCAACCCTGGGAGGTGTCACTGACCAGAGGAGGAGCCCTGCAGAGCTATCTACTTATGTAGGGCACAAATCTATGATGAGGAAGTGGAGCAGCCAGCCAACACCAGGATGCATTTCTGAAGACAGTCGGCCTCAAAAAGAGACGGCGGGTCCTTGGGAGGGACGTGGAGGAGATGTCACAGGAGATGACAGAGAGGCGGAGGAGGTGGGGGCAGTGACAGGAATGCGCCCGCCCGTGTGTAGGCCTGGGCTGACGTGTGCGTTTGTGTCTTACTTTCCAATTAAAAAAAAAAAGGTAAAGTAGAATAAAACTTATAGAATAAGGATATAAAAAAGGAAAATGATTTCATACACTCATAAAATGTTTGTTTTAAGCTAAGTGTTATTACAAAAGTCAAAACGTTTAAAAGAATTAAAAAATTTATAAAGCAAAGTTACAAGAAGCTGAGGTTAATACAGTATTAAAGATAAGAAACTGAGCTACACCTCTTGTGGCCTAAGTGTGCAGGACTTCGCGCCTACAGCGGGGGTGCCCTGGGTCTTCACTCTGTCCTGGTCAGTGCAGGTTTGCAGTGTAGGCGCAACAGGCCACCCCATACTGCCCAGAAAGTGACACGCTGTCCTACACAGGCTTGTGTGAAGTACCCTCTGTGATGTCTGGACCACGATGCATCTCTCCAAAAGTGTCCCTGTTGCTAAGCAACGGATGCCTGTACTTGGAAGGGAAGGACTCGGGGGCTCCTGGGTCCTCTGCAGTATCAGCTGCTGCCAGCAGAGGAGCCTCACGGGGAGAGATCCACTGGTCATGCTTGGTCTTGGGAGAGTCCCCAGGACTCTACAGCCTGGAGGTACCTGCCAGGTGGCCTCGAGAGGGGCAGGAAGCAGAGCCAGGGCCACGTGGGGACTATCATCAGGGTGACTCTGCTGCGTCTGTAGGCTCACAATGCTAGTGAATTTTGGTGTGATATCTAGCTCTAAATTAGTAAATTTTCTTATAAATAAATTAACATTTATAGATAGCTTGCATTCTTTATTTGAAATGGGTTTATTTTATAATTTTGCTTGTTAGACATAAAATAATATGCCTGAAGTGAGTTTGGGTATTCTTACGTATTTTAGAAACTCAATTTCTTTAAAGCATGGGAGTGACATTCTCATAAAAACTACTCAGCAACTGCTAATGAATGAGCTTGCTCAGGCCACGGAGACAGTTTGGACTTCTCTTCTGCACCTGTCTGTCCTGTCTCGGCCCTTTCAGAGACTCACTAGCAGCTGTCCACAGTGAGGGTCCCGCACTCCCAGAGCCTCCACATAGCATCCCATGGCAGCCTCCCATCCCTGCCTGCCTGCGGACAGGGACCCAAGTCCTCAGCTCTTTCTCTGTAGCACTGAATATGAAGGTGATGATCAGAAAGCCCAGAGCAGGATAAACCACGAAGCACTGACTCAGATGAGCAAACCCGGGTCCTCCCGGCCCTTCCGGGTAACTGGGGCCTGCATGGAGTGCTGTTTGGCGGGGTCGGTTGATTTGTCCTCTGTGATCCTATTAGAATCAGACTTGTATTTTCTTTCTCAGATTCCCATATATATGTATATTGGTCAATGCAGGACTTCTTTCTTTGGAGGAGTGGAAGGACTTAAAGATTTTGCCATAAAAATTTCCTCTTTGAAATTAGTATTAAATCTGGTGGAAGGTGAATTAATATATTTCATTCTTGGATCAAGATCTGAATGCTGTATGACCTTTCCTTTCTGGTTTTGTTGTTCTATTTTCACATTTCATGCTCTTTCTCCTTCTCCTTTCCCTTGTTCTTCCCCCTTCCTCTCCCACTCGTCTCTCCTCTTGCTCTGCCCTCTTCCCTAGCCGCCCTTCAAGGTCTGGAGACATCTTGGGCTGTCACAACTAGGGAAGGGTGTGCTACTGCCAATCCCCAGTGGGGACACTGGGCGGAGGCTGGTGATGCTGCTGAGCATCCTGCCCAGCACAAAGAGACCAGCCCCAGATGCCTGCAGCATCAAGTGGGGAGTCTGACCCTGCTCAGTTGCGGTCTGAAAATATTACATGGAGCATTCCAGAAATAAAGAAATCATCAGCTTTTCTATTAGTGCGTATAGTGATATGGAATAGTGGGTTATTTTCATTGCCACAACTCACAGGTTTGAGTAGTTTTTGTTGTAGTATGTTGCCATAATTATTCTATTATCAGTTATTATTGTTAATCTCTTATCGGGCCTACCTTAGAGTTACACTTTATCACCAGTGTGTGCATATGGGACAGCGATGGCGACCCTCTCAGAGCTTCCGGCGATAACGAGCAGCCCGCCGAGGCACGCGTGCCTGGTTTCGCCATCGCCGATGCAGGACCGAGCGTGGTGTCTACAGGACTCGGCACCACTCGTAGTTTCAGGGATTCTCCGAGGGTCTTGGAATTTACCCCTGAGGATGAAGGGGAAGATCATGGATCCTCTGAAACCAAGATGTGCTCCACGTTTGGTTCCGGGGAAGCATACTTGCCACTTGCCTGGGCGAAGGAAGGAGAGGCACAGACAGAGCAGACAGAGGGGTCCTGGAGTTGGGTTGACGAGGCCCCCCCCAGATCTCCTGGGGCCTTCCCGGCACTTGCAGTAAGTAGACAGAAAGGGGCAGAGCTCAGGAGTGGGAAGGGGACCCAGGACTAGCTTGCTGGTAGCCCTTTAATTTAACTCTTCACCTGCTGCTGTAGGCACGAGCTTCGCACACACGGGCACACAGCTGCTATGGTGTATTTTCCAGCAGACAGGAAAACCTATTAAAGCTATATGTATAGGAAATGTGAAGCACAGATCTGTTTTTAAATAACGTTTTTTCAGACTGTGTACGTGGCAGACAATATGCTAGGAAAAACAAACGTGGACAAATATAATTATGGTAGAAATACTCATCCAGGCTCTTCAGAGGGTGGGCAAGCTCGCACGTGCTCTGGGCTGCTATGACAGTTGTGACAGGTTTAAAGGGTTCAAGATCAGATTAATGAAGAGAACGAAGAAGTCTATAAATATCTGGTCTTACTGTAATTGAGATGGTTAACCATAAAGCTATGAGAGAAAACCCATAGAAAACATTTCATTTGCAAGTGGCAAAAATAGTTAAAACTTACATTGTTACAGGCAGGGAAATTGAGATGATAAATACTTGCGGTGCCATTTCTAATAACTATTTAATTGTGGACCGAAAACCTAGATGTCATCGCACATACGATGTGAATATTAGTGCCCAATTTATCTGGGTCACTTGACCATCAGCCAACCGGGGAAGAAGAGAAATTGACATCTAAAATTTATTTCCTTCCCAGATTACAAAACAGAAGAACTACTAGCCAGGTTGTAACCTGACTAAATTGGTCAGTAAAACCAATCACACTTTTATAGAGTCTACACTAAAGCTGGGAAAGATAAACTACAACTCAGCAGAAAATTTACCAACATGCCAGAGTTAAATAAGAAAAAGAAGTTGCATGATCCTTGCTGGTAACAGCAAACCTTAATAAAACTGAATGCAGCAGAGACGTCGAGGGCACTGGCTGGGCATTAGCAGGGGTCCTGGGGCAGTTTTCACACAGGGCTGGAGAGGGGCCAGTGTAGTCTGGCCCACATGCTCTGGCCTTGGCCTTCAGTGGACCCTCCAGTGTCGCTGTTGCCCAGAAGCTGGAACTTGAGTCCAGTTACTTCATTTGAGTCCAGGGTGGTGGACTCCATAGGCCTGCTGACTGTCACCGATCTCCCTCCATCTCCTGCCTCTGTGAGTCTCTGGGCTTCCTCTTCTTGACGTCTGCTCACCCAGGTCATCCTCTCCACCTTTCCACTGTGTCCTTGGTCTCTCAGCCTCTTCTTACAGCACATCCGGCCCTAACCGTGACCTGCTTCTCATCCGGGGACATCGCTTACCTCTCTCCAACTTCAGTCCTCCCCCGTGTGGATTTGTAGATAGTCCAGACAATGCAAATAGTATCCTGTTTCCAACTTCTCGATGTCCTCATGTCCTTGTCTCCAATCCACACCAACAATTCTCACCCCGAGTGACATGCTGCACAGGGCTGTTCCGCTCCTGAGTCTCAGACTCGGCTTACCCAGGACACAGCTCCCTCCCTCGCTGCCCTCTATCTAGCAAGCGCCTCTTCCTCAGGCTTCTCGGTTCACCAGTCTCCTGGATCCTCTCACCACAGCCTGAACCCCTCTCGTTCGTTGTCACCTTTCTCTCCTTAATACCCTGCCGCTTGCTCCTGCTTGCTTTGTGAAGATAAACCCAAGGCCCGGGGAGTGCATAGAGCCGCACCCCAGGCCCCCTGCTCGCTTTTCCACGCGAGTCAAATGCACAGCCAGTCTGCTGAACGCTGGTGGAAAAGTCACAGGGTTGTGCATATTTGTGTCGGGACAGGCTCAGCACTTCTCGTACCCTTGAGTCCTCAGGATCCTCTACCTGTTACCATCCCTTTCTGGCCAGTGCTTCTGTTTCCGGCCGCTCGGTCCCTTCTCCGATGCAGTCCTCAGCGATGGACCACACACCCGACCACTTCACGCCATGGACGCCTGAGTAGGAATGAAGAGCCTGGTTTCTGCTCACGAGGAGGTAGAGACGACCCACCAGGAGCTTCTCCATTGCTGGCTCCTCCTCACTCGTGTCATTCTCCAGCCCAGAGGAGGCGCCCTTTATGCGCACCTCTTCCTCCTTTCTCACCTGGAACCTTGCTCTATCGATAATCTCCCTTTCTGGGGTTGGGGAATTAGCTCAGTGGTAGAGCGCTTGCCTAGCAAGCGCAAGGCCCTGAGTTCGATTCCCAGCACCCCCCAAGGTAATAATAATCTCCCTTTTCTACAGAGTCTTTGGCTTCTATCTCTCTGTGGTTCCTTCATGTGACCAAACTTTGCCTAACATGTGACCAAATTCTCCAACTGTAGCAGAACCAGAACAAAACCTCACTCTCATTTGACGATGAGTTCAAGTTTTCATAACCCTTCCCCAGCACGACTCTTCCTTAGCTGCTTTAACACCCCGTGTGCGAAGCCCTCTCAACGTGGCCCCACTGAGGAGCTGGCGGCTCTTGCCTTCTGTTGCCTCCTCTGCAGTGCTTGACACTGGGGACCGTTCCCCTTTCTTTTCACATCAGAGTGTGATGAGATGACCAGAATACTCTGCGCACGGCACACATCCCTGCCACACGCAGGCCCTTCCTGTCCCCTGAAGGCTTCTTTCTAGTCTCCTCTGCCTCCGCTGCCCAAAATGCCACATCCGTCTTCCGCATCCCAGCTCGGCCTCCACCTCCGGTCTGCCTTGGCGGCTGGATTTCTCAGTGCGGCCCTCTTTTCACTGAGTTAACCTCAGCAAAGATCTGTTTCTCCAAGTGGGACTTCCAAAATAATCTTTCCGTCCATTAAGACCAGAAACAAGAACAGAGGACATCCTAGATCGTCATTGCTACTAAAACCTCGTACACACACCTTTCTATTTGCGACGGCGGGGTTAGTGGTCTACTACGCATTCCTCTCTCTGCCCCTCTCTCTTCCTTATCTTTCCCCACACTGAGTGCATTTTAAATGAGCACTGACTGGCTAACTAGCACTGATTCCCAGCGTCTGAAGCTGGCCTGGTGTAGCAATTTTTCTCAACCTGAGTTCTAAGAAGGACGTACAGTCTTCCCTTCGCTAACAGAATTCCTTTAAAGACGCAGTTTTTCTACAGCAGTCTACATTCCTGCGCTTATAGAAGTAGAGAACAGGAATTTAGGTAAAAAGAGAACAATGTCATTTTCAAGACCCACAATGACCTCTTAGACGCGGACTGCTTTGCAGCATACACAGCCGAATGCCATTTCGTCAAGCATCTTATGTTAAATTTATGATTTTTTCAGGAAAAAGACGTAACTCCAGAAACGGGCTTGGGTGGGTGCCGGAGCCCCATCTGTGGGGAAGAGGCTCCCAGCTGTGGCCCCGATTGGCTCCAGGTTTTCCTGTCTCCTCTGCGTTAATGGCATCCGTGTCACTGATACTCCTGTGCCCCAGCACCGTGCAGATTGATGGCAAAAACAGTTCTGGCCAATATGGCTTTTAGATGTCGCCTGTCTAGACACAGCCGGGATTACTGGAAACCTGTCTCTTTTCTTTATTTCATGGATACTTTACCCTTTTGCACTTAAACCTCAGTCTCTAAGGGGACAGACATGTCTTTTCAGCTTTGATATTTCCCGGGGATGATGGCTTTTGTTTTATGTTTTAGACTGAGCTTCGTTTGTTCCCTACATCCTCAGGCAGTAGTGGAATAGGTTCGTCCCAAATGGCTTTGAAGGACTCCTGTGAATTTTGCTTATCATCCTGTGCGATAGGTAGAATACCTTTGAAACAGCCACCTTTTATGTGCTTTTATCAGGCTTCTTCCTGCAGACAGGCCTCCATCACTGTGCCTGACAGCAGAGGGTGAGATGTGCGATACCTGTGGAAAGGGGAGAGGGGATTTGGGGGTGCTCGATCCCAGTAGGAAGCACGGGGAAGAAGCCTCCTGGTCCTGGATCCAAGAAATCGTGGGGAGCCCGGTGGGCGAGATGTGGGTGGAAGAGGCAGCAGGCTCTTGAGGGACCCTTTGCAGCAAGGAGCACTCCCTGTGGATGGGTGGTGGAGGGTGCTGTGTGGACCAGAGGCTTCTGCTCCTCCCCATAGTCAGCTTTTCCTCTGTCTCTCTGTGCCATTTGGAAGAAGAGTGGGAGGAACTGAAATTCGGAGTCTTTAAACTAAATAAGAAGGCAGGGTCACCCAAAGCAATGGTTTAAACTATAATCATCCTTCTGAATTCACTAGATTGGACCAAATTGAACTGCTCTAAAGCATGCTGCCCTGGATGCTGTGGGCTTGGGGGCAAGATTAGATCAATGGTGAAACAAAGAAATTACAGTTTTCTGTGCACATTTAAACCTATCTTGGCGGCTCTGGGCTCCTGTTATCCATAGATAAGGGCCGTGCTTTTTTGGGACTGTTGAGTCAATGTCACAAATGTAGGTTGGGGTAGGGACAGGAAGGTCACGCCTCAAGGTGAACGTGGTCCACACTCTGATGATGGAAAGTAGCTCTGTGCACAGGAAGGGTGGGGAAGGTGCCTCACGGAGTTGTGAGACTTCCCCATGGGGCGGGGCTGGGTCAAGGAGGCTGTGGGGGACTTCATGGGGAATACAGCCTCTACCCCGTGCCAGCAGCTTATTCCAGCCAATTATGTTGTTTAGTCTCATGGTCAGCACTAGTGAGGAGTGAATAAGCTGGAGCGGGAGGTGGGAAAAAACCTTTCCCAGCCCTTCTTGGAAAGAAGTTCTGCGTTCCAGAGAGAGAGGTGAGAAGCGATAGACTTCCCTACTGGCCTGGAGGGCAAAGAGGAACCAGGTGAAACTGGGTCTCAGACAGTAGGCTGAACCCTCTGTCAACTGGCCCGAAGCTGTGCTTTTTTATAGTTTGGGTCACTTGAAGTGAGATCCAGTTATTTTTGGTGGCAAGTATCTTCCTCGACACACAGGCCATTGGTGTTTCCCCATAATGAAGGATGGAATTATCCAGAGAGACAACTCACTTGGTCCCTGCTTTGAGGCCGAGTGTACATTTGCTAGACGTTTTCTAGCAGTCTACTTGCATTGCCAAGTTTATCACCATGGGTTTCTGGATGTCCGAGTCCATTCCTAATTCTTCTAGAAATCAGGTGGGCAAATACTGATTTCTCCAGGCCCTCTTGCCTCAGTGGGGGGATGAGGGTCATGAATGGACACTAATCTCATGGGTCCCAAAAGCTTGGTGTCAATTTTAAGAATGTGTGGAAGGAGCGCTGAAAACACAGATTCTTGGGGATCTCTTAATAATTATGACAAATTTTTGACAAAGACAGATAATTTTCACTCAAGGACCACAATGAGGAAATCTGGATCTGAGACACAGTGAGATCTTTCTCAATAAGCCTGGAGCCTGGTTTGTGTCACCCCCTATTTTCTGTCCTTACCTGTACTGTTCCTGCGCTTGACTCTTTCCAATTGTAAGAAACCAGGGTTCCAACCACGAAGCTTTATTGGGCTGGCCAAAGTAGGGGTTATGGAGTCGTCAGCAAGAAGAACCCACAAGAGGCCAGTGCTGTTCACCTCCTGGCTCCTAGGGCCAGACTTTATTAGAAAGGCCCAGACACATTGGTCTCTGCTCCTATTCATGGAAATCTCAAGAAAGTTCTACCATATCTACTTTGGATTGTTGCTTCACGTAGATGCTTTGTACAAAACAGGTCAAGAGATCATGTAGTCTTACTTGATAATCATGTTCTCATTTCGTGGTCTGGCCTGGTCTGGTGTCTGTATATTAGCGAGGGTCCTCTAGAGGAACAGAATCAACATAAAATATGTGTTATTATTCCATGGATTTGTGAAGTTGGCTTATAGCATCAGAAGTGGAGGAGTCCCAGCTGCAGTCTGTGGGATCAGAGAAGGAAGAATCCAGGATGGCTGTCTGTGTGAGCTGCAGGATCCAGGAGCAGTGGAAGACCGAAAGCCTGGAGCTCACTGCAGAGTCAGCAGTGTGAGTCCATGTTGATGGCCAATTGTCTGCACTGGAAGGCCGAAGAGTCTGTGCTGGAAGCCCGAAGGACCTGGAGACGAACATCCAAAGGAGCGATAAATCCTGGAGCCCCTCTGGAGATAAGGGAGGTACTTCTCTTTTCCCATTTTTAGTCCGTCCAGGCTGCAAGCCTGTTGGGCGGTGCTGCCCACAGCCGGGGTGGGTCTTCCCCCTCCGATTGCTGACCTACATGTCAGTGGTCCACAGACACAGCTAGAGTTTACTGTCTGCTAGACCATCTTACTCAGGTCAAGCCGACAGATGACGATAAGGTTCACAGTCTGGCTGTCAAAGAATTGGAAGTAAAACAGAAGATCTGAAACCAGTTCTATCCCGAGCACCATTTTATCACCAGGGATTGGGAGGGAATTCATGACCTCTTTGGGAATAATGCTTGAAATGGCACACCGAGGTTTGCTGGTTAAAAGGATGTTCATAGTCGAGAATGCTGGGGAGCGGTGCTTCTGACAGCAGCTCTGACCCTGTCGCAATTTAAGCTGGTTTTCTTTAATGTTCCTCTCTGGCGTGGGGGTAAGCTCTGATTGCCACTCTCTCCCTGACCATCTTTCATTTTGTAACCATTATTAATTTCCCCTTTAAGGCTGGAAGTTCCACTTCCTTTCACCCTTCCTTATGTGTCTATTTTTGAAGCATTAACAGTTTTCCTAATGTGACCTGGCCTGCTCCAAATTCCCCCCATGCTTAAGCTGTGAGTTGTAAATAGTAGTAAGGTTATCACTCTGGCCATTGCAGGTGTTGTTCTGCATGGAGAGAGGCTGCAGTATTGTGGACTCTGGGTTCAGAGTCCAGGTCTGCCACTTTGTCAGGTGATTTCATCCCTCGGCCTCAGCTTTCTTATCTGGGAAATGGGTGCAGTAATTGTGTCTTGACTCCTAGCATCACCAGGCGGAGTAAGAAAGTCAGGATGCGTGAAGAGCTTACAAAAACATCAAGTGCAAAGCTGCCATCATAGAGGGCGAGTGGTGGAAATGAGATGCAGAGACAGTATGAGTTTTGCAGAAACAGCTAGTGTTACTGTCCAGAGGCCGTGCTGAGTGTAGATGAGAACGAGAGCTCTCTGGAGTGAAGCCTCCCACAGCTGTGCGAGGCTCTCCAGGGTCCCAGGCCCTTCCGCCCCTCAGTGATGCGCTGTCCGCGGGTCCCTGAGAGATCCGAGCTCGTCGGTGGTACTCCAGGAAACAGGAACAGTGTGCAGCCCCCAGACGCTGGGTGCCTGGTGTGCGAGAGGCCTCAGCTTCAGTTAATGGGCTGCTGAGCGGGAGGGACAGGCCCGTGTGGTGCCGAACAAGCAGGCGGAAGGGAAACCAAGGCGCCTCCTCTGTCGGCAGCGCCCCGCAGTCCTGCTACCCGAGTGGCTTCCAAAGCCCATTTCGCGTCTCCTCGGAGAGCATGTGCGGCAGCATTTAGAGCACGCAGGTTCAGGGCTGACTTAGAGTTTAACCGTGGGGTGCTGGCCGAAGGGCTTGTCCTCGGGTCTCAGGGGTCTTATCTGTCAAATGGGGACGCTGGGGCTGCCTTGAAGACTGTTTCGGGGCTAGGAGGCGAGGCCACACACGGGAAGCCCCTGGCGGAGAGGCGGCACGCGGAGGCGCCAGCGCATGGGAGCCGCAGGGCGGGTCTGTGTGCGGGGCGTCGTGGGGCGAGCCCCGCGTAACTGCCCGGCTGCGAGTTTGGCTGAGCGACCGGCAGACCCGAGCGCGGTGTAGAGGGCGCTGCGGGAGGAGGGCAGGCCCAGAGGAGGGCGGGCGGGGCAGAGGCGCGGCCACATGTGGTAATGCAAACCACATTTCCTGGCTCCGCCACTTAGTCCTTTCCCTCGGGACACTGTTACTGGTATTTTGCCTTTCTGTGAGTCTTTGCACTTCCTGTTAGGAACTGGTTAAGGAGATAATTATAACAGGGTTATGGGAAATGGTAATGAAATACACCTCGCGGTGCTACGCGGGAGAGCCAGAGCTCCGCCACCTCGGAGAGACCGTGGAAGCAAGTTGTTGTTACTACTTTTTAGTAATTTTTACTACCTTTTCAATGATAAATTAGTACTGTCTTATAATCTTTTGAAAAGTACAGAAATGTAACGATTATAGAAATGGCAAGAATAGTAATAATTATTATTCACATTTTGCTCATTTTTCTTTTTCTCAGTTTCTCTCTGTGATTGTATATATTTTTCTGCATGTACTGTATTTATTAAGACATTTTATATCATATGCAGAAAGTGTATATGTAAGTATAAATACACGCACACATGCACATGTAATCTTTCATTCTGCTCTTTGCAGTACTGTGTAATAAACACTTCATATAATTATATAGTCTTTAAAAGCCTGTGCTATTTCATTTTGTGTTTACAGTTTATGTGTCTAGATTGGCATCTATGCGATGATTTCTAGGGTTTTGGTGTTATAAGTGAAGTTGCAATAAGGGTTCGTTCACTCCTTTTATATCAGTGGTTATTCTTTTAGGATAATTTTTTCCTCAGGTAAACTGTACACATTGCTGTGTTAACGTCTAGTGAGCCAAGTATGAAAGATCTTATTTAAAGAATGTGCCATGTATGAGACGCCTTTTACTTCACTGTCATCAAATTAATGCTCATTTTGCACCCTTGTTAGTCTCTCCTTGTTCCTGTGATGTGCTGGCTTTAAAAAGAAACAGGTGAATTTGAAACGATTTTTGGCTATTTGTATTTCTATAATTTCTTTACTGTTGATGTTTTTTGACCATTAATGTGATTTTAAAATTTATTTAGGTGTAAAATTTCACCTACGTGTGTGTGCATCGGTATTGTGCGTTTGCATGCATGTGTGGATTGAGGTGTTTGCATGCCATGAGTGTTACAAACATTTCCCCTAGTTTGTCATGTGAATTTGCATTTTGTTTATGATATGATTTGATATGACTTCTTCAGATTTAGTAGGCTCAACTCTATGGATACTTTTCTTATGTTTTTAATACTTAGATATTCCTGAATCCGATCTAGGGATTAAGATGTGTTGTGGGCATGTACCAGCTCCCTGTGATGAGTGCCACCATTGTGCACTGCAAACATGCACTGATAAAGGGAAAAAAATCCCTTTTTATGGTTTATTTTTACTTGTGAAATACAGCCCGTTAATTCATCTAGGATTTATCTTGGGATAGTGTCTAAGATATCGTGCGAATTAGCAGTCTGCTCTTTCCTCCTAAACTCAGGTTTTCCTGTGTCCTTCTTGGTAAGAAACGTCCCTCAGCCTCGTGATTGCACAAGTGCAGTAAGTAATCTGCCTCTGGCTGTGGCAGGCCGTGTGAGAGGGACGAAGGGCGAGTTACTGCCTGGCTCCGGGGCTCCCCAGCCTGGGGCCCCCCAGCCTGGGGCCAGCGTCGCTATGGCGGGGCTGGCGGCTTCTGTCTTAGGAGAGGGTGCTGGACCGTGTGATCTCAGGGTTCCTAGCAAAGTCATACAGGCAACAATCTTCTGTTGATTGAATTTTAACTTAATTTAATTTAATTTCCTTGCCAATCACAGATGGTGTCATCCAGCAGCTAGGGGCTGGACAGGGTCACTCTGCAAACCGAAAGGAAATGTACTGAGTTATACTCCAAGGTGCATGTGAAGGGAAGATGGGAGTGGCTCTTGGCAGCCACAGTGTGGACGGGGCCGTGGAGGCGGGGTTGTGAGCAAGCCTGCCGGCATCCAGGAGCACCAAGGGGCTCAGAGGCAGGAGACGGAAATGAACAGGGAGAGAGGTCTTTTGAAAGACGGTTGAGGGCAGGAGAGGATGAGGGGGCACATAAAAAGAAGTGAGCTGTGTTATGTGCGTGCACCAACTCCCCAGGATGAATGTGATCTTTATATACTGCAGACATGGACTAATAAAGATAAAAGTTAAACAAAAATTAGGCAGGAAAGTATTGGCATGTTCTTAAATGAGAATTGGCACAATTTCAATTATGTTTGATTAGAAATGAGGGAGAAAGTTTTACCTAAAAGTATATATATATATTTTTGGCAGTACTGGGGATATTGAACCGTGGGGCTTCTCACACTGAGCTGCATCTCCAGCCCTTTATTTTTATTCTTTTCATTTTGAGACAGGGGCTTGCTAGGTTGCCCTGTGGTGGGCTGGAATTTGTGATCCTCCTGCCTGGGTCTCCTGGAGTGTTGGGATCACAGACCTGCACCACCACACACAGTTTAGAGTGGAATTAGGTCTCAGCCCAAAGCAGGGAGAGACAAACCACTTTGGTTTTGTTGCTTGAGCTTTGGTTTCATCATAGTAAAATATTTATTATGAAAAACGATCTTTTCTGGTGTTTTTCCGCGTCCCCTGAAGTGATGAGACTGTCTGAGATCCAGGCGGGCTGCGTGTCCCACAGGGAGCAAGCGGAGGCCCACGAGGTTCCACAGCTTCAGGCCCTCCGGTCCCTTCCTCACTCAGACTTAACGGCCCTTTCCTGTGAGCAGCGAGGCTCCTGGCGCGGATGGAGCCCGGAGGTGTCCGGCGGGGCCACGTCTGTGTGGCTGCTGATTCCCACACGGGGGTGGCAGGGAAGTGGCCGCAGCCCCTCAGCTGGAGGACACTGTGGGTCCCAGCCCTGCGATCGTCTTTCTGCCCCCAGTATGCCGCTCTCTCTGTCCCTTTGCAGAGGTGCGGAGGGTCCGGCCGTCCTCTGGGGTGCGAACTCCAGACTGCTCGTCCTATTCGAAGGCTGGGTTGCCACACAAATGTGTTGGGACGCAGCCCCAGGAAGCCAGTGGCTCTGACGGTGGCGGTGACTCCCCTTTCATAGGAAGCCGTGCTCTGATTGGCTTGATGGCAGGCGACAGGGCAGGAGCCCTGGACGGAGGGGCCTGGCCACCCCTTGCCCTCTGACCTGCAGAGGCGCAGCCTCGGGGATGTGCCACAAGGCCAGAGCCCCCGTCCGGGTTCAGATGCGGAAGGGCCGGGTGTAAGCGGGCCACCGGGATGAACAGGTGTCGCTCCCCTGAACTGCGCCTGCTCAGTCATCTGGGTAATTCAGGTGAAAGTCGCCCTTCTGCTTTCTGAATTATTTAAGTAATTGGTCATGTCCCTGCTGTCAGAGCACTCCGGGCCTCAGGCCCTGTCAGCACCCACTGCGCTATCTCTCCCTCCGATGCAGCTACCGTCTGCCGGAATCTGGAATCTGGAGCCGGCTGTCACCACCTGTCCTGCCTGTCTGCTGGCAGAGCTCACCCGCACCCGCTGGGGCGAGGCCTGCCGGCTGATTCTTCAGCCCGGGAGTTTGAAGGCCTCCAACTCCAGAGAGTGGGGGAAAGGGCCAGCGCTGCACCCTGGCTGTGTCCCCTCACCGAGGCCACAGGCCTGGAGCAGACCCGCGAGCTCCTGGCCTGGATGAACACATGGCGTGGTCGTGAATGTCTTGCTTTAATTCAGTGAAATGTCTCCGACCGAGTGCCAAGTACTGTGCTCCGTGTGAATGGAGGTTTCTGGGCCTGCAGCCCACACCCTGGACCTGGTCTCCTTTCTGCTAATGAGGTCCTTGGTGTGCACAAACCATCTCAGCTCCCCAAACCCCAGAGTCCCCATCTGCGGCCTGTGGACAGCAGACAAGTCAGCCCCCCAAGCTGTCCTGAGCTGTGAATGAGAAGCTGAATGCCCAAGTGCAAGCCATGTGGCTGGGCGACAGAGGGGCCCCCCTGGGAGCCACAGCAGCATGCCTCTTCTTCTGCAGGCGCTCCGTCCTCACGACCTCACGATGCAGGAGCTGTGCTGTTGTTCCACTTCTCAGATGGAGAAACTGGGGCACAGAGAGGTTGAGCAGCGTGCTGTGGGTGACCCAGCAGAGACCCGTCCTAACCTGCAAGCCTAGGGCAGTGAGTGCTAGGAAGTCGCGAGGGACTCTGGGAAGCACAGGTCCAGCCCTCAGCTTGGCGAGTAGTTGATTCACTGGTCCAGACCACAGACCTGTCCATCAGTGACACCACTGGCAGATGGGCCCCCAGGCATGGCAGCTGTGGCCATCTGAGCCCTCCAGCCTTTCCCGCCCCCGCTTTGGGCACCAGTGGCAGCTGTGGGGCAGGCGAACACACAGACAGGAGCTCCAGGGTCCTCCTCAAACTGCTCCTGCATGATCATTGGGCCCTGCTGTGAACACCACGGAGCTAGCACGGTCTGCGTGGTCCTAGGAGTCTGTGGCGTCCTCCTGGTCACAGCCCTGCAGCCTGGCAGTTCGCTGGTCCAATCCAGGAGGTGCAGTGCCCGGCCCTCCTGGGTCACCTTTCCCAGCAGGAAGAGATGAATCTCCGGGAATTGTGAACACGAGCCTCCTAAACCCAATTTTCTCTGCGGCCTGCGGCACAGGGTAAAATTTCACACGATGGATCGTGAGGTCCTGGCAGGAATCTGCTGTTCGCAAGGAATTCTGACTTGGTTTTATAGGAGCAGGAAGTGTAAATACGAGCAGGTGTGAAAATTTTTCAAGAATTATTTTCCTGCCCCTGCGAGATTGCTCTGCTAACTGGTGGGACCTTCTGCCCTCTGCCAGGATTTAATGATGGCAGGGCAACGTTTGGTTAGAAAGACCATGTCACATCTTCCGGATGGAGTGTATCTGTGAGCTGACATGAATTGCTGGACTCTTGTATTCGCTTAATGTTTTGGAGAGGTACAAAAGGGTATTTGAGATTTTAAATGTCATGCAATGTTACATCTGAAAACTTATTTTGGTTTTCTTTAGGAAGGACATTTAATTCATTAAAAATGGTAATGACTAATAATGGCTATATATTGCTAGCCACCTTCTCTATTCGAGGTGCTTTACGCCGTATGTGCTGTTTTTCTCAGCAATCCTTGTAAAGTAGAGCTTGTAACTCTCTGCTTAGCACAGAACTGTATGTGTCCTCTCGGGGAGGTGTAAAGGGTCATGGGTTTGGTTTTTAGTTGGCCTGGAGTTCAAGTCTGAGTCGTGACAGCCGTGTGCTGGAGGAGAGAAAAGGCCTGGAAGTTGGGGCTCCTGCTTCTCCCGACGCTGCATTTTTCAGTGGGCTGCCCTTGGAGAGGGGAGCAAGGAGCAGCCAGGAGTCTCGTGGGCCTCCAAGAAGTCCCAAAGAGGCTTCTTTCACTGTAGGTCAGTCACTAAGCAGGCCAGAGGTCCGTGGGAGTATGGAGGGGAGCGGAGTGGCAAAGAGCTCGGGGTTTGGGAGTTGGCCAGGCTCGACTTGCCAATCTGGACAAATTTATTCCCCTCTGAATTACAGTTCTCTAGTTAGAAAATGAGCAAAATTATTGTATATAGTGTGCAAGAGAGACTGTAAGCAGGGCACCTACTGATGTCTGGCGTGTGGCGGCCTGTGTACTGTCCCCACCACGTGTCGTTATTGGTACACAGAGGTGGGGGTGGAGAAAGGGCTCTCTGCTCCGATCGTGGCTCCCTCACATCTCTTCCTGCTTCTCCAAGGTGCCGCAGGCCCTCACACCGTTAGCCTGGGAAGCCGTGTACCTTGAGGAACAGGGAGGTGGATGTCAGCTCATACTCTGCGATTTTTCCAAGCATGCACTAATCGGTCGTGCACATGCCATTTCATGCCAGCTCCCAGCGGCCTGGGGATCCCAAGCAGGTGTCACCTTCTTGTCTCTGTAGACAAGGATGCCCTGGAGTCATCCCAGTTGTTCACTGGTGACTATGTGCTGACCGAAGTGCAGGGTGGAAAGGAAGATGCAGGTCTTCAGACTCCCTGCAGGTCCTGGGTGGCTCCAGGGCAGGGTCTTGGGAGCCACCTGCTTGTGATCATAGACATTCATGCATACCTGCCGGGCTGTGTGCTTTCCCTCAGCGTCCTTCCCCATCCTCGGCACGGACGGGGAACGGAAGCTTGGAGATGCTGAGCACCCTCGTCACAGGTCGCTGGAATGTGGAGCTAAGTTCTGAACCGCGTGTCTGTCTGTGCTGCTAAAAGCTCTCAGGGCTCCTCCCCCTGCTGCGAGTCCCCCCAGAATCGATAAACCCATCCAGCAAATCTGAGCCACCAGCGACCTCCAGAGTGATCGCTGAGACCTCCCAGACGGCCACGCTGAGGCGCCAGGGCCCCGCCTGGAGGGGCGTTGTCTGTGGACTGTGGAAGGGACACCGCCATGTGCGCGAACCTGGCCTTTCTGTAGTCTTTACAATGAAAGCAAGAGCAGCAATACTGTGGAATAAGAGGCCGAAGTTACGTGAATGCTAAAGGATGAACAGGAGGCTTCGGCTGCATTCGGGGCTTTGTGAGTCTGTTCTCCAAGCCCGGGATCTGAAGCTCGAGGCTGGGTGAGAAAGTTCAGGAGACCCTGACTCAGCCGTGTAGCCAGTCCTCTCTCTCCCTGCTCGGCTGAACGCGGACCAACGATCGCGAGCGCCGATTGCTGCAGCAAGAAGCCGTCGGCCATTGATTAGCAATGGGCACATTTTTCACCAAAGGCTTCGCTCTCCCTGTGCGCCGCTAATCCTGTTTGTGAGGGCTCCCTGCAGAGCTCGCCACTGCCTAATAATGAATACGCTCGCGCCTGCGAGTTCAAACTGGCAAGCTGCCACCAGACATTTATTAGCTCGGGATTAATGGATCAAGACTCAAACTTTCTAGTTAAAAGAACAAGACAAGCCCGCAGGATTCAAGACTCTTTAAAAAAAATCCCCACTCACTGGGCATTACCATTTCTCGCAGTCCTGGAGCTCTTCCCGGCCTCCCCTCCCTGCGGAGTCTGGCTTGCACAGGAAGCAGTGCGGGCGGGGGCTTCTGCATCATTGTGGAGCGGGGAAGCTGTAACCCTGCGAATGCTCATGGCGTAGTCCTTCTTTATTATTTTATTTTATTTTTGTGACTACGTGTTTGCAGTACATAATGTTTACGTTCCTCGTGTGGAGTCGGTACATGTACACGACACATCTTAATTTCTTTTTCACCCCCTTTCCCTCCCATCCTTTTCCCTTCCTGCCATCGCTTGATCCCCTCCCCATTTGAGAAAGATCTGTATCCCTACTTCCTATTATCTATCTTTTATTTTGCTCTTTATTTATAATTAGGGTTTCTCATAAAGAGAAACCACATGATATTTAAGCTTGTGTGTTTGATTTATTTCACTTAGCATTATGGTCTCAAGATGCATCCATTTTCCTACAAAAGACTCAAGTTTATCTTTCTCTATAGCACAGTAATACTCCATTATGTATAAATTTTACATTTTCTTTATCCGTTCATCTGTTGATGGATGTATAGCTCTCTTCTAAGATTTAGCTATTATGAATTGTGCTACTCTAAACATGGGTGTGCATGGGTCACATCTTTAACTCTTGCAGGAAGATACCTAGAAGGGGAAGAATTGGGTTGAATGGAACTTCTAGTTTTTTGAGGAGTCTCCACACTGATTTCCATAGTGGTTGTACTAGTTTACATTCCCACCAACAATATAGAAGGGTTCCTTTTCCCCTGCAGCCTCGCCAGCATGTATTATTATTTGATTTCTTGATGATGGCCATTCTTTCTGGGCTGGAATCTCAGTGTTATTTTAATTTGCATTTCTCTAATGGCCAGTGATATTGAACATTTCTTCATATATTTATTGGCCATTTGTATTTCTTCTGTGATATATCTATTCATTTCACTTGCCCGTTTTTTGACTGGTTCTTTTATTTTGGAGGATCTAATTTTTTTGAATTCTTTATAAATTCTAGATCAATGGTGGCAAACCTATGGCATATGTGTTATTTGTTTTTGTTTTAAGACAAAAAATGTTAATGGATGAGTTTTTTGTTTCTAAAATAACACCTCAGTATTCACATTTAATTGTGGTGTTGGTACTTTCCTAAGTAAGTCTCAGGTTGCAGTTTGGGCACTTGTTTCTAAAAGGTTTTCCATCATTGTTCCAGGTATTAGTCTTCTGGCTGAGCAGTAGGTGGTAAAATTTTTTCCTTATTCTCTAGGTGCCTTTTCACTCTGTTAGTTGTTTCTTTTGCTGTGCAGAAGACTTTTAATTTGATGTGATCCCATTTGTTGATTCTTGATACTACTTCCTGTATAATCAGGGTTCTGTTCAGAAAGTCCTTGCCTGCACCTTTGGCTTTGAGAGTTTTATCTATTTTAACTTCCAGCAGATGAAGTGTTTTTGTTTTAATTTTTAGTTTTTGGATCCATTTTGATTTTAGTTTAGTACATGGTGAGATGTATGGATCTGGACTCAATCTTCTGCATGTGGACAGCCAGTTTTCCTAGAACCATTTATTAAAGAGGCTGTCTGTCCTCCAGTGTATGTTCTGGCCCCTTTACAAAAGATCAGAATGTGTCTGGGGTTTTATCTGCATCTTCTGTTCTGTTCCACTCATCCTCATATCTGTCTTTGTGCCAGTACCATGCTGTTTTTAATCACTGTAGCTTTGTAATATAACTTCAAGTCCAGGATTGTGATGGTTCCTGCCTTGGTCTTGTTACCCAGTATTGCTTTTGCTATTCTGGGTCTCGTCTGGTTCTGTATAAATTTTAGGTTATTTTCTCCAGTTTTGTGCAGAATGCTTTTGGGTATTTTGATTGGGATTATGTTAAATCTACATATAAATTTTGGAACTGTGGCCAAATAACTTGCAAGTCAAGTTAAAAATTTATGTGAGGAGTCAATTTAAATTTTTTAAAAAGAAAAGTAATTTGGGATCTGGGCATGGCAGCACCTGCTTGTAATCCCAGCTCTTGGGAGGCTGAGGCAGGAGGATTGCTGAGAGCTCAAGACTAGCCTAGGATACATAATGAGTTCAAGGCCAGCCTGAGCCACCCAGTGAGACTCTGTCTCAAAAGAAAGAAAGAAGCAAACAAATAGACAAAGTGAAGATTAATTTTATGGGACTTACTCTTCAGACATGAAGAGCAGAGGTTGGGATAGGGAGAAGAGGGGGTGGGGTTGGAAGGCAGATCCAAGGAGTGATGCTCCAGTCATGGAAAGGGAAATGAGAGAGAGATTCGAATCAAGAAGTGGGACAAAAGTGGCAGAAATTGGTGGTTTTGGTATAGAAGGAGGGAAAGGTTGAGGATAACTCCAAGTTTCCTATGGGCCCTGAAGGGTGTTGGCTCATAACAGGTGATCAACAAAAGCTGTCTGGTTAGTGGATAAGATTGGTGTTGTTTGCTAGGAAGACATGGTTTGGGAGTAGCCCTGCTCAGGGTGTCTGCTAGATATCTGTGGAGAGATTTAGGTGGGAGTCTAATATGACAACGATTACAAAAGTAGTTTGCTCTTATTAATGGCGGCATGCTGAGTCCAGCGTGCAGGATGGAAGAGAATGTCCTGTTGTAAACAACTCAGTAAGTGTGGACACTGCAGGCCACAGTTGAAGGCCACCTAAAGTTAAGGGGTCCCAACGCAGCTCACTGTAGACAGGGCACTGCATCCGAATCTCACAGTCTCTGGGAGGTAAGGAGAGCGCAAGCATCACATCAAATCTGGCCACCCGATAGAAGCTGAACGCCGAGTTGCTTCCAGACTTACGTAGAAAACCCTGTTCCCTGGTACACAAAGGGCCAGTTGTAAATCAGCGCTCAGGAGTTACAGGAAGCTGGGGTTCCAGCTCGGTGTTGCTTAAGGAACCTTTTAACTCATGTGCTGTCCAGCAAAAAGGCCGACCACCCAGGGAACGTGCTTCCCGTCACAGGACTGTGCCAGCTATTGGAGGAGCCCATGTCTGAAAGTGTTCACAGTGTGCGCAGAGACACGGGGAGGTTGACTGACTGCTAGAGTGAGTGGCGTGTGGCAGGGTTGGCATCGAAAGCCATGCAGCAGGGCATTAACTTCTGGCCTGGGCTGCTGCCCCGGTTACCCAGGAGAGGAACTGACAGTGTGCATGAGGTGGAATAAAAGCTACCCAAGCAATTCCGAGCCCGGGTGTGTACTTGATCTAAAGATGCAGTCATCTTCTGGCTTAACAGGGGTGTGAGCCGAGAAATCAGGGAGTTTTGCTGTAGGAACGTCGTGGAGGACACAAACCAGCGCAGCGTGAGGCTGCTCCATGGGGCCTCCCTGTGTATCGGCCGGCTGTTGACCGGCATGTTAAGGGTGGCCTGCTGTGCTGTGACTTCCACCTCCTCTTCCGAGTACCTGACCTCACTAGCCGAGTTCCAGTCTGACAAGATGCTCCCGACGGACACAGCTGGAGTTCTGGGTCACAGTGAAATGCTCGCTTTTGCAGAAAAATGAAAGAAGGAGCTGGCTGCGTGCGCCACAGTTACAGGTTCCACCGTGATCTGTTCCGAGTCAAAGCACACCAGTCTGCTCCCTGCTCTAATTCATTTACTTTGCTCAGCAAAGATGGAGGCCGAAGAGTGTTGTAGGTGCCAGCAATGTGGCTTGCCTGGATGGAGCTCAGGTGCCAAGGGGACAGGCGTGCTAGGTGGTCCCACTGAAAAGGCGACAGCTGGTAAAGACTTGAGGAGGTGAGGGGAGGAGGAGGGGGTGGGATGGCGTGTAAGAGGCAGGCTGGGCAGAGGGCCCTGCGGGCAGTGCAGAGGTCAGTGAGCCTGAAGTACAGTGAAGCAGAGGGAAAGTGAGGAGGGAGAAGATGAGGTCAGAGGGTCCACCAGCCCTGATCATTCAGGGTCTTGTAAGCCATCGTAAGGACACATTTTGCTCTGAGTGAAATTTCAAGCCATTAAAGAGTTTTGAGCCCAAACATGACAAGATCTGTTTTTAGCTGCCGTGTTGAGAATGGGATGTGAGGAACGAGGTTATCATGGTAACTCAGGGTGGGGGACAGTGGCCATGGCACGAGGTAGTGAGGCAGCCAGATGTTGGAATAACTGTGGAGCCGAAGCTGTCTGACCGACTGCACCTGGCTGCAAGGGATAAAACGCTGCTGCCCTTGACCAGGGGATGGGGCACCAGGGGGGCCGAACCCTGAGAGATTTGACCTGGAAACGTCCACTAGGTCACGTTGATCATTGACTCCGGAATTCAGAAAGGGCCTAGGAGTGGTTGGCAATGGCTTGACGATAAAGGCACCAGATCTGAGACCGTCATGGAGGGAGTATAGCTGGAGCATTGAAGAGAAGAAAATCACTTTAACATTAGAGAATTGAGAAGGAGCCAAGAATGTTCTGGAAACTAGATGAATTCAAGCTGTCAAATACCACAGCAGGCTGAGGTGACCACCAGAGGTGTCAACATGAACATCCTTGGCAAGCTTGGCAAGAATGTTGGGGAGCAGGGTGCCCACTGCTAATGGGGTCAGGCAAGCTGGTCTCACCCTCTGCACGTACTCGTCCTGGTGCTCAGTGGCTGCCTGCCTCATGCTCCTCATGGAAAGCATGCCGAGCAGTACAAGCAGAAAGCGTCCACTGATCACCCTCTGGGCTCTCGCCACGCTGTGGAGTCCTGCCGTGGGGTCGGAGGTCGTGTCTCACAACACACCATGCAGCAAAGACAGGATGGTGAGTCCCTGGGAATGGAGGCCCACGAGTGAGAACTGCCATCTGCTAGAGAAGTAAAGAACCCTGCTCTTCTCAGCATGGAGGACGAGGGACCTGGAAGACAAGGGGCTAGAGATGGACTCCCCACGGTCTTGCTGCGCACCTGTCCTGCAGGGAAACGACGACAAGCTTCCCAAAATGTTTGCCCTCACAGAAGCCTTCTAGGCCATGCAGGTCACCAGCAGGTCACGGCTGGTGCAAAGACAGTGACAGGGACACCAGAAGAAGGAGGACAGGGCCCAGGAGCAGGACCGGCTGACAGTGGCAGGTAGGTGCCCTTGCAGCTTCCCAGCGGGGGCAGTTCCCTTGTTCACTGTGACGAGGGGCCGGGAGTGAAGGACGGAGTCTCTAAAATCAGACTGACCCTGAGCTGTGTGCCCACAAAGCCTTGTCCTCGGGTACCGGGGCTCCTGTATCCCCAGGTTTCCACACAGAGGGAATGGACTTTAGCCCCTTGTGTGTAGTGACAGTGTCCACGGTGGTGGTGGGGCTCTTCTTTCACACCCCTTATCACACTCCTGCAAGGGCGGCCACACCATCCAGCTTCCAGACACCACTAGCAGCTCGGAGTCCAACCCTGTGTTTTCTGTGACATCCTTCTTTGAACCTGGTGCAATGATCATGGCACTTTCTCAAGTTCACGCCCATTTGCTTCAAGCCCCGTAGGCCAAGAAAGACAACGAACATCGCATTTTCTGGTAAAAGGAGAGAGAAAAAGGCCCATCTGTTGTTTTGCTTTCCTGAAGGCCTGTTGTGAATTTCAAAACACAGCAAATCATTCGCCGAGGAGAGTCGGAAGTGAAATTGCAATGGCTACTGGCTCGGAGAGTTAAATATCAATTGACTGTTTTTTAAACCGGGCTCTAATTGATCAAAAATGTTAGGTTTCAGTATCAGAAGGGAATATGACCTCCCTAGCGCTGTGCAGTGTAGTCTGGACAGTGCGAGAGACCAGGGACTCAGAATTCCAGAGATGGAGTCTACTCCCAGAAGCCACCATGTCGGTGCTCAGGAGTGAGGTGGGCAAACAAGGGCTCATGGGAGGAGACGACAGCACCCTCTTTTAGAGCACTCTCCTGTCACGATAGTTACTGAAGGTTCTATTGTTTTGTGCCCAATATAGAAGATTGGACGAAATCCACAGAATAAAGATAAGTGGTGGGAGAGCTTGCAGGCTCTGATAGCTTCCTGCGCTGGGAATATTGTTATTCTGTGAACCTCAGTTTCCTCACATGAATGTGGTTTTCTAGTGTGAAATATTGCTTGCTTATTTTATACCAGAAACTGTGCTGGACAATTTCCATGCATTACTTGTTTAATCCTCCTAGTAACCCAGTGACATAAATCTAGTTTTCAGTCCCACTTTGGTTATTTCAATCCCCCATTTGGTTCTCTGTCTCTGTCTCTGTCTCTCTCTGTCTCTCTCCAGTGTAACTATCTTCCAGGAACTGTATGGAAGAGAACTCATAACCCAGAAAGGCGTGCAGGGTCCCCGCATGTTTTCCCATTTTAGCGCGGAAGGCTTCTGCCTCACTCTGGCGGACTCAGTGGAAAAGCTTAGTAGTTCCAGCCCTCTGCTTTTTAGCTTGGCTATTTATGCTGAGACAGTTTATCTTGGATTCAATGTGCATTTGAATAATGGCTATGGCCATTTCTTTCCAATAGCTACCTTTTACATAATCAATAAATGAGCCGAATTTTAGAAATCGTAGCTGAAGTGTTTACATTTTAGCTTACAAATGGAGAAACTTCTACCCCCTAATTAATAGATTTGGTTAAATGTATACCATTTCCACATTTAAGAATTTTAAATGAGAGACTAGAAAACCAAAAGGACTTGGTTCTCATAACTCTTCTTTAGTATCACCTTATTCACACATGCTTGCGTGTATTTTGAGCACGGATGTTTAGCGCCTATTTATTGCACACCTACTGACCAAAGGGCAGACACCTGGGTTTGGAAGAATTAGCAATAACAGCAGTATTTATATGCAGATAGTAGCTGGTATGTGTTGGGCTCTCATGGTGATGGGATTGGGCTCGGGCCTCTGCACAAGTCACCTAGTCTGACTGTACCCTCCTCACACCCTTGAGGCGCCTTTGTCCACTGCAACTCACAGAGAAGGCAGAGACTCCGTGATGTGTCCAGGCCCACGCGCTCGTCGCCAGCCCACACAAACCTGGCCAGCCTACAAGCTCTTGTTTTGGGGTCTTGGTGCCGAATCTGCCCCAGCCATTATCCCCAACCTCTCTGGGCTCCGGGGGGGCCTGGCCTTGTGCCTCTAGCTGACGGCCTTGCTGCCTCTGCCCCTCACCTGGAACTCTCCTCTCCCTCCGTGACTCTTGAAGTCGGATCTACTTCTAGGACCTGCATGAAGTATCATCTTCTAAAGAGGCCCGGCTCTGACTAGGAATGTCTCTTCTCTTTGATTCCTTCTGGTACTTCAGCCCCTCTGACACCTCATAGCCATAGCAGTGTGTCAGCAAGGGGAAGAGGAGGGAGAGGAGGGGAAGGAGAAAAGGAAGACAAAGAAAGAGACAGAGGACGAGAAGGAGGAGGAGAGCTTGTGAGAGGTCAAACACTTCACTCTGACCTTGGTAAGGCCTTCGGCTTGCACAATTTCCTCGTGTCCTCTGGATGTTAAAAACTCAAAGTTGGCGTGTGTCCCTGTAATAGACAGCCCTCTCTAACCACAGGAATGGGGCGTCTTTACGCAGGTCCCAGCGTCCCCGAACCCAGTCGTTCTCGGTGAATTTAACTGAGTGGAACGAAGAAGCTAATTGAGCCATTAACTGCCAGGGCCGCCCTCCTGTCTTCAGGAGCAGGCTGCTTTTCTGTGCTCTTCCTCCTGGTCTTCCCCCAGGACTGTCCTGCTGTGGCACAGCGAGTGCCAGGCGTCCCTGTGACAGGTGAGGCTTCCAGGCTGGCCTCCCATCCTCTCTTCCCGAGGGGAGCGCCCGGCAGAGAGCCCGAGGCCAGAGGGGCCAGGCGGGAGAGAGGCACGCCGGGCTGCGGTGTGCGGAAGCCCACGGGTCGCACGCTTGCTGAGGGGTCTGGGCGCGCGAGCGGACGGGCCTGCCCTGCACGAGCTGCCGTGTACACACTGTGCACGCAGGGCCGGGTGTGGCAGAGCGGCGGGGCCAGCCGCCACCTCCACGCGGCCCTGTGAGGGCATCTGTGACCCCGACTTAGGGCGGGAGGCTTCCCTCCCTGTGCCCACCTGGAGGCGTAAAGATTTTTCAGACAAACAGCAACAGCCGCAAAGAAACAATAAGCATCCCACCTTGTCTTCTCACGTGAGGCCTTTCCTTCCATACTGTTTATGATGCTGGAAAATTCTCTATGGCTTCCTGGGATGGCTCCAATATCTAAAGATGTCCCTCACTGCTGGATTTATTACTGGGCTTCTCTGAGTGGGGTCAAAGGGCACCCTGAGCCCCGTATTCTGAGCCTCCTCCTTCCCTTATGTGCTCCATAACTCTCCTTTGCCATTTATTGACAGTGGAGACATTTGATCTATGAGCGCCTTTCTCTCCCTCCCCCGTATCGGTGCTCTGGCTGCCGGGACGGCAGGAATATATTATTTCAGGAGTAAGGCTGGACCAACTTACTTAGGGCCTGGGAGTGAATTACTGGTAGCATTTTGCATAGGCTGACATTATAGTGTATTTAAGGCTTGTGGTTTAACATAACATCAAACACAGGTTTCAGACTCTAGACCCAGTAATGTAAGACTGAACTCAGAAATGAAGATCCACCTTGTGTGTCTCTACTTCTTGGCCCATCTGTTTGTCCCGCACTTGTCCCAGGTGGCGGGTGACATCCCCGTGTTTGGAAGAAACAGGGCCTGGAGTCTGAGGGGCCACAGGCAGGTGGAACCGGAAACAGAGTCCCATGTTCTGGCTTTTTCCCTGTACCACGGCAGGATTCCCCCCTTTACAAAGGGCTACTCGAAAATTAGCATTTGTGTAGAATGCAGATTATTAGCAAAGGAAGACTGGGCCTGCCATTTCCCAGTTTCTTAGAATTCGACCCGGCCCCGCAGGGTTCCATCTGCCTGTGGCACCCAGCTCTGCACTCCGGAGGCCACCGCCCCGGCAGCGCTGAGCTGGACCAGAAGGGGCTGCTGCAGTCTGTGGGTCTGGGCGGTTTTGGCTTCTTTCTTCTGTTTCCACATCAACCTTTCATTCTACGAAAGGCCTTAGAATATTGACTTTAAAACGCATCGGCTCCTGGCTTCAGGGACCCGGGTGGTGTCGGGAATGGGGCAGCTCGGCTCTGCTTGGCCAGGCTCGGATCTGTCTGAGATGGATTTCCTGTTGGTGCAGGGTGAAGGAGGAGAAGAGAACAATAGCGAGTTTGCGTATGTGTATGTAGCCTAAAGGTCTGTTCTTTGTTCCAAGATTGTAGTTTTTTATTTTCGTGGTAAAATAACAGATTTTTTTCTTTTTAAGTTCTTAATTGGAAAAATAAAAAGTTCTGCATTTGTTTTAGGAAGACTATGGAGTGCGTGTATACACAGAACATGTTTACACAGAATATAGAGGGGGAGTGTGAATATGCATGTACGTGAGTGTGTGTGTGTGTGTGTGTGTGTGTGTGTGTGTAAACACATGTAATACTGGCCCATGAAATCAAGAGCTTGGAAACTACTAGTTTATCAGATTTTTCTGGGCACAGTAACCTCTATCATTTGGAGGGGGCATTTCCTTTTGATTTGGTATCAGTCTTGGGCCATCTGTATTTCATTCCAGTGAAATAAAAACTTTATCTTCAACTTCGCATCAGTCAGCTCATGTGTGGAAGCGTTTTGGTTCCCTTTGGCCGTAGGGACTTCAGGACTCTCTCTCCCCCTCCCTTTCTCTCTTTCTCTCTCCGTCATATGTGTGTTTTCAGGGCGAGAGCTGCCCTTGAAAGGACAGGCAGGAGCAGTAGCATCAGGCAGTTTGGGTTTTCTGACACATGGGAATAAATTTGCTTACTGTCAGCTAAAATTGATATTGGATCACTTTTATTTTTATAATTAGTGCAATATTTTTCATGAAGTAATTAATAAATTATTATGAGACAAAAAAGCAGGGCTTGCAATACTACATTCACAGGTAATCTTTGTTAGTAAATTAGATCAGGTGCATCCAGAGTAAAGTTAAGTTATATTTATTTCCAAAGAGACTTCAGACTAGTTGTTGGAAGTTGGTGGGGCTCGAGTCAGAGGGGCCAGCTTGGGCCTGGCTGGCTCTTGCAAATCTGAGCAGCAAAGCTGAGTTGGGGGGCTGGCTGGGGGGCTGCCGTTAACACACAGCACCGCCGACACCCACTTCTCCGGCGCTCATCATGGTCTTTCTCTGACCAACGGGCACGGTTGGGAGCATTTTGGTCTTTATTTATTGGGGCTGCATAATTTAATTATCTCTCATTAGTCCACAGCTGATTATTTCATTTATCTTTGTAAATGTGACAACAAAAGGCTCACTTTAATTAAGCAGATCAGCAATTAGCCCTTGTTTTATAGGAGTTTTAAACATCCCTGTACTAATAGCCGGAGCATGATTATAATCAAAGCCCTGGGAAGAATGGCGGCAGGGGACACTTTGATTTAGAGCCCCATTTAAGTGAACACTATGTAGGTGAAGTGGCTCTCCAATGACAAAGGTCCAGAGTGGGCTGGCCAAACCCGAGCGGGGACCTGTGGGGCCCTGCCGAGACCTTCTCACCCCCATTACCATAGCGCCCATGACTTCATTCTGTTTCGAAAATTTCATTCATCTGTAGAAGAAATTATATTATTTGTCCATCACCTATTACACCACAGGCTTTGTGTTGGTTGCTTCAGCCGTGTCCATCTTTAAACACTGAATGGTGGTCCTCTGAGGTGGGCGTTATTAGCCTCTCCCTGTTTCACAGACAGGCCGACTGAGGCTACGGAGGTGTCATCTGTCTGAGTCTACACAGCTAATGATCTGAATCCTCGTCTGATTTTACTGCTTTGGAAACTGGTTTCTTCTCCAGCTCCTCCTCCTCTGCCTGCCCCCTCGTTCCTTCCTTTCTCTCGCACCGTTCACTCGTTTCCTTGTGCTGTGCCAGGTGCCGTATGCTGGTGTGGAGATGCGAGGCCACAGGACTCTTCACAGCGTGACGGGGACAGGCCCAGAGCATCACCGGGGCAGGGCCTGAGGCAGTCAAGCACAGAGCTGGAGGAAAGGGCCGCCTGGCACGGCTGGCATGCCTGGGTGTGCCACCAATGCTTATGGCCCTGGACTGGCCCAGCCCCTTGTCACTGCGTGCCGGGCCTGCTTTCTTCCTAGCGAGACACTGCTCTGCCTGCCCGAGTCCTTGTCACCCACGTGGTGATACCCTGTTGTCCTGTGCTGTGCGCTGCCCCTCGGGGAGAAGGCTGTGCGGTCGAGTGTATGCCCACTTGCCCTCTCGTTTGAGTGTTTGGGATTAGCTGGAGGAAGAAGGAGGTGAGTACGGATTTTTTAGGAAAAGAGAGAAGGAAGTGAAAAGAGGATTGGGTTGAAGAAGGAGCTCCCGTTCTTGAGAAAAGAATGGAAGAAATAAGGTGGTAATTGGAAGGGGTCTCCTGCCTTCCTCTTGAGTGACCCTTCCCCTGCAAGGCCCACCCGGGCCGGCCACATCTCCTTGGAGACCTGGCCAGCGTGGCCACCTCCACCCCACACCTGTCACCACTGCGCACCTTGCCGTGGATGCTTATGACTTCTGGGAAGATTTCAAGTGAGTCTCTCAGCAGCGCTGCTCTGCCAGGCTGCTGTGAGACGCTACATGGACAATGACCTAATTTTTACAGCTACGTCGCGAAGTCACTGTCTTGTTTTTCACTGTAAGGAGGAGGGAACCAAGACACACACCTCAGTAGTGGGGTCCAGATGCGAGTCTGTGATCTTCACTATCCTGTAACCACTATGCCATCCTTCTTTGGCTTTCTGACACCCCAAGAACATCTGGCCTGCAGAAAGCAATTCATTGCTTATAGTGAATAAGTCACACATTGGGGTCTCTTGCTAAAAGCAAAAGGGGGCATTAAAGGATCTAGATAAGGTGCATGGTGATCAAAGCCACACTTAGAGATGTGTGGAGGTTGATTAGGAAAGAAAGCAACCATGGAGGATGGATGTTGACTAAGACAGCATTTCAACAACCCAGGGACAGGCGGACGCAAGCCTGGTGACTGTGGGTCTGGGGAAAGGCGTGCATGTGAAAAAGATGGCAAAGAATGACGTGTGGCTTTCAGGGGCTCATAGCTAGTGGGGAAAGATGGAGGGTCGGTGAGAGGATGCTGGGATTTTAATCTGTGTCTAATCTTCGTGACTAATAGAAATGCAGAAGTCATGTGTAATCGAGCAGGAGAGTCGTGAAACATGTTGAACATGGTCACAGGTCTTTGGTGACGAGGAAGGATGGATCCAACAGGGTATGAGACGGGCTTCAGTGGAGGCGGGGTAGGAGCACGTGGGCTGGTGCTCAGGCCTGGGCCTCATGGCCACCCAAAGGTCACTCCTTCCAGAGGGAAGGCCAGTGAGACAGTCACCTCCTTTTCCCGCCCTTCTCCCAAGGCGGCCACACACTGTGGGAGGGAGGCCAGTGGCACCTGCCCAGCTGAGTCCTGTGTGGGGGGAGGTGGAGCCAAGACTTCCGGCTTTGCAGTGGCCTCAGGTGGCAGGGGGTCAGGATGACCACATCGGGCCTCTGGGAATAGGAGTGATGGAGACCGAAGCTGCGGTAAGGTGGAAAGGTTACATTTCATCAATAAGTCTGAGGGGTGAGCAACCTGCAGGGGAACAGCAAGGATTAAAGTCGGTGAGATCAGCAGTACAGGAGCGTGGTGAGAAGAGGACACCTGTGCCCAGGGCCGTGCTCATTACACACCTGTGGTTTGGTGTGTGGATGGGGAGAAGCCAGGAGCATGAGAGGCGAGAGAGAGAGAGAGAGAGAGGGAGAGAGAGAGAGAGAGAGAGAGAGAGTCTGAGAAACAGAGTGCTCGGGTCAGTGTCTCCCTTTCCTCACTCACTGGGGACTGTGGTGACGGGGTGGACAGGCAGTGCTGTTGGGACAGGGATTTCGGCAGTTTGGAGCGGAACCACCCCAAGCAGGGCTGGAGCAGCACTGTGTGGACCTCCGAGCACCAGGGCACCTGGCCTTCCCTGTGTAGGGAAGTCTGACAAATTAAGGCCAAAGCGGGAAGGGTCCCTTTTAGGTGGCATCTGCTTGCGATCCTCAAGCCCCCTGCTCCAACCAGTGCAGTAGTCTGGGAAATTCACAGGCGCAAATTTGGTGGCGTCAGAGGGAAAGGGGTCAGTGAAGTAGAAGAGATGTTAGGACACCACGAAGCCACCCATGCCCGAGTTGAACAAGGTCTCCTATTTTCTGCACAAACTGAGGTGAAAACTTCTAGAAACAGTTGTGCAGGGCCCCAGATGGAACAGGGCTGGGGACGGGGGCAGCATCCACGGCTCTCGGGAGGAGGAGCACGTTGCTTCCCTGAAAAAGGAAGAGAGGCCGGGGTGGGAAGAGAGGCCGGGGCGGAGACAGCAGTGATTTCGGAGTGGGGAGGAGGAATATTAGGGCATTTGTGTCAGGAAGGGGACGTCTACTGCTCCCCTCATGAACCTTAGCTGTCTGCTTCCAGCTGCTTGCACAAGGAGGTGGGACACCCTCTTGTTCCGAGCCGGAGGATGCTCCCGATGCACATGGGGCTCGCAGTGACAGCCAAGCTGAAGCCATTTCATCCTGCATGAAACACGGGAGGAAGGAGCCTAATGGGAAACAGTTAGCGAGCTCCTGAGCAATCATTCTCTTTCAAAGCAAGGAAAACTACTTACCTTCCAAAAAGCCACTCTAAGTACAATGAGCAGATTAAAAAAAAAAATATATATATATATGTATTATAAAATCACTTTGTCGAGATGACTTTGCCACTCAGACACACAAAAAGAAAGAAGGGAAGTTAAACAAATATATGTGGTAATTCTGAGTTGATTTAAAGTTTTTGCACCGAAACAGGAAGGCTGAGGCGATATAAGTATAGACTGTGCCAGACAAAACACCCCGTGAAACTTAGACAGCAGGCTGTGAAACCTGCAAGCCCTGAACCAAGCAGGTTTCTGTCCAGAGGTGGTGGGGACGGGGTCCTGGGGCAGACTCCGGGCCCGGCGTGGCCGCTGCAAGGCTGGAGAGTGCACCCGCTGCAAGGCTGGAGAGCGCACCCGCAAGGGCAGGCGTGTCCGTGGCAAGGGTGGTCTGCGCCGGGAGGTGGGCGCTGGAGCCCCGTCCTCCCGCAGCCGGACGCAGCAGCAGGAAGTCGGACGAGGCTCCTCAGGGCTCGTAACGTGCTCAAGTCAACATGGTGGGATGGCACTTCACACTTTGGGCTTCTGTCCCCAGAACTCGGGGCCTTTCTCCTCTCAGAACGGCTGCATGGCTCTGTCATGCTGGCTCTCTGCCCTCAGGGACTTGAAAAATACCCACTGGTTCTTGCCACTCACTCTGGTTCATCTGGTTATCTCTTCCCTGCAGGTTAGTTTTTGAGCTTAATTGGTTTTGGCTTCGAGGCTTTTTGTAAAACCAGTCATTCTCTCTGTCTTGCTTAAGTGACTGTATTCCATTTGATATTTTCTGACCTCCTCTTGGGTGGAGGAATAATAGAGTATTTTACCCAAGAATGAATTGCGATGTCGTAGGTGAATGTGTGGGAGCTCATAAATCAGCAGCCATCCCCGGGGACCACATGGGCCCTCCTGGCCCTGGCCAGTGCTCTTTAGACCTCCGTATGCTAATAAAACAGAGATTTCTCTTGGAAAGGCTGCACTTTGGTGGACGACACTCATAATAAGCTGGGAGCCACCTTGCGGGAAAAGGCTGTTTACCTGTAGGTAATTGGTAATTCAACCAGTGCAAATGGCTGATGGCCCATCTTCCCCATTTGGAGAATTAAGAAGTTGAATTTTGTTCAAATAAACTGCATTTGTCTGTGGAAAGCCCCAGAGAGAGGCCAGGACAAGGAGGATGTTATTCAAGGGCATCCTTCCTGAAGTACAGGTGTGTGAAGATGTTGCACTGCCAGATTTCTACAGGAATTGCTGAGTTTCTGTGAAGGGACTTTGTTATTTAATTATTTGACCATCTTAGTAAGTTGGAGATGGGACAGTTTATCAAAATGGCAAGGAAAATCTTATCGTCCTTCCTTGTTCTTGTAATTATGACATGGAGCAATGAATACTAGGGGAAGAATAGCCTGATTCTTTGAAACTTGCTTCCTTTAGTCTATATAGGGTTGATGTGCATGTTTTGTTGGGGATGAGGATGGGAAGAAATGAAAAGAATGCTGTTTTTCTGAGTTAAGTGATCACAAATATGGATTTTTAAAAAAAGTGCTGATGATGTGTCAACCAAATACAATAGAGATACATTACAGTAACTGTGAAACTAGGTGGAGATAAGGAAAATGTATTCAGTGTGTAAAGAGTAAAAAAAAAAGCAGTACACAACATTGTACATTTTTCTGGTGAGATGTACTGAAAGTAAGGGCATATGTGGGCAGATGTTGGGGAGTCAACACACAAACCAGAAAATGGGGGTGAATGTGGGTTTATCAGTCTGTGGGAAGTCCCAGGGGTCATTTGTGTCAGACCCATTTGGGCCAAGGGGATTCAATGCCTGAGTTAATTTGTTTCACTGCTAGTGAGCATGACCATAGTATTCTAGTCAGTATTGGACCTACTTCATGCTAATGGTAGTGTGCCCATTACTTGTGAAGGTCACTTTGGCTTGGATGGACCTGGGTGTTCTGGGTGGGTCATGGGGGAGACCTTGGAGGCTGTGCATGGTCCCCAGTGCCTTCCTCTCTGGCTGTGTCCCACTGCACTGCCTCCTGGCAGACATGAGCTAAACAGCTTCCTTCTACCGTGTTCTGCTGCCGTGATGTTCCTGCTGTGGAGCCAGTCTGCCATGGACTGAGAACTCTGCAACTGTGAGCCAAATAAGCTTTTCTTCCTATGAGAGCTGTGACTGGTGGGTGTTTTCTCCCAGCAACAGGAAAGCTGGATAATGAGACAGGATTCCGATGGGCCAATATAACCACAGACTGGCCCAGGAGTTCAGTGTTTTTCCTGCCAGATGGGCCTCATTATTGTTGTTATGGAAGGAATGGAATTCACACATTCCTGACGCTCACTGGATTTTATTGCAGAGACAGAACTGAGGATATTCCACATGTGGGAAAACTAGGAAGGGCTGGGCCAGGAGAACACAAGGAGTTGATGAAGTTCTTGGTTTGGCAGAAGGAGGGCATGAAAGGGAATGAAGAAAAGGTTTTAAAGGGTGAATGTAGGCATGGGCAGTCTTGACTGTCCTACTGAATACCGCGTGGCCTCCTGCTTCCTTCCCCTCTAAGAAAATCTGGGCCATATCCCTGTCACTTTGTATGCCAGACTCTTCTGGTGAAACTCGGTCTGGCTTTGTGCAAAGCACTCTTGGGAATGAGGCCTCGTCCTAGCCCCTTTCCCAGCACATGTACAGTGAAAACAGCTCTGCCCTGTGGGCCACGGGTCTAGTGGTCAGGCAGTGTCCCTGAGCCAGCGTGTCTTTTTACCTGTGGTCACTGGGGTCTGGTGGGAGGTCACTCGCCCTGATGTGAGGCTGCTTTCTCAAGGGGAGCACAGTGCCGTCTGCTGGGGGTGCCCTTCTTCTCCAGGAGGCCCAACACCACTGGTCCTTGGAAGTCAAGTTCGAGTCCCACCACCTTCCTGAGCCTTCTTTCTCTCTCTCAGCTTGCCGTGGTCTTTGCAGGCTGTAACTGGAGTCTGCCTCACATGACCCTCTACATCTGATGGAAACTAGGTTTAGAGATTTCGTTGTGTGTTTTGTTTTGTGTTTCCTGTGACTCAGGTGAAACTGGAAGCATTCTGAGTGTAAAATATCCCGAGTTGGAAATTGTGTCTGCACACAGAATTTTTGTGCATGGAATCTGGGCACACAGGAAGGTATGCAATTTTACTTACTTCACGTTGGTGAATTTGATTAAGTTCGAATTGCCCATCAGGGTACAAATACATTTAGCCAGATTTGCAAGTTTAAATTTTATGTTTATAACTCAAGTGCTAGAATAGAGTTTTTACATTGCATAGAGTTTATGCAAGTTGTCTGTGTTGGCCCACACAGGCCACAACTTTTTATTTTATCTTTCGTTTCATTTCTCCTTTACCAGTTGTCCCCAGTCCTGAACCCACGCCACTACACAGACAACCACTGTTGAGTTTTTAGCATTTAGTTACATACTGTGAAATATATATATATGTAGATGTATAATATATATGTCTACACACATATACATCATTTTGTTAATATATACCTTTGCGATATAATAATATAATGTAGCATACATTTGCTGTATGTGTAGTACTGCTTTGTGCATGAGTTCTTCATTTACTAAACAGGATGGGGCTGCACATTCCATTTGGATTCCCGTGGATCTTCCCGTTTGCGCTTGGAGAGTTGTAGCTGCTGTGTGTTGTAGCAGACTCATCTCTTCTGCAGAGAGCATGTGCTCTGTGTCTTTCCCTGCCCTTCTCCAGCCTTGGTGATGGGCACAGAGGTGCCTCAGCCCTGACATGGGCTCCTTCTACAGCGGACCATCTGAGAGAAAGATACTTCGAGGCACAGGTTTGACTTTCAATTGTCTAGTATCCATCTGAAGAAAATGAAAAGAATCAGGGGAAAGTTAATGGGCTTTACTTACGTCCAAATCTCTGAAATATTCTTTCACAAACTGATCAGTATGAACATGCAGTGAAGGAGATACGTGCCCACCGCTCTCTGAATGGGTCTTCCACGAGTGTTCTGCGCTCCCTGAAGGGCTGGACCCAGCCTGGCTGGACGCTGATGCTGCCTTGTCTGTGGCAGCCCGGGCGGCCGCCGTGGGGAGTTGGGCCTGGGAGAGGGCGACTCCTCCATCCTGCTTAGTGCCTCCTTCTAATGTGGAGTGCACAGCTGCCCTCTAACAGCCCTCTGCAGAAACCGGGCAAGCGCCCCTGGGGTACACTGCGCGTGCTTCCACGTCCTGTCTTCCAGCCTGCGCCAGCCTCATAGAGTGCTGTTCTGCCTGTTTGTACTTCTCTGATTATCAGTGCAATAGAGCATCTTTTCATATAAAAAGACATACCTTACTCATTTTTTCTTTAGCGTCCTCTATTGTTTTTAGGGGGAGTTTTATCTGTTCTTTGTGTTATCTACTCCAGATATTAAATCTGCATCGATTATACAGACCACACAAACCACCAGCGTCGGACGTGAACGAAACTCTTCAGCGTCTCTGCAGTCTGTCAGTCCGGCAATTCTGCTGCTCAAGGCACTTTGGTTTGGTGGGATATTCCCCTTTATTTTCTTTCACCAACTTGACTATTTTGCATTCATTGCTTATGTCTTCGCTGCGTATGAAGTCTACTTTTGTGTGGACTCTGAGGCGTTTTTCTTTAAGTTGGGGAGGCAGTTATTCCCCGTTTCCTACGTAGCCCCTCTGTGCCCTGCTGGCTTTCTAAAGTACAGCAAGTTTCCACGTAGAAGCAGCTCACTTGAGCGCTTTGGGATCTCTAGGCAGCTCTTCCCTCCTGCACCGCACCAGTCTAATCTTGCAGCAATGCTGTGCGGTGGCTCTAATGTCCGACAGGGTGACTTGCTCTTTATTTTCTTCTCCCTGCTCTCTCAGTTCAAAAAATTCTTGGCTACTTGTAGATCTTTATTTTTCCATGTAAATTTCAGATCCTTTTTTTTCATTTTATCCTTTCCTTTTCCTCTTTTGTAAACTTGATTGAGATTACACTAAATTTACAAATGAATATAGATGGAATTGATATTTTTATAATATGCTATCTCATTCATTGATATGGTAAATATTCTTTTATTCAGATTTTCTTTCATCATAAATATTTGTGAACTCTTCCTTAAGTTGATTCCTAGGTTTTTTGCTGTATTGATTATTTTAACAGCTCATTTTCTTTTGTAGTTTATAATTAGTTATGGCTGATGTACAGGGAAGTTTTGACTTTTCTATGTTAACCTTGTATCTAGCAACCTGAATAAACTTTGATTAGTTCTAATAGGGTTTTTTTGTTGTTTGTTGTTTGTTTTGTTTTTTGAGACAGGGTCTTGCTGTGTAGTTCAGGCTGACCTTGAACTTGGGGTGCTCCTCTTGCCTCAGCCTCGTGCATGCTGGTATTACAGGTGTACCCCACCACGCTTCGCTTTTTAAAGAAAAATAAATACGACATCTATAAATGAAAAAAATGTCTAATTGGGGCTGGGGATTTAGCTCAGTGATTAGAGTGCTTGCCTTGCAAGCACAAGGGCCTGAGTTCGATCCCCGGCACCACACACACACAAAAAAAAAGTCTAATTGTCCACAAAGCTTGAAAGCATCACCTATTTCTCCCTCTTTCTACTAAACTGGCCAGGAACTAACAATGCTAGCTTGACCGATAATGGCAGGCATTAATGTTTTCAGTCTGGACTTAAAAAGAAGGCATTCAATGTTTCTCAATTTGTATGGCTCATTATTGATACTGCTCTTGGGTTCTGAATGGCTTCTGTTGGATTGAGGATGGTCTCCTCTCTCCTTGGTTTTTATTTATTTTTTTATTTTTTTGGTTTTTATTTTTAAAATTTTTATTTGTTCATATTTTCAGTGCATCATGGGGGGTTGGTACCTGTACATAATACACCTCAATTCTTTTTGCGTCCCCTTCCCCTCCCCTTCCTCTCCCCTCTTCCTGTTTCCTGTTAATCTTTTATTTTGGTCTTTAATTTCTTTCTACTTTGGATTTCTCATAAAAGAGAAACCATGTAATATTTAAGCTTGTGTATCTGATTTATTTCACTTAATATTGTAGTATCAAGGTGCATCCATTTTTCCTACAAATGATTCTTTCTTTATGCAGAGTAGTACTCCACTGTGGATAAATACCACATTTTCTTTATCTGTTCGCTGTTGATAGACATACAGCTCTCTTCCCAGATTTAGCTGTTATGAGTTGTGTTGCTGTAAATATAGGTGTGCATGTATTTCTGTAATGTGATGTCTTTAACTCCTTTGGGAAGATACCTAGAAGGGGAATATCTGGGTCAAATGGACTTTCTAGCTTTAGTTTTTTTGAAGAATGTCCACACTGATCTCCACAGTGGCCGTGCTGATTTACACTCCTGCCGACAAGGTAGAAAGTTCCTTTTTGCCTGGAGCCTTGCCAGCATTTGTTCATATTTGATTTCTTCATGGTGGACATTCTTTCTGGGAATCTCAGTGTTGTTTTGATTTGCATTTCTCTAATGGCCAACGATATTGAATATTTTTTCATGTATTTATTGGCCACTCGTACTTCTGAGAAGTGGCTCTTAAGTTCAGTTGTCCTTTTTTTTGGAGTTGGGGATCGAACTCAGGGCCTTGTGCTTGTGAGGCAAGTGCTCTAACCACTGAGCTGAATCCCCAGTCCCTGCCTGTTTTCAATTGGGTCTTTTATTTCGGGATTCTGATTTTTTGTGTTCTCTGTATATTATGCATTTTAGTCCTCTGTCTGAAGCAAAATTTTTTCCCTTTCTGTAGGTTGTCTCTTACTCTCATGGTTGCTGTGCAGAAGCCTTTAAATTTGATATGATCATTTGTCGACTCTTTGTGTTATTTCTTCTGCAGTTGGGGAGCTCTGTTCAGAAAGTCCTTGCCTACGCCTATGCCTTCAAGAGTTTTACCTATTTTATCTTCTAGCAGATTCAGTGTTTCTGTTTTAATATTTAGATCTTTCGTCCGTTTTTATTTTATTTTAGTACATGGTGAGAGATAAAGATCTAGATTCAATGTTCTATATGTGCATAACTGTTTTCCCTGCAGCATTTGTTAAAGAGGCTGTCTTTCCTCCAGTGTATGTTTTTGGGTCTTTTGTCAAAAATTGGAGAGCTGAATGTACCCGAGGGAGTGTTTCTGTATCTGCTAGTCTATTCCTTTGAGTCACATCTATCTCTCTTTTCTTTTTCTTTTTCTTTTTTTTCTTTTTTTTGCCAGTACCATGCTTATTTTTGTTTTTGTTTCAATCACCGTAGCTTTTCAGTATAGCATGAAATCTGGGGTGGTGACTCTTGCTTTGCTCTTGTTGCCCAGGACTGATTTTTGTTATTCTGGGTCTCTTTTTATTTAGTAAGAATTTTGAGATCATTTTTTCTGATTCTGTGGGGAATGTTCCTAGTATTTTGATTGGGACTACATTAAATCTGTATTTCAGTTTTAGATGTATGGCCTTTTTGACGTGTTGGCTCTGCCTATCCAGGAATGGGCTATCTCTCCATTTTCTGATGTCATCTTTGATCTCCTTTTTCAGAGTATGGTAGTTTTCATTGTATGGGTCCTTCACTTTCTTGGTTAGGTTAATTCCTATGTATTTAATTTTTTGAAGTTATGATGAGTGGTATTGTTTTCCTAATTTGTTTCTTGTTGGTTCATTATCAGTGTACAGGAACACTATTGATTTTTGTGTTTTGATTTTGTATCCTGCTACCTTGCTGAATTTGCTCATTAGTTCTAGGAGTCTTTTGGCAGAATACTTTGGTTCTTTTATGTAGAGAATCATGTAATCCGCAAATGAAGATAGTTTTACTTCTTCCTTTCCTTTATGTATTCCTTTATTTCTTTGCCTTTCTTGATTACTCTGACTAATATTTCAAGTACTACATTGAACAGGAGTGGTGAGAGTGGGCATCTTTATTTTGTTCCTGATTTTAGAGGAAAAGCTTTCCGTTTTCCCCATTTAATGTGATGTTGACCGTAGGTTTGTCAACCTACTGGTTTTTATCAGATTGAGACAAAACGCATATCTATTTTTTTTCAGTTTTTTAAAAATCATGAATGGAGTTTGTTTGTCAAAGTTTGCTTTCTATTCATCTCTTGAGGCAATCATGTGGTTTTTATCCTTGCTTCTGTTTATGTGATATATTATATTTACTATTTTCTTATGTTGAACCATCCTTGCATGCTGAGATAAAGGCTATTTAGAGATTTCTGTGAAGTATCAAATAGTTGTTGAACATTAGCCAATAATTTCCTGCTTCTATAAGATGTTCATGTGATTTTTCTCTTTTGGATCATTAATTAGTAATTTGATAGACTTTCATACACTGAACTCAGAAGAAATAAATTACATTTCATCATGATGTGTTGCAAGTAATGCACTGTTAGTTTTACTTGACAAATGTATTATTTAAGTTTTGATGTCCATTTTTATAAGTAGAATGGATCTATATTTTTTTCTTTTCTTAAACATCTCTTTCTTGGTAATAGAATAAAGGCATTACTAGTTTCATAAATTAATTAAATTCATTTTTATTATTTTCTGTAAAACCTTGTATAGTATAAAAATGATTTATTTTGCTACAAAATGCTTTAAAAATCTTCTGCCAAAAGATTTTTTTCTTATGTGCTGAGATGCAGGTAGATGGGAGAGTCCAAGGTTGATCTTATGTCCTTTTTGGCAATTCCATGTGTTTTATGTCTTTCTATTCTAATTTTGATATTTTAATTTTGTGCAGTTACAGTTTATCCATTCCTTTCAGTTTTCAAATTTTCTAGCATGCATTTCCTAATAACGTTCTGTTTCTTTTTTTATTTCTAAACTTTAGGGGTTTATTTGCCTCCTCATATCTCCTAAATTAATCTGGAGAACATTTTGTCTGTCTTATTGACCTTATTGTTCTTTTGATCTTATTGATCTTTTCTAATAGACCACTTTGGGGGGATTTATTGATCACCTTTACTAGTTTTGATGTTCTTGAACTGATTTTAGCCTTATCTTTACTGCATCCATTTTTTCTGAGTTTATCTTGTCATTTTTTTCTAGATTTTTAAGGTCAATGATTCTAATTTACTTCATTTCTTCCAGCTTTCTATATAAATATAATCAGGACTCTCAATTTTCCTCTTCAGACTCCTTTAGCTGCAAGCAATTCATTGAGTATTCACACTTTGGGGCCTCAAAATTTCTCTTGTCATCTATTTATCCTGTGGATTATTTAACAGTAAATATTTAGACTTCTAGACAGATAAAATTTATAAATTATCATTTTGTTTTAAATTTTTTATTTTGCAGACAAAGAACATGTTGTAGATGATACTCATTGTCAAAATTCACTGAAATTTTCTTTGTAAATTACTGTTATTTTTGTTAAATTTTATATATGTAATTTATTCTGTGCTTGTTACCTATGAAGTTCATAAATTTGGATCAAACTCCTTTGTTGGTTAACGTTTTTATTGGCACGTTTGCAGTACATGCTATTCACACTGGGGAGTTGATGTGCATATTTAATATACCTTGATCACGTTCCACTCTTGCCCCGTTCCCTCACCTCCCCATCTCCCCTTTTCCCTTGATGTGCTTCCATTTCTCCAAAAACTCTGCCTTTGTTTCACTCTGTATTTATATTTTGGGTTTCTCATATAAGAGAAACTGCACAGTCTTTAACTTGCTGTGCCTGACTTATTTTTCCTGACATTATGCTCTCGGATGCATCCACTTTCCTGCAGAGGACGCGGTTCCCTTCTTCTTCGCGGCTGAATAGTCTTACTGTGTGTATGTACCACATTTTCTTCACCTGCTCCTCTCCTGAGGGGCATCGGGGCTGTCTCTAGAGCTTAGCAGATGTGAATCACACGGCCACTGTTTGTTAATCTTGATCTACTAGTTCCTCAGAGCAATCTGTTTCTAGATTCCTTCCTGTAATATTATCAGCTGTTGCTTTATCTGTTGTGGTACTGTATCACTGAGTCGCTCTAGACAATATCTGCCTATGTTTGAAATCCCAGCTCCCAAGGTGATGGCCTGGGAGAGGGCTGATTTGCAAGTGCTGAGGCCTGGAGGGTGGATCTCTCGCGAGTGGGGCTGGTGCACTCATGGAAGAGGATGGCGAGGTCCCGCATCCGTGCTGTCATGCTACAGACGGCGGGTGGTGTCCGGCGCTCAGCCAAGATGAGGCCCTCCGCAGAAGCAGAGTCTGCAGTCAGCTTGCTTTTGGGCTTCCCAGCCTCCAGACCTCTGGGAAGTAACTTTCTGTTGTTTACTGGCCACCAGTCTGGGCTTTTTGCTATAGCTGCTCTGAGACAAGTACAGATGACTCACTGTCACTCATTCTTGCTGTATGGGGTGCCTCAGTTCACGAACTGAATTCATTCCACAGTGCTGGGGGGGATGGCGTGGTCATGTTCATCACTGACACAGAGTTCTCCAACAGAAGCAAAATTTTGCTGAATGCTTCTGTTTGTAAACCGAATTGTTTGCTAACAGAAGATTTCATGAACTGAGACACCACTGTATTATTCCTTTGCCATGGTATAATGTTGTTCCTTTCATTAACTATTTTGGCTTTGTTTTGAGAGATATATATATATATATATATATATATATATATATATATATGCATATATACATGACTATTTCATTTTCAACTTGGTGATTTATGTTTTAAATACCTTTCACAGACAATTTATGTTTTAAAAATTTCAATCTAAGAATCTTTGATGACTCTGAGTCCTTTCCATTTATAATAATCATTGTTTTTATTTTGGCGGTGTGGTTTCATGTTTTCTGTGTACTATGCTTTCTTTTGTTTAATTTTGTTTCTTTTTTTTTGTTTTTTAACTTCCCCCTGCACATCCACTTCTTAGGGTCTAGTAGATCATGTAAATTTCATTTGCTGGTTTGAATGATGCTACCAATCTACATACTGATGTGAATGCTTTATCTTAGCAAGTATATTTTATAGCGAAATTCAAAGTGATTCAATATGTTTTCTTGCTTCTTGTTTCTGATCATCTTCCTAAACTCGCTGAGATTTTGGTAGTATGTATTTTGACTATTCTGTTCCATTAGTTTTGCTTCGTCCGTAGGTTGTTTCTTCCTATTTCTTGCGCCTCGCGGATCCCGCCGCATTCTGTCTGAGCTCGCGCTGATCCTCTCAGACCTCGCTGGCCTTGGTCGGAGTGCAGCGACCCAGGTCTCGCCGGAGGCCCGGCTGGGGGAGCTAGGTCACAGGTGTGCTCGCGTGGGAGGCGGCTTTGGTGCTGTGCTCCAGCCGCTCCCGTTTTCTCCACGTGTTGCTCCTGTCCCCCGTGGAGCCCTGCGCAGGAAGGAGGTGGGGATGCTCAGGGAGGGGCCACGTGCCCCTCTGCCCCACACGTACCCCACTGTCACGGGCGGTGAGAGGGAGCAGGGGGGCCTGTGCCCTTGCATGTGTGATTTGCTTGTTCTGCTTGGTGCAGAGCGCCTTTTCTGGCCTCTGCCACTGAGCTCAGTCCTTCATGCCTGGGTCGCCCAGAGTGAGGTAATGTTCTAGGAGCTCAGGGGGCTGGAGGAGCTGGGTTCTAGATGTGTAACTTGAAACTATTTTTTTTTTTTAAACTTCATCTCTGGAGAAGGATTTCTCCAGAAAGTCTTAGAGGATGATAGAGCTGTAAGGGTCTGTGGTCCCTGTATATTCTTTCCGACCTGCCACCCCAAGGTTCACAACACCTAACCAGCTCTAATGAGCCCCGAAGGAGAGAAGCCTGGTGAAATTTGTTCAGTCAAGGACTTCCCAAATTTATTGGAGTCTGGAATCCCACGAGCAAGGGAAGCATAGATCCTGGGCAATCACTGTCTTCTGTGGAAGGTGAACTCTCTGCACTCTGTAGTGTCCTCCTGGCTGGTCCGTTTCCTTCCTTTGTGCCCACCCAGTGTTCTTTCCTCTTCTCTGTCCACTGCCCCAGTCCCTTCAGTCCATTCGCGGTGCCAGCAGGCGGAATAAGGTGTCACTCACTGAACAACTGACACTTCAAATCAGGTGGGTTCTGGATCGGGAAGGGCTTTGGTAAGGGTGGAGCGTCGGGCTCTGTGGCAAGTGTGCTGGCCAGATGTTTTCTGGGCCTTTCTCGTCCCTCCAGTAATGTCACCTGTTTTGCCACCTTGGTTCTGCTCTAAGTGAAAGGGCCAGGAGTCAGCAGCCTTCAGTTGCTGCTGCTGTTTTGAACCGCTTAATGGATATAAAAGCTCGACTTTACAAGAGGAACGGTTGTTATTTCCTCACTAGATAATGGTTTCTTTATCCAAAATGTTCCCTTTGTATCTTCATGACAATAAAATGGGGAAATGGATTTTTTAAAAAAGTAATTACACAATTGAACATGTGATAAATCCACTTAATAGGCAAGAAGTATCTGCTTTGGCTGCCGTCATGGCCCAAATTCACAAAGTAATTCGCAACTCATTCCCTGGAATTCAGATTTATTTCCTAACATGGGCCATGAAATGAGACAAATTAAATCAAGCTGCGCATCTTCTCTGTGAAAGACAGCCACACGGGCCTAGGAAAGACAGGTCCTCCGATTATCTGACCTGCCACCACAAAATGGGAGGTGAGAGCCACCCTCTGGGGTGTGACATCTCTGACCCTGGGTGAGCAGGTGAGGACGTGGTTGGACACCCAGAGCCCTGCCTGCCAGCAGAGTGGAGAGGTCTTGGGACAGGGACCTTGGTCCACTGAACCTTGGCCAAGACCGGTGTCTTTAAACGTTGACCCTTTGCTCCATCCCATCATGGTGAAAGTGAAACATCATTGTTATCCCCATTTCATGGAGGAGAAATTCATTCCTACTGATGGATCACAGGAATTGGGGAGGCACAAGCTGTTGGAGTCAGAAGGGATTTGCTGCTAACCGGCCCTGTGTACGGCCCTTCCCAGGGCTCTGGAGTTGTCCAGGGCAAAATGGCCCAACTTTTGTCCTGCCTCCTGTGTGGGTTACTGCAGAGTCACACGGGCACGGGCAGCTCTCTGTAGCTCCAGCGCCAGGGACCAGGCGTGTACCAAACACCAACAACCTCACCATGCTCCTGCTGGGAGAATCTCCAAGCCAATGAGCTTGTCAGAAACCCAGCGTGCTTTGAGGCAAACAGGGGTGACAAGACCTATTATGCAAGGAGGTTGTGAGAATGTGCTTAGTTCTTCTTTGCGAGGGGATTAAGCCTTAAACCACTTAGCACGCAGCCCTCACACAGGAGGCGCTTGAGAAGTGACACTGTCAGGTTTCTGAGGAGTGCTGAGTGACGGGAACATTCCTTGCTTTCTCTTTTGGGCTCTAGTTGTTTTGTCCTTGCATCTGTGTTTTCTGATCCAGCCGTCTCCAGTTCTTGTGTTGGAAACGGTGAGGCCGTAATCAGTCAGTGTGAAATGCTCGTCGCCAGGCACGTGTGGTGGCTTCGCTGCTGACGCACTGCGTCAGGCTGTTCTTATTCTCTGTGTCGCCCGTTGCTCTGGACCTCCTCTTACTTAGGCAGCGGCAGAGCTATCTCGGGCTCACCACTCCTCGAGGAGGGGATGGGTGGAGTAAAAGCCAAATTCTCCTTTCTGAGTTTCAAACCCTGAGGTCCTGTCATAAATAATAGATGCCGAGGGTCACCCTGCCAGGCCCAGAAGTGTCTGGGAGGACACCTTGGCCTGGCGCAGCGACTGGGCCCCGGTCATTGCAGGAATCGTGGTTCGCCGTCTTCCTGGTTGGCTCAGAACTCGAGGGATGGCATCTGCTTGGTGACTGTGGTTGACCTGAGGTGGGCACACACTCTGTGATGGCCCTGCGAGGGTAATGGAAAACGTTCCTACTCCAGGGGCGGGACCAGGTTTTTCTCTTTCCCTTTCATGGGTCCTTCGAAGTTCGTGGCTGCAGGCAGCCACCTTCAGGTCATGATAGTAGCTTCCGCAGGGAGAAGCCAGAGCTGGTGGACTTTGGCAGAGCTGTGTCCCATCTTTCATCTGCACTACCCGTTACACGGGGTGAGACATTTTCTCCTTGTCTCGCCAGCTTAGCAGGACTTTCTGCCAGTAGTTTACCTCCATTTGACTGGAGGTAACAATTCTACTTTATCACATAGTTTAAGGAGATGCCTATTGTCATTATGAAATTCAATTTTATCCTGTAGATGAGGTAATTGAACTGCTATTATTGTCTGTAGATGATAGTGATAGAATTTTATTAACAAAATCTATGAAAGGGAATAGCTGTGGCAAATAACTAATCTACCATCAGATATACTATAACAAATGGAATATTTATAATTTCTAAGTTTGTTTCCATACACACAATTGGTATTGTCTCTGTAACACAATCCCAAATATAATAATCCTGGATGTTCAAATCCCAAGAGATCAAAGTCTGCAAGGTCTAAAACCACCAAAATTCTAACCCTAAAGATTAAAGTCCTGAATTCCTGAAATCCAGGAGGTCACCATCTCCACAGGACGAAGACTGTAGAAGAGGGCAGGAGTCGGGGGAGGGACAGATGTATTTGCAGCTATAGGCAGTAAAAGTTCTCTCAGGAGAACCTGCAACCTGGCAGGGCACTATCTTGGGAGTCACTGGGAGGGCGTTTCCAGGGATTAGTGTGAGTTGGAGAAGACCAGGTGGGGGATTCCTTTTTAAAAATGTAAATAAATGTCTTTTTGCGAACGTTTAAGGTAATTTTCTAGAATTTTATTTTAGGGATTTTGATCTTTCAAGATTTGAAATGTTAGGGATTTTGATCTTTTGGGATTTCAACATTTGAGATGATGGTGTTTGGGGCTGTGTCTTTTGGGATTGGGATCCACTCCCCCTACACAGCTCACCAAGAAATTGAAGCTTTCTAGCTCTCTTGCTGTTTGGGTTATGTAAGCTCTTCAGGAGTGCAGTCATTGGATGGAACCAGAGAGATGTGGAGAAATGCTCCCTTGATCTGCCCATCCCCCTTCTCTGGGGAGCATCCCTACTTCCTCAGCTACCTGGTTCCAGCCAAATCCTGTGGGTAGAGTGGCCTTCGCCATGGTCCTTGGTGTTCAGAGTAACTCACTTAGCAATTTTGTGGCAGAGGGAGAGAGAGAACGACAGAGAGAGAGAGAGAGAGATGGAGACACAGAGAGAGAGACAGAGAGGGAGAACAGAGAGACAGAGAGAGGCAGAGAGACAGAGAAATAGAGAGATAGAGAGAGAGAGAAACACAGAGAGAGACAGAGAGATAGGCAGAGAGATAGAGAGACAGAGATAGAGACAGAGAGACAGAGAGAGACAGAGACAGAAAGACAGAGAGACAGAGAGAAATAGAGACAGAGAGAGACAGAGAAATAGAGAGACAGAGAGAGATAGAGAGAAAGGCAGAGAGACAGAGAGAGAGAGAGGCAGAGAGAGGAAGTATGTCAGACGTTTGGGAAAGAGCAAAAATAAGCTGTAGAATATCCTGGTGCTTCTTTGGATTTCTTTTTATTTTGAAGAATTTTAGATTTACACAAGATTGCAAAGTCAGAATGTAGTTCATACCCTCCCTCCAGCTCCCTCTAGTATTAACCTCTTCCTTAAGCGTGGTACCTTTGTTCAAATCCAGGAAATTAAGAAATTAATTGAACCACCGACACTACTCAGCTTCTACCAGCGTGTCCTGCTTCAGGGTCTAACTGAGGATACTGCATTGCGTTTTGTGAACGTTTCTCCTTGGTCTCCTCCAGCTGACAATTCTTTGGCTTCTCCTGTCTTTCACTGTCTCAACACTTTTGAAAAGCGTTGCCCAGGTATCTTGTAGAAGGCTTCAGAATTTGAGATGGTCGGAGCTTCTCCTCCGGATCCCCCAGGGGCCCCGAGCCTGGTGGAAGCAGGAGGGGCGCCCTTCTCATCGCCTCCTCCTCATTGCCTTCCTCAGGTGCTTGCCATCAACATGACTCTGCGGTGGCCGTGACGCCACTGGCCACTTGGTCAGGTGGTGTCTGCTAGGCCTCTCCACAGCCTAGTTGTGGAGTTTCTTGTCCAGATTTTACTCAGCTCAAGCCACTATGTCCAGCTACTCCCAAGGGGAAGGCAGCTAAGCTTTGTATCCTGCCAGGCCACACCCCCAGTAACCCGACTTCTTCCACCGGGCTCCACCTCCCAACATCACACCCAGCTATAAACTCATCGTGGACTAATCCACTGGTAAGTATCAACCCCCATGATCCAATCATGACGCCCATGATCCCCACAGCCTTACTTTTGAGCACATGAAGCTCTGGGGGGACATCTAGACAGAAACCATAGCGATCACTGTGCAGCCACTGCCCTGCACATTCTTCACACAGCTCCAGGTCGTCCGTGCCTGCAGCTGTCTCCGGAAGGGGAGAGTTGAAGTCCAAGCTCAGGAGGGATGAGGAGAAGGAGCCTGGCGTTCATCTTTGTCGTCACACCAGACGTCTGTTCTAACGTGTGCACTGCTATTTCCCAGAAGGTATCATGAGGAAAACTCAGTCCCCCAAATATCACAAGCATGTGGAGACGGCTGGATGATCGCAGCGCGTGCTGAGGTACTAAAGCCTCCAGGAAGAACTGCAGTTACTCAGCTGTTTTCACCATGTTTGACCCGGTTCCTCCCAAACTTCTCTTCAGCAGAACACCTTGGCTTTGTGTCTGGCCCTCGGGAAGCACTGGAAGAGAATATTATATACACCGTTTCGATAGAGAAAGAAACTGCGTATAAAATATCATCCAAATTGAGTTTTCCCTTGAAGTAGTGTGGATTTATAATATCCTGAAATGTTACCTACCCTGCATCTCTCAAAGCGCTCAATGGCACTGTGGAGGGAGTAGTGAATTATCCATTTGGCTGGATCGACTGCCTGTATTCCCTGGATAAGGGCCAACCCTGGACTTGACTTTGGTTCTGCATGGACCTGCTTCCAACATAATAACTCCTGGGTTGCAGAGTGACTTAGAGGTAGATTAGGTTTGTTTTTATCCCGCAACATGGCGTTTCACCTTGAGCTAGTAAAATTGCCCTTTTCCAGGAGGAATTGGTAATGAAATCAGTGCCATCACTCAATTGCCTATCCTTCAAAAGGCTAAGGGAAAAAATAACTAGGAGAGTTTCTATAGGGGAAATTCCAGTGTAATATTTTAAACTGAGGAATTCCACATCAAGCTGAGGAATTGGACCATTTTTTTAAAATCACCTTAAAAAAGATGGACTCAAGAGTTGTAGAACTTTTCTTATTCCACATTTCAATGACAATAGTATAAATAAAATTCCCTTTTGAGGCTGTGAACATGATGTGACAGTTGCCCCTTCTCAGTTCTGGTTCTGGTTTTGGTTCTGGGCCTCTCTTTGGGCCGTGGTGGCTGAACTGCATACACAGTTGGGGGGCTATCACTGACTGGCCCAGGTTTGAGTTGTCACTTGGGAAAGCATTCAGAGGTTTTCCTAAAGAATTTTTTTTTAAAGCTGACTTTTTGTCTCAGTCACTGATTTTCTGCTGGGAGCGACTTTGGTGCAGGTGCTGACTCGCAGTCCAAGCTTGGCGAGGGCGCGGTGGGCACCTGGCACCGCCCCGCAGCCGGCTCCCTCCAGCACTCAGGCGGCTCCACGCGGACTCTCAGGTCCAGAGCCGCGCTGGTACCCAGGCTGGGAAGCTGTTTTCGCGGCTCACGCCCCTTGACACACATCCGAGACCGGAGGACACGTGTGCTAACGAAAACGTCCGCACTTCGTTTGAGAGGTGTGAAGATAAGGGACCTGACGTTTTATCAAGTTGTTCCGGAAATGTAACCATGTAAAATGCACGTGGGTATCACCTCCTGGCTCTCTGTTAGTTTTTCAGACACAAAAACTTTATCTTCAGAAGGATGGAAAGTAAAAGCCTAGTGTACCTTGCACCTTACTTAATTTTGTTCTTATCACTACTGACTGAATCTAACTGATCTCACCACTGCACGGACACCATGAGCTCCGGCCTTCATGTCCCCCACGCGGCAATGTCCAGTAACTCCAAGAGAGCCACGCACGAGCAGACAGGCCTGCACTAGGCTTGCACGGGCACACACACAGTCGCCGCAATGATGCCTAGCTCCTGCTGTGCCTGCATTGTTCGCAGGTATGGGAAGCGATTACCCAGCAGATTCCTGTCGTGGGTCTCCATCGAAGAGGTCTGAATCTGAGGTGCCCCTCAGGTGATGGCTGGAGCACTTGGAACGTTTAGCTATGCACATAAACTTCTCCTTCTTTTACAGGAAGCAGCCAAATAAACACCTTAACCGTTCACACTTTCCAGAGCGCTTTAGTTAACTGGCCCAATATCATTCCAATTCTCCTGGTAGCTCTTTGAGTCAGAGCTGTGAGCTGACAAAATGTGTCTTTAGCTACCTCGGACCGATTCCGACGACTCTTTGGTTGATGGACGACTTTCTGAGTTTTGGAAACAATGCCTGCTCAGGCCCTCGTGGTGGCTGCACACTGCCTGAGCAGTAGATGCTGCGCTTTGGGGCCCGGGCAGGCAGAGGGAGGGAGGGAGGAGAAGGGAGAGGAAGGGGGGCCTGCAGTCCGAGGTCTGGCTCAGTCATTTTTAAAATCAATACTTGCTCTCCAAGCCTTAGATAATTCAGAGAACATAATTCAGAATTCTCCCTTTCAGCATGCATCTTCCATCAAGGGCTGCTTTCGTCCAGAGTCAGCACAATGGTCTCGTGACCCAGGAACGCACAGATAAGGTTAAGAGGAAAGAAAGGAGAAGCGCGTCTGTGCTCTGTCTCCAGGTGTCCCTCGGACCCAGTGTGTACCACGGGGGGAATATCTCCACTTGGAATGGGACCCTGAATTACAGTGCCACACGGTGTTATTTCATATTTAAGGTTTGTTGGAGTTGCTTTCCATTATAAACCCTTCGCCTAAGGGATGTCAGCCTCAGATAATTTATTCCCAGCAGGTCAGATATCGGATACAGAAATTTCAGCCCAAAGGCTGTTAAATCCTGCTTTGCACCTCATTTCAAAGAGTGCGTCCATGACAGTGTGTGTTGTGGTGATAAATTTTTGTGTTCCTGCGCACAGAAACAACAGGCTTCATTTGCTTAAAAACCAGCATGACACCTATTATATAATCCTTCAGAATCTATTCACTAGATTGCTCTAAGAAAGCAGCCCCAGTGGAAAACATCTTGGTCATTTAGATACAAAGAGCTGGAGATTTTACAGCAATTTTCCGATACTAATTACATTTCATGCTATCTATCATATGCATGGCTTGCAAAACCCTATTGATTTTAATGGATACCAGTGCATTGAGAACAGGTTAGTTTATGACATGTTATGTTATAGGACTTCTGTGAAACACCTAGATATTAAAACGCAGGCATAGATACACTCTCAAATATCCACAAGTGGATTATCCACTTGGTCTATTACCCACAACATATTTTAAATTAAAGCTGCTGTCTTTAGGTGACTCAGTAGCCCTAGGCCAATCTCTGTCATCAGGGGAGGGTGCATGTGTGTGTGTGTATGTGTGTGTGCCGCCGGAAATGGAAACTCATTTTGATGGATTTTATTAACACGATTAGTAGGGAAATACAATTAGAATTGTTGCCAAAAATGTAAACAGAAAAGACCAGAGGATCACACCTTGTTTTGGATGATCTTTGTCACAAAGTCCTTCTTTTGGCAAGAAAAACCAAGATAGTAATTATACATGGGCTCATCAATGCGGGATACATACATGAAATAGCCTGAGAAATAAGGGCGGCCTGGCCCCCCTCTGAACCACTGGCAAGACATACAGCTGCGGTCCTACCTGCATTTTGCCTGTCAGAACTGTGCGCCTCTTCTTCTGGGGCAGCCCCGGGACGAGCACAGGCTTTGGGATCAGAAGGGCCTGTGTCTGAATTCCGTTTTTACGACTTATTACCTGAGCGGTCTAGAAAAAGCACTTAACCTTGTGGGAACTCCCTTTCCCTTTGTGTAGAGACGGCCATACTAACGTCTATGCGAACACACGTGGAAATTTCATGGCGCCGTGTTTGGAACGTTGTATGCACTTGATACATGCTTTTCACTTCTCTTCTGATACTTTTTTTTTTTGCATTAGATTCATCAGAGTTCCTTGATGCCAGGGCCGTATTTAATCCATGCTTGAGATGTCAAATGTTTATTAAATTAAATTATATGTAGGATTTTAATAAGGTTTATTCAGTGAAGGTGTGAGTTAAATTTTCAGTTTTATATCTGAAGTAAATTATAAAATTTTTGAATGTCTACAAATCTGCTAAAATTGTTTTGCTGTTCACTTCATAGAAAGAATAAAATCCAAGTCAATGTTTTCGTATATAAATGTCAGCAATTAGATACAAAGTTTTTCTTTTTTTTACAAGGTTTTTCTTAAGAAAACAAATTTTTTTAACAAGGTTTTTCTTAAGAAAACAAATTTAGCCTTCAGAATATTAGCATATGCATATGGCAATATCATGTGTCTACCACCTATGTTTGAAGACTAAATATCAGCTAAGTTAACATTAGGAAAGACTCCTTACCAAGTTCATGAATTGTTCTATTGCTTCTAGAGAGATTCTCTCCAAGGCTGCAGGTTGCAGCAAAGACTTTTGCCATGATTAAAATAAATTTTAAATTTGCCATTTTTTTTTCTCACTTAGGAATACAATACAATGAGGCTTCCATCGGCTTATAATTTTAGAAAGTAGAAGTCCTTAGTGTAATAAGTGATTGGTTAACCCCGGGAAGTCAGAGTTTTGTGGCGATTCTTGGCCAGAAGCTCTGCTGCTTGGCTTGTGCTTGTGCGAGTGTTTGGGGTCAGTAACCTCCCCTCGTGCAGGTCCAGCCTCCTCTGTCCATGGTACTGACCAGGTCCTGGCGCAGCCCTCAGCTGGAGTGGTGCAGCCCAACCAGGATAATTACTCCTCCGTCTGGGAGTGCGGATTTAGCTGACAGGCAACATAAGAACAGTATCAATCTTATCAATGAATCTGTTTAATTTTGGGGCTACATATTAATTTTATTTAAAAATTATAATTGTAAAAGTAATGTATCTTTATATTATACAAATATAAAATCTAGAAAGTTTGACCTTTAGCTAAGCAAGTATACTTTTATGTAAGGCTCTTTAATGCCAAAATCAAGTGGACCCACAGAGCTCTCAGGCCTAGGCTGCTTCCAATGTGTAACTATATTTTACAAACATTTGTAGGCACGTCTTTAGGAAGACACATTCGTCCTACACCTTTTTCCAACATCTGTGCACTTAAATCAACAACGAAATCACCAGGCATTTGGGCTCTTTCTACTAGAATGTTTCTGTGTTTACCTTTACAGCTTGAGTAATCTGATCAAAGACAATGTTTCTCTTTATTTCAGCAATGAGAGAGACTACACTTATCTGAAGCCTGTGTTATTCGTCTCACCAGCATGGTACTAATGAAAAGGACAAATAACTAGGTCTCTCTCAGTTGCCTGGGTGCAACAGCATCAGTACATAAGTGCATAGCAACATATGTGAATAACGTATCAAAATAAACATGTTCAAGAGCCGCAGGATGAGTGGGCTGTGTGGGGTCAGTGTGGTGAATGGGGGTTAATTTCTGTTCAGTCAGGTGAGGTACAAATGCACCAACCTTGCTGGAAAATGGTTCCAATTGTGGCTGAATGGTCTAGTTTCCTGCAGGATACAAGCAGCCTATTATTCCATGTCTTAAAAGTCTTGTTCAGGTTTGACCATTTGGATGAGAATCAATACAACAGAGGATGGGGACAAACATTAGTGATCACATCATGCACATCGCTGAGGCCAGGTTCACGAGTCCATCGTGTCTCCACTAACCCGGGGACAAAAGCCCCTCTGGTTTGGCAGCACCAGGAACTAGACGGTCCCCTTCTCTTCTGTAGGCCTTACTTCCTTGCCGGTGAGGTTGTTCAGGGGGAAGCCAAGTGGGCGGTCCTTTGGCCGCCTAACTTTTCTTACACCATGGTAAAGTTGAGCCATGAATCAGGCAAGGCAACATGAGTGAATGTTTCGGACCCAGTCTTCCTTGGCCATTGCAAAAAGAGGGCTCCTGGCTGCTTACCCAAACACGAGCCAGGGCAGGGACTTCATCTGAGGACAGTGGTGGGTGGGGCGACACAGACCGCCCCTCTGCTTCTGTTTTGCTGACTACCGGGGCATCTTTCTCGGGAAGTCACTCAGCATTGAAAATTTACTATCAAAGATTTTTAGAGGGAAAGAATAAAACAGGAGCCTGTTTTATTCAGGCTCCACCAGTGTTCACCAGTGAGCGTCCTGAAGTAGAGACCAGACTAGGAAAACATAGGAGAAGAGGTCAGCTTTGTGTGAGCACTGAGGAGCTGGGAAGGAAATGATCACTAGGAAAAGGTGCTTTGCCTGAGTTTTGCTCAATTGTCTGACGCATCTTTTAGACAGGGGCCACAAGGACAAGTTGAGGAAAGCTGGCATTAAAAAAAACAATCCAGAGTTGTCAATTTTTTTGGTCTATTGTAATTTGAGAAGCCACTTTTAGAGAAATTCACTATAATGGTGGAGTAGGGTAACAAACAATTTTAATGCCCTGGGTATTTTCACGTCTTTCCCTCGGGGGCGACTTTGCACCACAGGTATCTCCATGGTTTTTCTTTAAGGCACTCTGCAGTTCTTGTGTTCCAGCAGGAAAGCTTCCCGGCCTCTCTGTGCTGTACTACAGGAAAACCCCAGCCACTTTCCAGAGCCCAGCCACCCTCCAAGGCCCTCCAGGCTGAGCTCTCCTCCTGGCTCCTGGCCTGAGCCCTGCCCACCCACAGCTGCTTCTGCTGATGTCTTAGCTCCGGTTTAGGTCAACACTTTTCGAATGGTTGTTACTTGGAGTGAAGTCCCTTCCGGTGGTCTCAGGGCCCTGACCCTGCCCTGGGCCAAGTTGCCTGTGGTCTGGTTGCAGCCCTGATGTTTTTACTGTGACACAGTCTCTTACCCAGGCTTTTCAGGGTTGGCAATGGTGTCAGACTCACGGAGACCCCTCTGCCAGCTGCTGGGTGGCTCAGAAGTGGTGGCCCGGAGAGTCCTGGAGAGGCCTCAACTCCAGCGCCATGGGGTGGGAATCACAGGGTGTGGTGAGTGTGCATGAGCGGGACTTCTCGGCCTGGCTGTGGATGTGAGCTGTGGCGTTTCCGGGGTAGCTGAGGTTCTTATTGATTATCTTTGATGACATCTCCTTGTCCCCCACTAACACGCTGGACACCGAATTTATGGTTCTTCTGCTCACACTGAGTTTCATCTGCAGAGGAGAAGTCATGAAATAGTATAAGCTGTGTTTGTTTTGTGCTGGTGAATTCTGTGCACTCCCCGCATCAGCAGTCTGTTGCCAGGAGAAAAGTTTCCTGAAAATAGACCTGTTCTGGGAAATGGACTTAACAGTTTCCTTTCAGCACAGCCGGACTTCCTCCGTCAGACAGAGCGGCCCTCACCATCCTCACTCCCTGGAGTGCCATCCCTCTTGCTGGTCAGGTAACTGGTTTTGCTGCTGGTTTTGGACAGTGAGGTCCCCACTTCGCGGGCTCTGCCTCTGTCTTGAGTATGGAAACCATTGCTTCCTCCATCTGCAGGGGCCTTCATTTACTTTTCTTTTGGGCATGGTGCTCATGTATGTTTGCATCAGCTGCTGCATGGACCATTTGCATGCACACGTATCATTTCCAGCAGCCCCTTTGAGCTGGGCTCTGAGGATGCCAGGTTGACTTGGACTCAACTGCTGCACACAGACACAAGATGTACTATTTGGTCCTGCAGGACTCGCGGGCCCCTCGCTGCAGGAAGGACCTGGGCCAGCACACTGAGGCCCTGTCTCCTCACTGCCAGGCCCAGCACCCCTCCACGCTTCTCCATGCCCCTCCTCCAGCAGCTCCCCCGTCACCGTCACCTGCCACCTGCCTCAAAACGATTATTATGTTTTTCTTCTTCACACGGCTTTTATTTCCTCATTTATCATATAGGTATTTATGTTGATGTGAGTAATCCTAATCTGTGATCAGGTTTTTATGTAATAGGTGCTCAGTTAGTGTTTGGTGATGTTGAACAAATGTTTCTTTCTCCTATTGCTTTTGAAGTTGCTTTAGTGAGGTCAAACAGTCATCAGAGAAAGACCCAAGAAGTAACTCCAAGGTCAGCAAAACAAACATTTTGGGAGTGACAGCCACATGCCCTTTGGGGCACTGCCCTACCTGGGCACAGAAATATGAGTGTGTGTTGTATCCTGGTGCCCAAGAAGGAGAAGGGGCAGAGAGGATTGTTCTCTGCAGTATGTAAAATGGCTTGCCCGTCTCTGCTGGGGAAAAAGAAGTCCCTAAATACTACAACTCCAGTCAGATGAGCAGGAAATACAGCCTTCTGGTAAGCAGTCAAGTCAAAATGAAATTCGTATTGTTTCATTTCCTGTTGGAAAGTGTGCTGTGGTTCATGGAGGGCATTAGAGGGGCAATGAGTGTGACTGAGGCTTCACGTGCAGCTCTCGTAGTTACACGTGTGTACTGCGGCAGAGATTTAAAAGGTGTGGGAGTGGGCTGCTTTGGTCTACATCCCAGGCTAAATCTCCTCAGGTTTTATTTTCTAATGAAAACTTCTAATGAGATGGTTCACTAGAAGGGTGCCTGGTATTAGAGCTGGGTTGGGTCTCAGCTCCTCCCTTTTCGTGAAGCCTCGTGTGTGTCCAAGGTCAGTTTCTCACTTGTCCATGGGAGCCACAACAACCACATTTCTGATCTAGGTAGCTGTGGATTGGGTGAGATGCTGCATGGAAAGCGTATCATACGGCACATTAGTTATGATATTAATGTTGAAAAAGGGAATATAGTCAGGATTAGTTTCCTGTAGCCACTGTAACAAATTGCCACAGACTGGATGACTAAGCAGAAATGTATTCTCGCAAGGATCAGGAGGATGGAAGTCTGATCTCACAGTGTCAGCACATCAGTAGTTTTGGAGGCTCTGAGCAGGAGCCGTCCCATACTGCTTCCTGGCTCCTGGTAGTCGGTGGCCGTCCCTGCTTCCTTGGCTTGTAGATCTCTCCCTCCAGTCTCCGCTTCATCTTCACACACCAGTCTCCCAGGTCTCGCTGTGTCTTAGCGTCTTCTAGAAAGGCCTCCAGCCCCTAGGTTAAAGACCCACCCTCATCCAGTCTGACCTCCAGCAATCGTAATTACATCCTCACTGACCCGTTTCCACATGAGGTCACATTCTGAGGTCCTGAGTAGACAGCGATTCTGGGAGGTATTGCTCAGTCACAGAAACGGAATGATGCTGCAGACCCAAAACAAAGCCTGAGCATGTTTGGGTCTTGAAGGCTCTGGTTAGTTGGCCATGGGCCGTGCAGGTTTCACTTGGAGCAGCTATGGGAAATTCCCATGAGCTACATCTTATTGACAAAGACCAGCTGTCACTTTTGTTGCTGTTTTTGTGGAGGTCTGTACTGCCCCAGAAAAGCAGATGATTTACGATAAAAATGGTGTTTTCCGACTTCACCCAGGCTGTGGTTGAATTTTTTTCTCCCTCTCAGGACCACTATGCCGTATCTTCATTCCGTATCTTTAGAGGAATTGCTAGAGGGTAGCGGCTGATCTGTGTCTCCCGTTAATGGGTGGTATCCACGCAGCTCATGCTTGTGGCCAGTTCAGAGAGAATTTTGGGCACTGCCACGCCCCTGAGATGTGGTGCGTGCTGGCTGCGGCGGGGCCCACCTTTAGGGTTTCAGGAGCAGGCCAGAGTTGTGCACAGCGGGCTGGAAAGGCCTAACTGTTCTTCTCTTCATCTAAACCCTAATAAATCTGGGCGAGTGGGGAGGCCATTGTGCTCACCGCTCTGCTTTCTGCTTCTCCACTTCCGTACCTGCTTCCTAGGGAAGCTCGAGTCTGTTACATCAGAGACCGAGAGAGGATTTGCTGCCCAGTGGCCTGATTTTGGGGTGCTCTGTCTCTGCCATCTTAAAGGAGGTGCGCTCACTACAGAGGACCGACCACTACTCCTTTCTCTAGAGCTCCAAAAGCACATGCAGAGGTTGAGATACTAAGATGAAATGCAGCAACAGGAATGCAAAACAGTGCTTGCTGGAATTTCAGATCTTCTCTCTCTCCCTTCTCTCTCTCTCTCTCATAACTACTTTATGTTTAATGGTCAAGTTGTACTGGAACCATTCGGGTCAAGGTCATATCATGTTTTGTATTAGCCATTTTTCCCATTGTTGGGACAGAATACCTAAAACCCACAATTTAAAGGAGAGACATAATTTTGCGCATGGTTTTGGAGTTGCAGTCCATAGTTGGCCGGACCCAGGGCGGAAGTGGCATGCTGGAAAGGCACGGTGAGGAAAGCTGCTCACCTTGTGGCAGCCAGGAAGCCGAGAGAAGGGAGGAGCTGGGGACGAGTGTATCCTTCCTCAGCCCATGACCACCTCCAGCCAGGCCCCACCTGCTAACAGCACATGCAGCCATTAACTCATAAAAAGATCATTCCGCCAGGGAGTATAGCACCTCCACCATCCAGTCCCTTCTCAGGAACCCATGAGACTTCTGGGGGACATTTTCCATCTCAACTGTTACATGTTTCCATTATAAATCTCTATTTTCAAGTACCTTAGATATATGGTATATGTTTTTTAAACCAGAAGGGATTTTAATCTTAAAACTGGAAGGAGAAAGTGGTTGTACATCTTTTACATAAGGAAACCGAATTAAATAAAATGAGAGAAGTTGATGCTTTCAGATAGTATTTTGTGCCACTCTAACTAAGAAAACTTTTTTGAAAAAGCAGTACTTTGCTGACTCCCAGATTGCCATGTATTTATATTAAGATCTGGCCCCTAAAAGCCAAGCAGGGATTAATCATTCAGAGGGGTGGCAAAGCCACCGTTGTCACAGCGGTGCCATCTTGCTGAGCTCTTTCTGTTGGTTCCCCTGTAGCATCATGTATTCACAGAGTCCCTGCTATTGCACTTTCCTCACAGTCATTGGTGCTACTTCACCTCCGCTTCTCTTCACGGGAAATATGTCGTGCGCCACAGGGTTCCGGAACAAACCCGGCAGCCTGGGAAATTTTAGTCTGAATCTAGCACATCCCAAAGGAAAAGCGAGATATTCTCTCAAGGTCTTCTTCACACACTGAGGTTCAACTTTTCCTTCCAAGTTGTGCAGGAAACGTAAAGTAGGTCTCTAGGATCTGAAGGCAGGGTTTCATCTGGATGTGTCCTGATTCTGCCACCATGGCCTGTGAAGCTGGATGCGAGGCCGGTGAGGTGAGGTTGTGTGCAGCGGGCTTGCAAACCCAACCGTGTTGTCATTTGCTTGTATCCAATCCCTTTGTCCTGAGCTGTCCCATGGAGCTAAACGTGCACACCTCCAAAGACAGAAGCAGCGAGCTTCTTAAGATGTAGCCATCAACACCCTGCATTTAGTGACACTGCGTCTTGTCTTAACTCATGGCTGCTGAATAATAAACTCAGTTACTTTGCTTTTTCTTTCTGTTTATGCAGACTGGTTCCCAGGGAGGGCAGAGTTGCAAACTCCCATGAGTGAGGGGTGAAACCTTCCTTAATACCCAAATGATGACCCCATTAGAACAGGCCTACACAAGTGCATGACAAACCTGTTATTCTAAGGGGGTGAAAGGAGAAAGGCGCCCTCTATAATTACACCCTGCGGCCCCAAGAGGGTCCTGGGAAAGAAACTTCATACATGGATGTGCTTCGGCAGTCTCTTTGCTCCTTTGTTCTATCCCCCTGTCGTTAATAACACCCCGCAGCAAAAAAATGTCTTTGCAGCTAGGAGCTGCCCAGATAAGGGAAAAGGTCGCGATCCCTGCCCGCATTCACAGCCGGGCTCACCAACCTGGGAGCAGGAGGAGGCTGTCGATATGGAGGGGTGGCCACATCAGCCAAGGCCAGCATGCTGGTCCTGGGCTCCAGCCCTAACCAAAAATCAATGATCAACACACTATTACAATACAGAGAGCCCACATCGCAGGGGGTGGGCGGAGGGAGGGATCCGTGTGGGGCTTTGTAAATGGTAAAAATGAGGTGTGGGGGAGGTTTCTTACCAGCTTTGGATTTCTGAGATGAGTATGTTATGGATGCGTGAGTGAATAAAATAGAGTTGGAGAGCCTGAGGCAGGCCCTGTTTTATTAATGTACAGGGTGGCAGGTTTCTTAAATAAACTTCTAAGCTCAATAACATGGAGAAAATGAAGCTGCTTGCTCAATTTCAGGCCCGAGTTTCTAGTCCACCAAAGGGTATTCATCGATGTAGTTTTTACCATCACTGACTTTGAGATAATTGCACAAACAGTAACCATGTCCTAGGACAGATGCCAGTCTCAGGATGAGGCGATGAGAAGATCCATGTGACTTCTTTTTTAAAGAGTGAAGAGTCACAGTTTTTTGTTCCAGAATAGTGTGAAAAAGCCTCTTTCTTTTGCCCCAGGAGTCCTGCTGTGGGATGTCATGCAGCAGTGAGACAGGCCTTCCCTTACAGGAAGACTTCCTAGACCCAGCGGAGTCCGGGGAAGGCCTGAACACTGATCCCCACCGTGCAGCAGGGATCCATCTAACAGGAAAAGAGAGGAATATGCAATCTGAAACTTCAAAGGAAAATTACACAGAAGTTCTTTACATGGAGGTAGGTGTAGACTGCTCCCTACATCTCTTCCTCCCTTCCTTCATACCTCTAAATAACAGCTGCAGAAGCAAAACTATAAAGCATGGCAGAGTAAACGCACTTGGTAATAAAGGGAGCTTTTTGTTTCTTTTAAAGAGCTTTTTTTGAACTTTCCTTTAAAAGTAGAAACCTACATTTTCTTTTTCTAGTAATTGACTTGATTTAACTCTTCCGTTTTGCCTGTCTTCCTATACATATACGTTGTATTTATCATTGTACCTGTGCTAACCGTCTGTCTGCCTCTATCTATCATCTATCTATCTATCTATTGGTTGATCAATTGTCTGTCTATCTGCTTATTTATCTATCACTATCATCTCTCTACCCCCCTTTCCCTGTCTCTAGTTCCCTCTCCTGGGTTGCTGGCTGCCCCGCTCTGTCCAGCACGGAGGACTCTTCTCTGCCAGTGATTCTATATGCAATCACCTCTGTTCTCCCAGCATCAAGCCCCGATCCCAAGCCTGGATCCAGTTAAACATTCGAGGTTCTGCAAGGCAGCTCAGCCAAGCTGAGGACGCACCTGAGAGGCAGTTCTGCCTGTGTTTAGGTTCTGGGGCTCCCAGTCATTCACAGAATTTCACCAGCGGATGGACAAGTCCCGCCCGGAAATTCTCGTTCAGCTTAAGGTGTCTCCTGTCTTTGCATCCTTTGTTGAACGCACACTCCTTGCTCCATGCACACAGCACACACAGAGGGCGCCAAAAATACCCCAAAGCACCTTTATTAAAAGCACGCAGAGTAAGTAAAAATCAAAGCACCCAGAATCTACCTTGTGGAAGTGACTGCTCACCCACTGGGAAGCCACCAGAGGACCGAGGGCCTGGGGTCTTCCCTGACATGCGGGTGTGTGCTGGGCACCTGGCCTCGGCCGGGTGCCAAGTTCCCGTCTCTCTCTCCCTCCACACAGGAGACTGTTGAGAGACTGGGAAGGAGAGCAGAACACGCATGCTTTGTAGAGATTTTGCTGCAACTATCAGGGAGAAGTAAAATACAGTCTAAAGATATTGGGTGCAATTAAATACTCAAATTTTAGGGCTCATAAATTAAAAGTGAACAATGTTAAGAAAATAACAATGCTTTAGCTTTGCCGCGAAGTTGTTGTTCGCTTTTCCATACTGCAGGGCATGGCTCTCGGCCTGAACTTTGGGGCCCAGAGTCTCCCGAGAGCCGGGGCTGGGGACTCCGCAGTGCCTTGTGGGTACCTGGACAGCCAGGGAACCTAGGGAACTGAAGGTGCTGGGAAGGGCGTTTGCTTTTTCGATTAACAGCTGCTTAGGCAGCTATCTGGGGAAAGCTTTTACAGAAAACTTCAGGTCAACCTAGACCAGGTCAACTCTATGCCTGGAAGAATAAGTATACAGCATTCCCATTCAGCACATAATACAGTGCTCTTCACACAGAAATAAATCAATAAATGCTGTTGACTGGCGGCTGACTTTACTTAATGTCCACCCTTTACGGGCCTCAAACTGCTTGGACAGCATTCACTCACCGTGTTTTGAGAAATCCAACGCGAGGTGCAAAACGTCACCCCTTGGCCACAGCTCTCCTGCGGAGGCTGGCTCCTTCCCGGCCTCTCCCCCACGCATCTGCAGGTCACATCACCTGGGTGGGCCGCAGCTTCTGTTGTGCGAAACATGACGTTTGCACCAGGGCGCTTCGGGAGTGACGTGTCCCAATTCCAACCGGAACCTTGAGAGCTGGCGGCAACTTTGCTATCAAAAAGCAGCACCGCTGCTCTGCAGCTTGTCCCAGCACCCACTTCATCATCACTGGCATCAGCACTGGCCGTGCCGGGCGCTCTGCGGGTTCGACCCCACACCGTGCACACGAGGCAGCTGCTGTTTGCTCACCGTCCACAAGGCAGCGGGCAGAGGGAGGCCAGGCGACTGGCTGAGGCCTCCCAGCTGTGAGCTGTGGGCCGTTCATCATTTCCTGTTCAGTTAGATGCAAACCCGTACAGCTTTCTGTGTCCTCCTGCAGTCTCACCTTCCTCTGTCAACACATACACATGTGCACATGTGTACACTCCCTCACCCTCACACGCATGCATGTGCACACATACACATGCAGGCACAAGCACACATATATGTATATACACACATGCATACCTACACACACACGCACACACTGTGTATATGTATATACACACATGCCCACACATGTGCACACATGCAGGCATGCGCGCGCACACACACACAGCACCACACAGCCTGGCCCCGGGAGATCCTCAAAACATTTCCATACTTGAAACCACAGAACTCCAGGACCAAAATCAAGACCGAGATATTAATTTATAGGAACCGTGATTTCAGCCAGCCTCAATGTTACTTTATCTTGAGATATAAGCTGTCATGAAAATTTTCTTTTTTTCTTCCGAAGTGTTCCAATTTAGATAAGTGACAGGTATCAAATTATATGAGTGACTGGAATTACATGAACGACAAGGTTGATTTTCATGTGTGACAAGCGGAATCAGTATCATTACTTTGTAGTCACACCTCATGTTTTCCTAAATTACTGAGCCAGGAGAAGATGAGAACATCAAATTATTCTCTGAAGGGAACTTTGTCTGAGTCAATACTTTATTTGGTTGGAGTCTCTGATAAGTATTGATTCATGGATTGATGGACTGATCTGAATCAGAGCCTATACCAGACTTGTTAGAACATACTTCTTAATTAAACTTTTGGGATCAGAGGAGATTTCCTTTCCAGTTAATATTAATAATTGATTGTCAAGAAAAAGACTGCAGGAAGCAGGGGTTTTAGTTTTCTTGGATTCAAATATGAATTTATGTTACTTTCCCCTAGACCGCTGCTGTATTAAAAATATAAGTGAGTGGATCCCGTATATTTGCTGTTTATTACCAACTCTGCAGACAGTGCCCCTTGCCTCTTTACTCACGTTCACACGAGGGCTCTTCCGGCTCTTCCGGCCTGGCCTGCCTGGGTCAAAGCCCAGAGCAGGGTCAGCAGCTGAGCACAACTGACTGCCCAGACCTTGCTCCCTCACGTGGACCTTGGAGAATGAGCCCTGGGGGGATGCTGGGTGGGCACTCAGCCCTCTGTAACCACGACAACCTAAGGCCGCAGCTTGCTCCCTGCTTGGGAAAAGCGGACACCAGCTTGCTGTGGGCATGTTCTCATCAGCGTCTTGGAGCTCAACCTCCTGGGTGCCCGAGACCCACAGCCTGCAGCAGGCAGAGGCCTGGAGGGGAGGGCACCTCTGCGGGAGGGCAGGGCAGGCCTCCTCCTGTGGGCCCACTGGTGGAGAAGCCAGCACGGGGGAGGGCAGACAGCACGCACACCCTCCTGAGGCCTCGCCTTGGCCAGAGTCCTACTTTTTGTTTCTTATGCCCTTCGAAGTCCAATCCACGCTCTCGTCCTGCAGGGGAGACTCACCTGGCAGGATGGGCTCTGAAAGGCTGCACCGTCAGCAGCCGGAGAGTTATTACCTTGTTAATTAGGGTCGCTGATCACTAATAATTTAGCCAACACCACGGTATTTTTTTTAACAAGGCATTTACTTCGTTTATTTCCTTTGGCAAGAGCTATAATAAATACAATGAAGTTTATTAATTTATGAAGCTTTTATCTAATACAAATGCATTTGCTATGGTGCTAAATTTTCAAGTCTTCACATCTGTACCCCACTGCTGTCGAGTTTCCTGGCTCTGACGCACGTGAAACTCTGTGGTGCCCAGCTTGTAGTGCTTCAAAGATTGCAGAGGTAGTGTGCAGGAAAGTGACCTGGATAGAAACAGGAGTTTAGCCATGGAGGAAAATGAGTTATTCCACACATGTGTTGAGACAACAAGAGAGCCGCCTGGAGAAAAAGAAAAGTGAATATATATACTATCTAGGCCTTTGTAAACATGATAAAAACATCATAACAAAAGGGAAAGTTTTGTTTTGTTTTTTACTCTGGCTGTGGGAGGCCGAGGCAGAAGGATCCTGAGTTCAAGCCCAGCCTGGGTAATGTGGTGAGACCCTACCTCAAGTTAAAAAACTTAAAAATGGCTAGGGATGTGACTTGGAACTCCCTGGATTCAGTCCCCAATACCACCACCAAACCAACAAGAAGAAGAGGAAGAGGAAGAGGAAGAAGAAGAGAAAGAGGAAGAGGAAGGGAAGGGGAAGGGAAGGCAAGGGGAAGATGAAGAAGAGGAGGAAGGGGGGAGGAGGACAAAGGGGGAAAGTCTGATAATTATGAATGCGGTAAGTTAAAAAAAGTCTTTTGGGCAACGAAGAGCCATAAAAAGTTCAAATGGAGAAACCTTTAACTTATAGAGGGCTTGCTTACTATATGAAGAACTATGAACCACTAAGATCAAAACCAATAACCCAAGATAAAAATGAGCAAATACTGTAATATGGACAGATAGCTCATAGAAAAGAAAATACGAATGTCTCATGACATGTCTAACCTTGCTCTGAAGAGAAAATTGCAGACTGAATTAGTAGTTTTGCAAACATTACAACTGTTATGTTCACCCATTGTTACCATTGTGGGCCACGTGCTTGGTGAATATATGCACAGACAAGTTAGCTGTGTACGTATACATGTTTGATTTATCAAGACATAAATATGATTCTCTCTCCGTATATATGATTATGTATGTGATTCTTTAAAAGATCATACATTGCATTTAGTTTTTTAGGCCCATTTAATTTAGGAAAACTTCTTCAGACTTTCATCTTTCTCGACTTTTTGAAGAGTCGAAGCTAATTTTCTTGTAGGTTGTCCTGCGAAAGCTAAGCCTGTGTAAGAAAGCTCAGGGCTCTCCTTCTCCTCCCTGTCCCTTGCCACCTCCCCACTCACCCAGGTAGGTACCCTTTTTATATTTTGTGATGTATTCTTCCTGTATTTCTTTTTTGCAAAAACAATAATAAAGGCAGGTGATTGACAGACACAAATCTTTCCTTTTCTCATACACAGAAAGCAGCATATCACACAAATGCTTTTCTTCTTTGTCTAACGATACTCTGCATCTTCCATAGAGACCGTCCACACCCTCTCAGGCAGCTGCATTACATGCCATTGTGTAGAAGCAAAATAGTTTATTCAACCCAAATCGATAGGTGAGCATACAGGGTATTTCCAGTGTTTCCCTGTTAGAAAATACTATGATGAATAACTTTTGCATGTGTCATTATAGAGGCAGATCTTTGGGTAAGCTAGTGATTTTCGAGGCAGATTAAAGGCCTGCTTCTGTCAAGGTGCTCTTTTTGTGTCCTGTGCGGTGTTTACATGTCCAGATTCCACGGGGAGAAGAAATCACTAGTCACTACATGCCAGGTGACATGCTACGGCCTCTATGCTACTTCTGCTAAAATATTACAGGGCGGGTTGGGTATTTTATTAGGCCACACAAACACAGGTAAGCCTGTACCTTGGCCTGTTCTTTCAGGATTTCTATTATCTGGTATTTGTCAAAAAAGCAAGGGGGCATATTAATGCTGTTCTGTGCAAAAACAAGTGATGGTACTATTTAGGAATAATGTATAATCCAGGTTGACTCAAGCATTAGGGTCTTATCCAAGAGAGTCCAAGGACTCTGCTTCGTGCAGAAATGTAATACAGGTTCTCCACTGAGGATTTCTCTGGGGTCTGCAGGGAGGCTTTGCATTTTCTGCAGTTTCGTAGGAAGCTGGGAACCCTTGAAAGTCACCTTGCCTGCTCTGTAAGGGAATCTTACCTTTGTTTGTAAGTGGTTGGTTCAGAAGCACCAGAAGCAGCAAATGGGACGTGAACACTGTTTGTTTCTGGAAAATTGTACCACGGGCTTGGTTTGGGGACACTTTGCCAGCACTCTGTACTTATCTACGGGGCCCAGAGGAAGCCAGAGGGGTGGAGGGTGACGAGAGGGGCAGGCCATCCAGCCTGCTGTGTCCCTGGCCCATTTCCTGTCTGATTGTTTTCTGACCCAAGCTTTCTCCATCGTTCACTCTGGAGGATTCAGGCAGCCGCTGCCCCGGGAAGGGCCCGGAAGTGAGCGTGTCAGAGGCTCTGTGGTGAACTGCAGGCCGGTGCTGCCCTGCGCCGTCAGAACTGTCTCAGCAGATCGCGGGCTCCTCCAGCCAGTCCTGTGCTGCTGTCCAGGACCCTGTCAAGGAAAAAGCTCGCCTTTATCTCCTAGCTCCCAAAGTCCTTATCCATGCTCACATGAACTCTTGTCTCTTGGACCTCGACTTTCGAGGGGCTTCGTGGTGCTCGGCCTCTTGGCCTGTCCTCCTTACTGGTTTCCCCTCCGCACTCTGGCAAGAGAGACATCACCTGCCAAAAGAGAATTTTAAGCCGCTGTACTCTTCAGCATTATGACTGACCGGGGAGCCGCGGGACAGCAGGAGTCTTGTTTAAGTTTGCTAAGCCTCTTCCCTCACCGTCCGTCTCTTCCCCGTGGGAGAGACGAAGATCCCTCCTCACGAAGCCCAGATCTTGGACTTTGGAGACAAAGAGAGCCGGAACTAAATCCTGGCTGTGCAAGAAAAATGAGCTTTCGTGCTCACATTCAACTTCTTCTCTAAAAGGCGGAAACAGCGCCACCCGAGGGGCTCCTGATGGGGACGTGTGAGAGGGGGTCTCGGTGCCCCACACGGTGTGGGGGTCTGCGCCAGGCCAGCACTCTTGGCTCCCTCTGCTTCTCCCGGGCCATTGCTCTAATGTCATCATTCACAATAACAAAGGAAAC
>PVJO010000130.1:127911-317771 GCA_004026905.1 Hystrix cristata
GTATTCTGTCCCAACAACGAGAGAAAAGTAACTAAAACAGAAACCAAATGGAATCAAAGACAACACCCTTAACCATCTTATTATTTTCATTTTCTAGGTTTCATTTCTGAGTGGCCCCGAAGGCTGACTACAGTCTCTGGCAGAAAGGTCTGTTCCTTGGATTCCTGGGCTTTCTTTCAAATGCCTGCTCAGGTAGAGCTGGGTGGGGGACACGATGGGGTGGCGGGGACCAAAGGAAGCATTCGGAGGCTGAGGCTGGGGTGATGGCTCCTCTTATGAGGTGGAACCAACCAAGTATCCTTTCCAACAGAACTTTCTCCTTTTCTTACCCTCCCGGCTAAGATAAATTCTCTTTTCAGATTGTGATTATGGATTAATTTACGACTTTCCTTAATTGTCTGAGTGATGCGGGTTAACGTCCTGGTAAGGACAAGTTCTCTTGTACTTTATGAGAGCAATCACTTAACGAAAATTAAGCTATTACTTTTTATCTCTCTCTCCTTGGCAATGCCTGATACCAGGGGCGTTCCTGTAGATTCTCCTGCTGTCGCCCTGGGGTAGGAAATAGATCTTTATTTGGCTTTGACACTTTGAGGATTTCGTGACGCTTGATAGCAAGATCCAACCCCAGAACCACCACTTGCTGGGCCAGGTTGGAGCCGTGTGTCTCCCCAGGGTGGGAGGCTTGCTCTGCACAGGGCGGGTTGAGGCCAGGACATGCTACCACCAAGGGGGATTCAGGAACAGCGGAGACCCAGGGAGAGGGCGTCCCTCTGCTTCCTGGGCTGTTGAGCCAGGGCTCGGGGGACATGGCATTGCCCGAAAAGGATGGTTTGGGGCTGCAGCTGGGCCTGGATTGGCTCCTGGCTCTCTCAAGCTCTAGCCGTGGGGCTTGGGGCAAAGGACTTGCTCTTAACATCAGTGTCCTCATCCGCAAGATGGGGATAAACATTGGTGCCAGTCTTGGGGTTCCCGCGCATCCTCCAGTTGGTTTAGATCCTTGCTTAGCTCATCCACAGGTGCCTGGGGCTGGGCTGCACAAACCACATCTGGAGCAGGGTTGATGATGCTTCCCGAGATCCCAGACTAGGGCGGTGGGGATGCCCGGGAGAAACTGCACAAGGCCACCTCATGCTCTCAGGGTCCTTGGCTGTGGCTTGTGTCTCTGTGCTGGCTTTCACACCCCAGCACCGGTCACTGGGACCAAGGGCTGTCCTTCCACTGAGCACACTGCACACTGGCCCCCCGCTTCTGGCTCTGGATGTCCCAGTTCCATACTCCAGTGGGGTGGACACACAGGCTGTTAGACAGGAAAACAGGCAGAAGGCGAGATGGGTCACCCCCAGGCAGTAAAGGGGCTCCAGGAGACGCCACTGCTCCCCACGGGAAATGCAGGGGGAGTGAAACAAAGATGGTCTCTGACCACACAGGTTTTCATCCCTAACGGGGGTGCAGACAGTGAGCAGACAACGCAATGCCACGATGTCCTCCAGAGGACGTGCTGCAGAGCCCAGGAAGAGCCCTGGGATGCACCAGAAACCTCCTCGAGGGAGAGGCTGGCAGTGTGCAGCACTCACTCAGCGCAGGGCTGCCCGGGCGTGTCCGTGAACCTGGGCTGGTCTGCGCAGGCCGGCACCCGAGCGAGGGCGCACAGATGCTCCGGGGGCTGCAGGCAACCTCATGTTGGCTGGAAGGAAGGCTGAGGATGGGAAGGGGACTCCGGCAGCCAGGTGTGCTCAGGAGGGCAGAGCTGGAGAGCCGGCTCAAAATTAGACGTTAGTGCGAGGTTGTTATGGTTTGATCTCAAATGTGCCCCAAAGCCTCGTGTGCTCAGTGGTGCGCTTTGGGAAGGTGACTAGATCACGGGGCACTGTACTCATCGCCCGTGGGTGAGTTCACGGCTGAACGTGCCTTAGGCGGCGGGGCCTGGTCAGACAAGATGGGTCCCTGGGTATGACCTGGAAGAGTGGATTCACGTCCCCAGCTCCTCCCTTTCCGCTCTGCTTCCTGGCTGGCATGGAGTGCGCAGCTTTTCTCCTCTGCATCCTTCCACCCTGCTGTTTCTGCCTGGGCACCGGTTGGCTGTGGAATCAGCCCTCTAAAGCCCGATAAACCTCCCTTCCTTAATGTTGCGAGTGTTGGATATTTTCTCCTACCGAGGGGAAAGCAGTTAAGACAGGGTTCTATGCTGGGTTTCCAGGGACTATTCCATAGGTAGAATCCAATGTTAGAACTAGTAGTTTGTGGTAGAAGCAGTAACTATTATCAGTATTTTTACTTGATACTGGTACTTGGTACTCTCTTACAACCATGGTATTGTCATTGGTATCGCCCAGACATTTATATAATAGTGTATATACTTTTGTAACAAATTATTTTCCTTTTACTTTTCCCCTAATATTATTGTTAGAGAGTACTATATTAAATTGGGAAATTTATGTGTGTTAGGTTATATGACTATGAATTTTATTTTCAGGACAGAAAAAGAGAGCTACAAAATATTATTTAACAAAAGAAACTTTGCTTCTACTTCATTTACATGACTTAAACTTTTCAGATGAGCCATATTCTAATGAGAAAGACCTTAAAGTACGGTATTTATGACACAGATTAACAAGAGCAGCTTCAGACCTGCCTGTACTGGGGTCAGGCTGGCTGAGTGTGGGCAGACGTTTTCGGAGGGCGTGCATCTGACTGCATCAATGAACGTGTTCTTAAACTCTCTTCAGGTCCTGTGGCTCGTGGAAGCGGCTGGCATGACGGGTATCCCTTGGTGGTATATTTTCCACTTTCTGCCAGCCTTAATTTCTCTTGGCTCCTCTTGGTGGGCCACTTTCCACCGGACTTTCAGACACGTTCTCCGTTTTGCAGAGTCACCTCTCGACGCTGGCTTCTGCCGGGCGGACCTTGGTGTCCTGCTCAGTCTGCACGGGGAGCTTGGCTTCTGGTGACTCGGGGACAGGGCAAGCTTCCGACTAGCTCGTCGTCAGGCTTCTTGTGTGCTCCTCCTGGGGCATTTGCATACTGAAATATGTACTGTTTTATTGTAACTTACTTTCCTTTTATTTCTTTTTTATATTACAGTTAGGATATTATATTGATTTTTTTTAAAGTATGTGTAGACAGGTTATATTATCCATTAATTTCATTAGAAGCTAGTAAAAGAAGGTACTAGAAAACATTTGTCATAAAACGGGGATTTGGACCTGGTAGTTTTGAGAACTGTGGGTGTCATAAAAAAATAATTATACCAACGCCTGATCGACGAATTTCGTGATACACAGGAAAAGCACACGGTGCCAGGAGCTTACAGTTCTGTCTGGGACTCAAGACGTGCTCCCCGCCATAGCTACCTCCGGAAGTGCCCTGTCAAGGCCCTGGCCAGGCCTGGTGCTGTGTGTGGGAGGAGCGTGGTGTCGGCCTGCAGGGCTGGGTCTGTGGGGCGCAGCGGGGTGGCAGGCCTGGGGGTCAGGGCTGCTAGACTGAGCCTTGGGAGCAGAGAGGACAACATAGCTCCTCAGGACCGGTTTGGTTACCTGTTTACCTAACAGATGTTTATTAAGTGGGATCCGTGTGTGGCACACTGCTGGAGATGCTGCAGGGGCTGGAACAGACCAGAACCTGTCTGTCTGAAGCTCAGGGCGGTGAGGTGGGAAACTAATAGTGTGTGTGGGGGACGTCAGTCCGCGAGGCACACTGGGGCCTGTGCGGAGCTGGAAGGTGCGTCCCTATCTGCAGGCAGGCGCAGGGCCCGGCCACATGTTTGCACTTTCTGTCATAAGGCACACGGGACGGGGTCTGCAGACTGTGGTTCTGGCGGGGTTACTTGGTAGATGCACAGGTCTTGCTGGGCTCCGGACAGCCTTGCTTCTCCACTCCTCCTTGCCCGTGGATGGTAGTGGTAGCTTTCAGAGACTAATGAAGGCTACAGAGTGCCTGGCAGGTGGCGGGCGTTCAGAATGTTCTCTCTTTTCTCGGTCCTCCACCGTCTGTGGCTCAGCGCCAGTCACATGGTGGTTCTCAACCGCTGGCCGAGTTAGCCTGGTCCACACAGGAAGAGGCAGGGTTGGCGAGGGTGTCCTGGCACTGAGGGGGATTGTGTGGGGGTCCGGGAGGTCTCAGAGTGGGCGCACACCTGTGCTGGGCTCTGAGACTGGGTTTCAGTGAGGAGCGGGGGAAGCAGGGGCAGCACGGGTGGGGCAGGAGTGAGCGTGCGTGTGCAACATGCTGTGTGCTCCTCCTGGTGCTCCTCACTGTCCTTGTAAAGCCCTCACTGCTGCTGGTGTGCAGGCCTGGATAGTCCCAGTTAGCGCAGTCCCTGGAGGTGCTCTCCCCTGGCCTCGGCTGTCAGATCCTGTGTGGACCTAAGCTTCGTCTCACGTGTGTGCGTGCATGTGTTTGCGTGTGTGCGTGCGCACGTGTGCATGTGCGCACATGTGTGTGTGCATCCATCAACGGATGGCTATCTCTTTTAAGCAGCACTGATGAGGCTGGCCAGCCCAGGCCCGTCAGTCTGCGATGTAGCTGGCGGAACGATGAGTCCTTATTACTGAATGGGCCTGTGTAATTAATCCAGGAAAATCGTGCACTGGTGGATTGTATCACTGAGCAGAGTGAATAGTGAGTCGAGGGTCCCGAGGGAGTGCAGACTTCTTTCGAAGCATTTTTAAAATGCAGATTTTTTTCTTGCTCAGGTCTGGATTGCTCGTTTTTCATCTGTCTGCTTCTGTACCTCAGCCGGGAACAACATGCTTCATTTAGTTCAGCAAAGAAACGGACATCTACAGACGGTAGGCAAAGATGGCCATTGCACATGTGTATGCGTACACCTGGGTGTGCACGTGCAGTCCATGCATTCGTGCATATGTGTGTATGTGTGTTTATATGTGTCTAAAGCCTACAACATCCTCGATCTGATTTCATGAAAGACATTTGGATCAATGAGAACAGAATTAGGCTTGTTCTCAATGAGATGTGTGTGCTGTGTTTTCTATGGAAAGTGAAGTGAATGAAGACAATTTTCCAGATGATTCTAGCAATGTAAACACTCATCACATGCATAATACGTGTGTGTGTGTGTGTGTGTGTGTGTGTAAAAATCTATATGAATTGCAAGTGGACGAAGTAGTCCAGCATCATTTCCCAAGTAAATAACAAAGTGGATTCCCAGTGAGACGTATGGATTACATTACCTACAAAAAGCGACGCCAAGAGCTCAGGCAGCTTTGGTGGCTGTGTCAAGTGATTGACTATATTCGTTTTAAGTAACTTGAAAATGGGAGCAGAAGTTGATGAGTGAACATAGCCAGCTTTGGAAGTTTTTTGTTTCTTAATCTCTGAGCCTACTTTTCAAGTGCCTTATTAAAAATTCACCATAAGTTTTTAAAAAGAGGAATAATCTGAGAAGGAAAAACAAGCCGTGTGAGATTATTACCTAAAAGCCGAATAAATACTTTAAAGGCAAAATGAAGCGGCCTATAAGAGATAACAGATGCGTGGCACACAAGCAGTTTGCATACGGTGGAAGAGAAAGAACCGGATGACTCAGTTTCTTAGAAGCAGAAAATGAGTGATATACTCTGATAACCATGATGGGCTAAGCTCTCTTCGCAGAAGTTCCAGACGAAACGTGGCATGCTCAGCCCAACTTGCATGACCCAACTTCCCGAGTCAGCTGACTATGCTGTTTGTGGTTTGAAACCTTCACCTGTACTTCACATCTTCACCTTCAAATCAAAAGAAGTCTTCCATGTTTTGTTGATATTTCCATTTATATCGAAACCTCCTTAGAAATGGTTTATGCGAAGTAATATTGAAAGTGATATTGCTTTGACTAATTTTCCAAGGAGGCTTTCAAAAAGCCCTCATTGCTTCCTGTGAAATGAAACCCTTCCCCTCCATAGTGAATGAAATTGCAATTGTTAATCGCGGTGTATTTCATCCCTGCAATCGCTCAGAATTGGCGTAAGAGCTCGCCGCAGGATTTGCAGTCCAAGCACTCATCAACTTGTTGGAATTTGTTGTTATTCACAGTGTATGTCCCTCACAGACATCCATGACTTGTCACTGAAGAATTCTGGTGTGGAAAAGTAGACTTGAAAAGCAGTTTTAGAGTCTTCAGATTTTGGTATTGAACTTTCAAGATTGGATAAACATGGACAGTGACATGTTCACGACCTCTGGGCATGGGCATGATTCCCAGGAAGTCGCTCCCGCCACCAGTGGTATGGTCCAGGGACCCATCCAAGATGTAACAGGAAAGGAAACACATGGCGATGCATTGTCAGGACAGCGCAGCTCTTGTCTTGGGAATGGGCATTGTGTTGTAGACTTCTGTCCTCCACACTCTCCACTCTTATCTACTCAGGGAAGAAGCTGCATCTTCTGCAGCCCAGCACAACGTAAGTGGTGCACTGCTTTGCCAGATGATTCTCAGGAGTGTGTTACCCACAATTAAGCGCAGAATTGACTTCCGCCTAGTAAGCAAGTCCTGGTCATGACCACATTGTGTGATACCCTGTTTCACTCGTAAACTAGCCAGAGATCACACCTGAAGCAGGGGATCTGAGACCTAAATTCTGAATTTTCCCTCCTAGTGGAGAGCTGGCTTGTGGTAGGGGAATCTTCCTGCCCCATTCTTTGTAGTGTTCATCAAAAGCAAAATAAAACAAAAACCTACATTAATCCACAGGGAAAAATTACTAGAAAGAGAACATCCTTTCGGAGTCAGGGAAGTAACATCAGGTGAGATTTGTGCGGAGCAGGATGGAAGTGGCCTGCATGGAGGGTGGAAGGCCACCTGGTCGCGGCCATGTCACCTCGGCCTCCATCCCGCCCGGTCCAGGTTGTCAGTCAGGGGTGCCCATGGCAAGCACTCGGCCGTCCATCGTCATCAGAGCAGAGTGGTGGAAAGTCCCTAGGTGGGATACCAGGATGGCATACCACTGGAGAAGCCCTGGCTTTGTTCCTAGCCAGGCAGCCGGCCTGCTGTGAGTAGGTCCTGAGAGTAGGTCATCTTCCTGTTCTGTCGTCTTTCCTCCAGGATCGCTTGTGCAGCAGAGCATCATGGTGCTGCAGAAAGGTGGCTGCATGGAAGGGTTCATCTCCCAGTGGAATCCGTCAGTGCCCAGAGCACACAGGCTCTTCCAGGGCTGCAGGAACAAGGATGTATCAGGTACTAGCCGTGAGCCACACTGGCTGAGCAAGGGCCCTAGAGTGGCGAGGACACACTGCACTTTCTCCAGAAAGGCCAGGGGCAGTGGCGTCAGCGAGGACGATGCAGTGTGAGGAGAGTGGGCTGTTGGCTATGTTGGGAGCCCCTGACTCCGTCTTGGCCCTGGGGAGATTTCATGAGGAAGGGGTACTTGGACCGGGCCTGTGGGTGAGTAGGATCCCGGGAACAGGACATACACAGGAGCTGGGAGGCACGTGGGGAAGGGGCAGAGTGGCCACCACAGCCAGTGTGGCCAGAGTCCTCTCTGGGGTTGTCAGTGTGTGCCAGGTCTGTGGCAGAGGCGGAGCTGCAGGCAGGAGGCTTCCCCAGGAAGCCATCCTCGAGGACTGGTCAAACAAGAGGAGGGAGGGTCAAACTAAGACAGAGGTCAACACGTTCTTGGAGGGTAGCAGAGAGAGAGCGCGCAGACAGGACCCTGGTACTCCCACATGGTCACCTGCTTTCCCTGGCTGATCAGCTGCCGACACCCTCAGACTCTGAGGTTTTCCTCCGCCCCGCACATCTCTCCTATTTCCTGAGCTTTAGCACCCTCCTTCAAATGATGCCAAAGGGAAGGACCGTAGCAGGGTGACATGTCATTCCTGGGCCCGCCCCATGGGCCCCAAGGCTAGCAAAGTTTCTGGAAGGGCTGTGTACCCTTAGGTCTCTGCGTCTCTTTCCTGGGTCAAACTCTCCATGGTGACACTGAGCAGGATTTGCTGCCTTGCTCTCGTTTGTGAACAGGCATTCAAATGCGTGATGGCATTGGCCTTGTTGCTCCGATGGCTACTGGAAGTTGCGTTCATATACTTTTGTGTTATCTAGAATTTTCTAACGGAAGAGGTTTAGGGTAAATTATGAGAATGTTTAGAGATCAACTCTGTGTTTTCAGTACTTCTACTGTGCCCTTAAAAGCGGCTTATATTTGTTATGACCTCAGAAACTTATTATTGTGTACTAGGTCGTTCCATTTATATGAAAATACAAGAAGTATACTTGATGATCTTGTTTTATGATATTTAAAAGATACATAAAATGTTTGAAATATACATAAATACATTTAAAGGCTTTTAAGTTTTATCTAAAATGTGTTTTACAATTTAACATTTTATTCTAAAGTAATAAATATTTGGCATGCATTTTGTCTGATATTTAAGATGGATTGTTGGCCCCAAAATGAAACATTAGAACAGACTCCTCAACCCACAAAGTGTCCATGTCAAAAGATGACACGAACGAGGAAACCAGCTGTAGGGAACTTTCTGACCCAGGAAACTCTAAATAGGAAAGAAAATTATGGGGATAGTTCTCTTTCCTTTGGCTTGGTGATACTAATAATTAACCTTCCTGTGTCATATGCAACAGAAAAAATTTAAACAGTGTCACAGCACCACTTACAGCAGCATTTTGAGACCAATATTTCAGAGTTTAAAAAAACTGGGTATTTTACTATTGATATGCAAAGACCTTCAACAACTAAATATGTTCAATCCGACTTTTCAAGTGAAACATCTTAGGATAAATCACGTTACTCTTTTGGCTGGAGAAGCGCTCCTCGGGGCGAGGTTCTGATCACTGGAGGACGCTGCGTCTGCCCGGCAGATGGGTGAACTTGTTTGCTTGTGTCCATCCCACACTGGCAACAAGGACGCGTCAAAGATGATCTCAACCTTGGCAACAAATGTGCGGTGCTGAAATATTCAGGAGTACCGAATAACTGTTTTTGAAGCTGAGGGCTTATCTCGGCGCACCTTCCCGACACATGCACTGATGGGGGGTACAAAGTGGTGGTGGGCGACGTGGCTGGTGCTTAGTGTGAAGGAGAGCAGGGCAGTAAGAGGTCTTGGTCATCACTGCTTGCCGGCAGGCATTTGCAACCTGAAAACTAGATCTTCTTAGAAAGTCCCTGCTAAAACTGTAGAGATTATTAATTCTAGGAAGGCCTAACCAGCGAGTACCTGTCTTTTTTAGGTTTGGTGGGATTCAGTTGGAAGTATGTAGAAAGCACTTCCGCTGTATCCTGAAGTGCTAACGTCGGGTCAAGGAAAAGCACTCGCAGGGTTACTTGAGTGGGGAGCATCGAGCTGCCCTTTTTTTCCTTTTTAATGGAATGTCACGGTCGCTGGGAAGAATGACTCAGCAAATGACAGGTATTTGGGTTTCAGTGTTTTACAGGCGTTTTCTCCAAAAGGACCAAAGCTCTTGTCATACCAAGGACGAAGACCCCAAACACAGCCCTTCCTCTGGCTTTCTTCACTGTGTCTTGTCATTACAGCAGAACTTGTTCTAAGTAAATGCGTGATTTTGAGACCAGCCTTTCAGAGTTTGCAGAAAAAGTGGTTAATTTAAACGTAAACATGAATGCTGACAGTGTGTGTTGCCAATGAGATGAATTCAAAGTTTTCAAGCAATGGTTTGGATTTTGACAAGTTTGCATCCTCCACTGTACACTTCAGAGCTTCTCAGTGTTTAGAACCTTTTCTGATAGGAGAGGTAGTGACATTAAAAAAAAGGTCTAACTTACTCAGATGTAATTTCTGTGGAGTAAAACAGATCCTTTTAGTAAGGTAGGCAGTTTAATAAGTTTTGGCAAATATTTAGTCATAATATAGTCATATATTTCTATATATTCATATATATTTATATGTATCTCACCACCACAAATAGGATTCAGGATATTTCTGTCACTCCAAAATTTCCAGGTGTTTCTTTATGATCAATAATCTTCTCCCTCCCCTAAATCCTGGCAACCATGGATTTTATTTCTGCCTCTATAATTTACATTTTTCCTGTATCATAATATGTGGAATCATACAATCTGTAGGCTTCTGTGTCTGACTTTTTTCATTTGGCACAGTGTTTTTTAGACAAACGTGTTTTTTTCTATTATATAATGAAATGTATTGTTGGCATGTGCTCTGCATAGCTCGGTAAACCGGTATTTCTGAATGCCCAGTCCCATGTGTTACATGATGGATAAAAGACCCACTTGGAATGCAAGACAAGCCAATACATCTTCATGTCCCAAGTATGACAAGCTCATCAATAAGGTTTCTGATTCCACACTGGATACTGCTGGTTCAGTGTGAGTGTGGTGTAAGAGAAGAATACTCAGAGTTGTCTGAAAAGACTATTAAAATATTCCTCTCTTCAACTACACAACACATCAGTGTGAGGTCAGATTTTCTTCATATTAGTCTACCAAATAACATAGTACAGCAAACTGAATGGGGAAGAATCCAATGGTCATATTAAGGAGATTTGTAGAGGCAGCGCCCAGTTTGCTAAGTTTTTTGCTTTAGAAAATGTATGTTTATAGACATGTCATTTATGTTCACATAGAATGGATCCATCATGTTATTTTCAGAATTTATACGTATTTTTATATTTATTTAGTTGTAAGCATTGATATGCGTAAGCATCATAAAGCAAAAGCTCTTCGGGTTTTTAATAATTTTTAAAAGGGTAAGAGCCCCTGAGACCAAAATGTCTGGGGTCCATGTCCCTGGGTGGGTTGGCAGTTGCCACTGGAGATGTAGGACGTCGGGGACAGTAAAGACAACATCGTGAGGGAGACGGCCTCTCCAACTCCTGGATTCACAGTGAGAGCTCGCTGCGCACTGTGGGATGAGCGAGTCAGGCCGTGAGCCAGGACAGGCAGGCAGATCAGCCAGAGAGAATGTGGCCTCTGAAACGAATAGACTCTTTTATCAAGCACCCAGCATCCTGGCTCAGAGGGGCCCCAGGTGGGTGGAGCTGCTGATGTAACTGAGACTGAGATTGAGCTGGGTTGGCAGTGGTGGTTGGGTTGAGAGCATACGGAGTCCTCCAGCTACCTGGAGAAGTAGCAGATGAGAGCAGAGGGCAGAGCACAGGTCCTGTGGCCGAGCAGGCAGGTACCTGGAGAGAACCAGGGTGACCTGGCCGTGGAGCCCCTGGGCCAGCAGATCAGCATCTGATTGTGGTCTGATGGGAGCTCCTTTAGAGGCGCCAGCCCCCGATCAGATCTTGTGACAATAGACTCTGAGCAGGATCCCACTGCAGGTTGGGAGGGGCAAGGGGAGATGGTGGTGTGATGGAGGGGAAGCAGGGCTCGCAGGATGTTGGAGAGGGGACTTTCTTCCTCACATCTTCCCTCTCACTGTGCCCCAGCCTGATCTGTAGACTGAGTTGAGCCTTTGATCTTCCCCAGAGGCTGGGGGCTCTTGCTGAGCCAGGGCTCGGTCTCTCAGCACAGCTCCGCTGATCTGGGTTCCAGCCCCAAAACTCTGCTTGCTTATAATCCCAAGAGATCCTGAATTTATTTTGAAACAGAGGATTTTAACAAATGCATGCTCAGTGCCTCTGTCAAAATCATATTGACATCCTTTTGTCCTGAAAATGCAATAAACCTTTCTCCAAATCTGGCAAAGTCAGAGCTTTTTAATGTGTTTTGTTAAAATCAAAGGTTAGATTTAAAAAGATTAAGCACAGGTTAACCTAGATTCTTTATTAATATTGTATTTGTGGTGACAGTGCATTATACATAATTCTATAGGAATTCTATTCTAATTTAGTAATAATTCATGTCCATATATCCAGTATGACAGCGTCATTAATTATTTTGCAATGAGTATGGAAAATATATAAGCGGCTAATGCTAAGTATTCCTTGAAGTTATATCAAGTACTGCTTGCTACTGAACATAAATTGTAGCATCAACATTTCTTCTTTAATAAACCCAGGGAGCCCCCTAACTTGACACATTTTTCTTACAATGTGCGCCGATAAACAGAAAACTTAATATTTATTACGGGAAATGCAAAGTCTGTAATCTGTCAAGGAGAATAGAGCCTTCCTAGCAGGAGTGTGGTCCCTTACCTGGTGCTGTCTGCTTCCTGTCTCAAATTGTGGTCCCGCCCGCCTGCTGAATGCCCCGCAAGGTGCCAGTTTGCCCGCCGCTTAGCAGTTGCAAACCAGGCTTGCGCAAAGGGAGCACCCATTATCTGAGAGCAGAGAGCCGAGGCTCCTGGACCCCTAACGGAGTGTGCTGGGACTTGCAGCCAACAGACAGTAGCAAAAGGCATTGTGTAGAGCAAAGGCAGTGGGCCTCAGAACTCTCTTCCTCAAAGATAAAATGGGGCCCGATGCGCAGGCTTTAGTGCTGTGTCTGTTATGTAAGAATCTGCTAATGTTCATGAAGAAAACTGTTGAACGCCTTCCTTCTATCCACACAGCCTTTGACACACACTGTGGGTTTATTAATCCTGCCGACTTGTCCTTGCTGCACTGGGGAGTGTGGATGTACATGTATGTTTGCTATACTTCTAAATGGTAGCAAATCCCGGTGAAGCTGGAGCCCAGCTCCCGCAGATCCTTGCCCTCACCAAGGAGCCTTTGAAGACGGATTTGTAAATGTGCTGTGATTTTTATGACCTTGCAGTTCGGGTTGCACTTCTTTGCCTTTCTTTGAGGCGAGGTTGGGTCACTGTGGCAATGTTCACCTTGGCCGGTTGGCTTGGATGGTGTATTTCCAGCTCAGCGAACAGGGTTTCCCAGTGCTCGGAGCCAGACCTCTCCCCTCCCTCCCCCCACCTTGCTGCTCAGGTAAAGTAATCCGACCAATCCACTTCAGCTTTCTGATTAATGTTATAAGGATACTCACACCAAAAATAAAAAGATTAGAATATAATTTGAAAAAATGGCACAGATTCCTTTATGGAAGAATGAAAATCCTGACTCTGCTACTAATGCATCTTATATGGTTGCAGAGAGGATAAAAACCTTCCCTTTGGTAGATGTCCTCCTTGGGTAATGAGGGCTACCTTTCGTTTTGGAGCACCTTTGGCTGTGCAGAAGGGTCGCACAGGTAACATGCAGAGCGCCGGTACAGTATTCCTTAATCTCACTCCCTGTTCTCAGCATCTTATATCACACGGTACATTTGCTCCCACAAAGGAGCCAATATTGGTGCCTCGCTGCCCGCTGGTTGTTAGTTTTATCTAGACCCTTATTATGTGGGGACACTGCTCCCGTATTAGGATGGCTCCCATACGCACGGATCACTGTGTTAACCTTTCAGGTTAACTGTATTTTCACACCAGCTTGCAGCTTCCTGGGTGGTTACGTGGGTCCCTGATGGAGTTGTACCTCGGCACCGAGGGCCAGTGTGTCCCGCGTGCTCCCTCCCTGCTGCTGAGCTTCGGGCCCCGCGTGGGGATGAGGGTCAGAGGCCCCGAATGATGTTTCAAACTCAGGATGAGGAGACTGCTCATCAGAAGGGGCGCCCTAAGAGTCACTCCACCAAGGGTGCGCTGAGGCGAGGTGACGGCCCAAGGTCATGGGGAGACGGTGGCAGGGCCTGGACGCAAGCCCGGCCTCTTAACTCCTCAGTGCTTATTGCTGCCGATAGAATTTTCACAGTGACGCTTTTATTCTATTTATTATTTATACCCTGCCTATTTTAAAAGAGAATTGGAGCCAGCTGCCCTCTGATTTACTTTTCTTTGAACACTGTAGAGATCATCGGATCCTGCGTGATTTAAGCGGATTTTAAAAAATGATGAATGCTCCCATCCATGATATTTAATGAGCAGTTCTGACTACCTGTGAGTCACACTGTGGATGCCTTGCACACAGTAGGCACTCAATAAATTGAAGCAAAATAAATAAATGAATTGCGCTAACTTGGATTTGAAAATGCAAGCGTTCACCTCGCAATGAAAGCTGTCCCTGGGGCTCTACCACACGGAAGGTGTCCAGGGCCCAGGCGTGACATTGGGAAGGACACTATGCTCCAGAACCTTGAAAACGGGAGCCTGTCCACGTGGGAAGATGGGCTGGGCTGCGGTCCTGGGCGGTAGACTTAACTCGAGAAAGGCAGGTTGAACTCCAGACAGCGTGGGGTGGGTAGGATTTGCATCCCTACTGTCCCTTGTCAGAGCCAGGCTGCTGGTGAGGAAGGGCTGGGCAGGGTACACATTTCAGAGATTGAGTAGATGGGAGGAGATTAGACTGACTGTGTGACCCCCACTGTGGAAGGCGTGGTGTTTGGCAGGTCACAGATCTTGGGCAGGGCAGGTGACGTTTCTGCTTCTCTGTTTGGTCTCACAGTTTTATTGACACAATGCACTTAATTTTTAAAAGTTGATGTTTATTCAGAGACCTAAAGGAGCTTAAAGTTAAAAATTTTAAAATATTTTTGAATTCCCTTGTTAAGTGTCAGAAAGAAACTTCTTCTTGGTCAGTCACAGTCATAAATTCATTCACTGGCCTTTCCCCCAGTGCCGATTTTGTGCATTTACCATTTTCCCAGACACTCTTCTAGGAATTGAGATAAAGCAGCAGATGAAGCAGATAAAGTCCCAACTTCGTGGAATTTGCAGTGCGGGTGCATGGCAGAGGACAGGCCCAGGGGCTGGGAGTGAGGGCCTGGCAGAGCCGGTGGCAGGGGATGGGTGGGGCGGGCAGGCCGGGCGGGGTGCTGTCCCAGCCTCTCTGCTGGAGCTGGGATAAACCTGCAGCTGTGTCAGGAGAAGCGCAGGTTTCCCAGCTTTCGTCTTCTGGGACAGTGATGGAATAAGCTGTTCCCTGGAGCAGGTCTTCTTCTGCATAGCTCGTCCTTTTAGTTTCCGAGGTTAACTCGACACAAACACTTGGAGCAAAAGCTTCCAAGACCCCACTGCATATATGTCAGACTTCTAAAATTGTTTGTTAGGCATTTTTGTATTGGAAATTCTTTCCCAGGGAGTTTTACCATCGAATAAGACACATACATTTTACGTATAAAAATGTTTACACATACCAGACACATAACAAAATATCACAATATAAAATTCAGGACAAAAATACCGCAAATCTAGAAAGCCATGATCCAAGGAAAATGAGAAGAATGGAAGGGTCCCTCAGACCAGTCTCAGTTTTGTGTTAAGACAGAAATGTGGTTCTGAGCTTCCTGGTGGTCAAAGGGACAGGACAAAAACATCAGACCCGTTGCTTTTCATTCGTAGAAAGGGAAAAATTATACTACGTCCTTAGGGAAGCAAGACATCTAGCACTCTACAAAACATGTCTCATGGGGTCATGCTGGACATAATCAGAATTGCACATGTTGAGTTTATTATTCTGAATGGCAGTTGTTGGATTTTACAGTTTACTCATAAAATATTTTGAGGAACCGCTGACTGTTGTCTATTGTTTTTCCTAAATTCAGAGGACTGAGGATCCTGTTGTGAGTTCTTATATCCTTTTCTTCCTTTTCTCCCACTTCTATTTGCCACGGCCTGGTCCTCTGTCCCCCACATGTTCCTCCATGACACTAATTCCGATCTGACAGTCTTGCTTGCAGAGTTGCATTTAGGGAAATAAATAGTGACCACAACATCATTTAGGGGTGCTCCGTAAATGACAGCTGTGTGTTAGACACTTTCTGTCGCCTCTTTAAGCTGTCTGCCATCTGATGAGAAAAGCTGCTATTCCCATTCTGTGGATAAGAACACCAAGGCCCAGAGGGTCACCACTCTCACCCCATTCCCCTCTGGATGTGGACCAGGGGCAGCAGGATAGTGGCTAGGAGGGAACTGGGTTCCCTGGTGTCGTTTCTCAGCCCTGTTCCACCCTTGCGTCATGTATTCTGTGGGATTTTGGTTTCTAATAAGCAGATTGTTGCAGTCAGCTGCTGTTGGATTTTCTTGCACAAGACATGATGCTGTCTGTGAGGTTCAGGATTCTAAGGCTCTTTGAACTTCAGTATCTGAGTCCTAATCCCCAATTTTCTGCTTACTCACCACTTCAAGGTAAGCCTGCCTATCTCTAGACTGGGGTTCCTCCAGCTATAAAATGTAAGACTGTACAGTCTTGTGCAAAGTCAAAATGAGGAAAAAAATGTAAAAATGTAATTCCAGCTCTCAGGAGGCTGAGGCAGGAGGATTGCTCTGAGTTGGAGGCCAGCCTGGCCTACATACAGAGTGCAAGGCCAGCCTGAAATACCCAGTAGGATCCTATCTCAAAAAACCAAAACCAGAACAACAAAAAACATTTAAAGCACCTCTAGTCCCCTATTTTTCCATTTCAAATTAGGAATTATCATGCTATTTGCGGAGGCTTTTATAAATGAAACCTTACACGTCCCAACTTACTAAGTGAAGCCGTGTATCTTCATTTAGTAAGAATATTATTCTTCTCACTTCCTATATTTTCTATTGTATAAAATGCCTTTGATTATTAATATTTTTATCATAATTCTACTGTCTTTTCTAATCCTGTGCTCTGTCTGCCAAACTGCACAGCAGAATTTCCTATCTAAACGTAGATGAATAAAGCAAAGATTGGAGCCTGGAGTCTGTGGCAGCTGATCGTCTTTTTTTGGCTTTTAAACAAATGTAAATACACTAAAGCTTGCTCTTAGCAAGTAACTTCCTAATTCGGTTAACGTAATAGCACTCTGTTCTTTTGTATCGCATTTCAGTTGCAGACCTAGAAGGGATTTTAACAAATGTGCACGCTTTTTACCTTGGTTCTGCAGAAAGGGAGGTTCATTATGCCCCTGTGACATGTGGTCGCAGAAGAGCCATGAGGGATGGTGGGGTGGGCAGTACATTAGGCAGGTTCTTCAGAGATGCGAGCGTGACCAACACACACACACACACACATACACATGACACACACAAACGTCTTGTGCTAACGTGTTATGATGTAAAAATACATAATGACACGGTGCATGTGATCACAGAGTCTGAGGAGCCCCTCGGGTTGGAGACCCCCGGAGGCAGCTGTGTAGGTTCAAGGTCAGCTTCCAGTGTGACCGGGCAGCCTGGGGACCAGGAGTGCAGATGGCAGATCGGTGCTCGGCATGCACAGCTGGACCTCCCACTCTCAGTGTCCAACCCCACCCTCCCTGGCTCCCAGCCACCCGCATGAGGGAGTGAAGTCTGTTCTGCCCTCTGTGCCTATTCAAATATTAATCTCTTCTGGAAGCACCTGCATAGACTCGCCCAAACATGGCGTTGAGCAGACATCTGGGCTTCGCATAGCCCAGCCCAGCTAGCGCATTAAATGAACCGTCACAGCTGGGCATGGCGGCATGCGCCCGTGATCTTAGCCATCTGGAGGCTGAGGCAGGAGGACTGCAAGTCTGAACCCAGCTCTGGCAATTTAGGGACTTAGCAAGACCTTGTCTCAAACTGCAGATTAGAAAAGGGCTGGGGATGTAGCTCAGAGGGAAGGCCCTGGGTTCCATTCCCAATACCACAAAAAAGAACAAAACAGCCATCCCAGGTCACACTCCCAGACCCTTGTACCTCCAGGGTCAGCCCTCCCTGGTGAAAGTCACCCGTGGGGTGTGCCCGCATCTGGAGTGGTCTCCGCAGCTTTGCGGGGTTTCCCATCACACGCTACGGTTCCATCTGGACCCGATCAGGTGCCCCCTGTGAGGTGTCAGACATGACTGAGGCGGGGCCTGGGGTGTCTGGGCTTCTGTGGAAGCAGCAGGAGGGAAAGCGGCCCTGTCCTGGAGCGAATGGAGGGTCGCTCGGCTGGGAGGCCGGCTGCGGAGCAACCTTCTGCGTGCGCCCTGCCGGGCCATCGGACCTCCAGCCTGACGCGGGAAGGGCTGAGTTAGAACCTGTGACCGCTGGGTGGCCTCATCCCGAGAGGTCAGGCCGCAGGGAGGAGGCCGCTGTTTGTGTCCCACTGGCCAAAACAGAGGGCATCCCTTCAGACTTCTCCTGTTCCAGAGAACGTGTGTTCTCTCCGCCAGTGACTTCCTGCGTTTGGACTTGATTTGTGGGCTCGCTTTCTTCCTATTAACATACTCCCTGCAACATACCTTTATTCTTTGTATGAAAACAAGCTAACAATGCTTCATTTTAAAAGGCATTTTGAGATGATTTCTTCAGACAATTGAAGGTGCCCTGGGTGCTGCCACCAAGGCCTGGAAATGGCCTGGAAAGCAACATTGGTGACAGTCAGCACGCATCCAGCTGGCCTCAAGTGAAGACGGCTGAAGGGGCGTCGGGTGGAATATTCCTTGCAGGCCAGGGGCCCATTCTGGTCAGATCATCCCGGCCACTGGGTGTCACTGGACCTCCCTCTGAGGGCACAGATTCCGGGTCCAGCACCTCTGCCTTTTGGTGAGAATTCCTCACTGACATCTAGGCCGTGGGCGTTGGCCAGGATGCCACAAAGCCACATGACTCCTGCTTGGCAGGGAAGCTCCTCCTCTCCCCAGACTTGGTGGGTTTAGTGGTTGCTCTTCCAGACCATTCTGCTGTTGTCTCAGGTGGGGATTGAGCACCCCTAAGACTCGGATTCCCGCTGCCTCTGTCCAGCACCACCCCAGACAGCCTGGGATTCTGGTCCAGCTGTCTCCTGAGAGACTTAGGGAAGGCCTGAAATGACTCTGTGTTTCATTTTCTTATCTGTAAAAACAGTGTTCATGAGAATCTCCTTTCCTTGTGAATTTGGAGGGAAGTAATCCGTGTGCTGTGTCTTGGGCAGTCTTGGTTCAGAATGGCTGCTTGATAGATGGGAGTGATTATGAGGGGAAGAGCCAGGCCTGGGAGACAGGCAGCGTGGGGTCTGTGTTTAGCTTGGCCTCTAATGAGGTTGTGCGTTGAGGCAAGTCACTTAGCTGCTCTGGGCTCTAGCTCACCCATCTATCACATTGTCAGCTGGTATTTGATGCTTTACCTGTGTGCCAGAGACGAGGAGTTTGGCTTGCAAATATTGGGAGCTTAACACCCATTTGTCAAAGAGGCAAATAAGTTTAGAAAGTTACCATGGCTGCACAAATACACATGTAAACACATTTCAAAATACAATTCATGTACTCACTCTCTCAAAAATGTACAGAACCTGATGTAACTAAAAAACACCTGCAATTTAAAGACATTTTTCTCTACTTGAAAAATTCAGATTATGGTAGCATATTAAAAATAATAGGCTTATTGGATGAAAGCACAAAGAACTTTACAGTGTTTGTCGACAGCCCCTAGCATGGTCCACCAGGACACCAAGATGAATGCCGAGAAGTATTTTTTTTTAATCTTTCCTTCTTCCCCTTCCTCTACTCTGAAACAATCATCAATTACCCTAACCCACCGGCACCATCTCATCTGAGTTCATTTTCAAGATGAAGTTTCCTTGTTGACTGGTGGCTGTCCAATCCTCCTCCTGTCCGTCACTGCCTGCCTCAGAGCTGTCCCCGGATTGACAGTTTGAGAGCGAATCAATAATAATTATCTGGCTGCAGCCGTGGCGAGCTGTGTAATTCCACCACCGAGCAGTGTTGTGCAAACAGAGCTGCTTCTCTGCCTGGCTTCGAGCGTGCAGGCCGCTGTCCGTGTCGGTGTGCAGCTCACGTGACTTCCGGGAGACGGCTGCTTGCCTGCTGCGTGGAAGCCTGGCACCCCCGTCCTGGGGTGTGGCTGTCCTCAGGGACCACGGGGCACACACACATGGCTTCAGTGCTTCCTGTAGACTTTGGGAGGAACCTGCGATGGGCTGTACACAGACGAAGAATGAGATCTCAAATACCTCTGGGTTTGTATTTATTTCATATTGTCCTAGACAGAGAAGAAAATTGAATTCTGGAATTATTTGTGTTTTAGTTGAAAAATCAAGATGAGTTCAGTACAACAGTGTTGATTTGGGAGGTACGCGTTCAGCATTTTCCATCCAAACAAAAATTGTTGCCTTACTGAGTTGCATGTAAGTTTTATTCTCTTTAAATTAACTTTAGCATACTTAATAGAAAGATGTTATAGCGGCTAATAACTCCTCTCATGAATAAGCAATGTCATTTTATTGGCCATATTCATGGCATTAGTGGGTATTCTTAGTGCTATTTTTTTCCTCTTGGAGTTTACTTCTTTTGTGAAATTAGAAGAGGGGAACATCTCGGGAGGCAATAGCAATTTTTTTAAACAGAATTCGGTGAAAACTAAGAATGTAAACCAGATTTCCCCCCTCCCTTCCTTCCTTCCTCCCTCTCTTCTTTCCTCTCTTTTCTCAACAATCAGCCGGGCGGTCCACTAAATCACCTACCTGTCTTTATTACCTGCCTCTGCTCACAGGGCATATATGTGAACCAAACAGGATTCTGTTCCTGTAGGCCTTGAAGGCTGAGGAAATGAGACGCGGGGTAGTAATCAGAGCCCCTTGACGCAGGGGAGCAAGAATACAGACCAAGTGGAAAAGGGTCTCAAGGCACGGGCAGAGGCTCCCAGTGAGGCGCTCACATTGGTGGCTAAACCGTCCGGTGGTCAAAGTGCTCACCTGCAGTTTTGCAACGAATGAATCAGCTGTTCAGAAGCCCAGGAGCCAATTAAAAGACTGAGGAAAAATAAAGTACGGACGAGTTAAAAACAGACACAAAAATACAAACACTGGGCACAGTAGGGAATCTCGCAAATGATCCTGATAAAGGCTGTAAAAACAGGAGCACAATATGATCTAGGTTTTGGAAGGCAATAAAATGATGTCATTCCACGTAGAAAAATACTCTTTCAGACTTGCTGGCCTTCCGCTAATTGAGGCGAATGGCAGACTTTATTTTATTTAGTTTGTGAAACTAAGGTTTCAATCCCCAGCCCCTCCAGGAGGACTTGGACTTCTCGCATCCCATGGCAGGCTCTCGCTGGACTCCTGAGGCGTGTCACGATGGTGTTGTTCATTTGTTCACCAGCATGGGGGACCTGAAGAGCTAGAGGACCCTTTCAGGTGACCGAAGTGCATTGCTGGGCACTTCCTGGTGAGGCACGAAGACGGAGACGACCACTCTCCCTGTACCTGTACCTCCTTCCTGTTTGGCTTGGTAACCCACTTCCGGAGAAGAGCCGGAGGCCTCCCGGCTGGGGCGGACCATTTCGTGGTATCCAAAGACCTCTGGCCAATTACTGGGGAATTGGGTACAAAATAACTTATCCTCCAGTGCAAAGGACCAAGGGAAGGTGCGGCTACTATGGTAGTGAGGGTGCAATTGTCTCAGCTCTTTCTGCCGTGCTCCTTGTCCTCACCCCGCCTCTCTTGGCTGAGGGGGAGGGGCAGGTGGCTTGCAGATGGGAAGAGGAATGGAGTTGTCTCACTCTAGCTCCTCTGCCAGACACGCCGGGCAGCCTGTTCAACCCGCTGCAGAGGGAAGAAACGGATACACAAAATAGTTCACTGGGAAAGTTGGGACGGGTTCAGCGGAGTGTGGAGGAGCTGGCTTGGGAAGAAGAGTTGCACAGACTGTGGGTGGGAGCAGAACACTGGCTGGACCCTTGAGCTGTCCTGATGCGCGTCGCCCAGGACCCTGCCCTTGATGCACGAGCTGCTGGTCTGTCTTGGCAATTTGTCAGCAAGGTGCCTGGCAGCTTCATCTTGCAGTGGGCTCTGGAAGTTGGCAGGGTGTTCCGCCCAGTGTGTGCTCATTTGGTATGGCACAGGAGTGTTTCGGGGGGCAGGGCAGAGACGATCAGCCGTGCCTCAGGAAGGAACTTGGCCACCCAGACAGATGATGTTTCGACCCACGTCTGCAGGGCTGGTCTCCCCCACAGAACTGAATTCTTTTAAGAATAAGGTCTGCTCCTGGATCACTCATGATCACCACAGTGTATGTCCTGATGCTAACTCAGGGCTGAAGAAAGGGTTGATTGATTGACCAGAGCACCAAGTAGGAATTTGTTTGTTACTGGTATTATTCCATCATCGTCCTAAAGCACTGTTCCTCCTCATGTGGCTTGGGGCTGCACAGGGAATGAGCAAAGGAAGGAATGCAAGAGAAAGACACAAAGAAAACCACATGAAAAGGTGGTGAGTGGTGAAGTTATTTCTTCCTGTCTGCTGTCGGCACTTTGCACAATATGTTCCACATTCTGTTCTGAGAGGAAGAAGGAAGGAGCCCTCCAGGCTGGTGGACGAGACCTTGGTGGCTGTGTGCCGCATGCAAGGTGACATTGCCAGGGAACCTCGGGAAACGTTATCCTACTTCTGGGTGCATAACTTTCCTCGCCTGTAAAACAGAAGAAAATAAAAGTGCCTTGGATGGACGGGTAGGAAGGAAGGACTGAGTTGAGACAAGGGAGTGAAAGAATCTGTATTAGTGATGGTGAACCTTTTAGAGCTTTCACTGATACAAACCATGCACTGTGGCACATGCGCCGTGGCGTCACCACGACTCGTCTACATCGAGCGGTTAGCCGTGCCGGATTCAGTAATTGGCCGACAGCACAGGACACTGGAGGATGACAGCTGTGGTGGCACCGACTCAGAAAGGATGGCCCCGTCTCTGGGTTGGCCGGGTCTCTACGGTCTGACCGTGTTACCACGAGCGTCCGGCAATGAAATGCGTGTGAAACACAGCTCAGACCTCTGTGTATAGGAGCAAGACGCAGAACCAAGCACGTCCTGGGCTGGTCACCGTGTGGCCTGCATTTGTTCAGTGTGCAAAGCGGATGTCAGCGGTGCCCGTGTTTTAGGGTCATTGTGAGGTTTAAGGGAGGAAGTGTAAAGCCAAGGCCCTTTCCGGGTCCCAAGGAATAAAACAGTTTGCTGTCTTTCATGGGAACTGCCTTTCTGAAGACAAGTGGGCAGCTCCTGCTTCTCTCCTGTTACAGAAGAGGAACTGCTGAGAGTAGAGGCCAGTCAGGGACAGAGACAGGACTTGAGGCCCGTCCTGAGGCTGAGCTCCTAACCGCCTGCGTTCCCACAGCCCTGCAATGCCTTCTGCACATGGAAATGTCATCCCGGCTCCAGCCCATAAAACTCACTGTGAAGATACTGCTTCCTTGCGTCCTTCCAGCCCTGCCTCCGGCCCCAGACCCTGTGCCCTGTGTCCCGGGCAGTGGAGTCCTCCCCTAGGCCACCCTAACTGTCCAGCCTGGCGTCTGGGCAGGTGTCCTTCTGTGCTGAGGAGAGGTTGAGTCGGGAGACCCCAGGGCCTCTGACTCTGGGGTCTGTCACCTTGGGGGTTAGGCCCACATCAGATCTGTGACGGGGATAGTGGAACTGAGGGGCTAAGAGCTGATGGAGGTGTGACACCATCTATGGCCCTGACAGCCTCTTGGGCCACCTCTCATTGGTACCACCTCCACCTCTCCGCTCTCTGCGTGTTGCAGTTCTTTCTATGTGGAGCAAATGGAGAACCCAGGTGATTCCTGCCTGGTAAGCAATGCAGAAAGAAACCAGGGGTCAGAAATAGCTTCACGCTTCCAAGGAGGATAGAAAAAAAATCCCAGCCAGCAAATAGCTCAAGGTCGGGATGCAGGTGTCTTGTGTTTCTCCCTGGAGGCTGGAGGCCTGTATTCTGGGAAGGTGTTTCGGGCTGGGTTTGAATTCTTGCTTTATTTCCTATAACTGCAGAGAAAGTACTTAAACCTTTGTCATATTTTTATAATAGCAATAAGAACACTTTTACTTTGTAGTAATGTCAGGATAAAATGACATAGGATACATGGAGTCCCTGGCACTGTGCTCCACACCTAGAAGATGGGTCAATAGATGTTTCCCTCGGCCTTGCCTCTGTTTCATGGAAGGGACGGAAATTCACATGGTATCCATGTATGAGTGTGTGTGAGTGTGTGTGTGTGTGTACGCGCGTACGTGTGTGGGCATGCCAGAAAGCAAATTGCATGAGTTGTAATTTTGGAAAACACAGGAGTGCATGAATAGGAACTCGACCTAAAAAGAACAACAGCAATGTGCATCGTGGAGGAAGATGTGTAGTCTGCCAGTGAAGTGGAGACTCACTTGGGCTGAGTGCCGGCAGGACACTGAAAATGTGGACGCCTTTGCAGCCTGACAAAGCTGTGCTGGGCGAAGCAGAGACCATTAGCCTCCAGCATAAATCTGTGGACCTTAATGGTGGTCTATGCATAAGGTGAAAAGCTTCCAAGCTGTTTTGGATATGGCCATGAGGTTAGAGATGGAGCTGATTCATAAAGAAAATTGTGGCACATAAGGCAGAAAAACTCTATCTTTAATCATATCTTCAAAAGTTGGTGTGGTGAGCATCAACCATGTTCTGCTGGGTAGCTTTCAGAGGGACTGTCAGGGGCAGATCGTGGACCAGTGTCCCGAGGGGATGGTAACCCCTTGTGGTACTTTGAAAAATATTCGTGTATCTAACAAAACTATTTTCTTTATGCTGTCTTCCAGAAATCTGTAAGAAAGCACTTAAACAGCTATGTTTTTCTTGCTTTAAGTAAAAGGGCAGAATGAGAGGAAGCTGGCCAGAGGCATTGTAATAACATGGAGTCCAGAAGGGGGTGACCCTGTGCTTGGGGTACCGGACGCACAGAAGGAATCACACTTGGACTTGTCAGAGTGTTAAGAGACTGATCATCTTGTTTATGTTAATAGAGAAATTAACCTCTTTACTTTGACGTTTTGTTCAGGATTTTTCCTATCATTGTCTCTCAACACCTTTTGTTGTTGTCAGCATAGGGGTAGTTAATAATGTAGGTGTCTCTTGGAAATCGAATGCTTTTCTTGTTATTATAATAATTTTTTTTCTGTGATATTGGTGAATTTTCTCCAGGGATGATTTTTTTTAAAGTTCATTGGTTGTACATTTAAAACCACCCATAAATATTTCTCTGAAATTAAGTATAGGAGGTTTGAATTCTAGTCTTTTGGGGAAATAGGGTCAAAATTCCTTAAAGTTATATTGGAATACTTGAGTGAAACCTCGTTGGAAATATAGCTGCAGAAAAACCTTAACATTCATATCAAGTAAAGTTGTAGGTCTTTTTTTAAAGTAGGGAAATATAGACATACTGCTTTAGATTCAGTTGGGAAATGGATGATACTGGTTCTATCCAACGTAACATTTTCCCCCATATTTCACTGACATTAATGATTTCGTGGTTTAATCTGTCCAGTGTTTCCCAAATTTCCAACTATTCACCTGTATTGTAATTTTAGAGGAGGTGCATATATTTTAGGGAGGTATATATGTGCGATAAATTACCATCAAACTCAAAACGGAATCAGAAAACGGGGTTCTGATGTATGCCTGAGTGAAACTGAAAACACTCTACACTTCCTCCTCTTCAGAATAAGACCGGCAGTGAGAGCTCTGGCTTAGTACACAAACAGAGGAGACGGGGAAGGAAGTGCTGGCATTTTACACGGTTTATCTTCCATTATTGTATTTAATTTTTAAAAGGACATGGGAACCCTTCGGGAATTCTATCGCAGCCTGAGATTCTGCTACCAATTCCATGTTTTATTTCTAGCTGATATAGTGATAAAATTTAATATGCCTTAAAGTAATATTGAAAACTTGCAAGGGCAAGTGTTCCTTGAGAAATGGAAGAGATGCATTCCTGGAAAAGAATATCTGTGTGTTCAGCTCGTTAAAACCACTGAAATAATAGTACCTATTATCAGAATCTAGTACGTGTTCTGAGGGTGTGTTTGCAGCACTGCAGTTCTAGAGGCATGGAGAGGGTCTCTTGGGATGCGTGGGTGCTGCATGGAGCTGGTCGTTGGCTGGGGAGTGGTGACTGGTGTGGACAGGACCAGGGCAGAGAGGAGACTCGGCCTTAACATCTCTAGCCTCAGATCCACTGGAATTTACCACACTGCTGCTTGGTTAGCATCTTCCCCTGCTTTCTGTAGCCCTCACCAAGTCCTGTAACCGAATGTGAATATCGTGTATTACAAACATGGCCCACAAATGAGTAAGAGACTCACAGTAGGACGCATGGCTTGGGTCTCTTAGCCCCTTTCACCCGTTTCTTAGCAGCTTCCCCCTAACGGGCCTTGTGCATTTCTTTTACCTTCTGTGTGGTCACACTGAAAAATTCCCTGAACTCTATTCAAACCCAATTCCTGCTTTCTAAAGTAAAGCCCACTGCTGCTGGCCACTTGGCCAAGTAGGCAGGAATGGCACAGGTTGCAAGCTTGTGTCCTGGTGCTTTCTTTTTTCTCCTGCTGGGCGAGTCTGGCCCCTCAGCCGATCCAGCACCCCACGGCACCCCACGTTGCCCGGGAGGTACGCACAGCCTCCCCGGGGGGCTGCATCTTCAGTCGGGCACCAGCATCTTGACTGTGGCTCCTGTTCTTCTAGCTTTTCAGTTTGATGCAACTTGCCATAAAGAAGCTATGAAAGCCATCTGAACAGGTGAAGTATAAAACGCAGGATACGGGGCTAGAAGACACACCCAAGAATTTGTGCACTCAGGGCCTTCGCAGCTTTCCTGCTGTCTCAGCTGCGTGGCTGTGGGGTGTCGGGGGCAGTCTGTGACTGTGTGGTGACCAGCGCGCCACAGGTAGGGACGTGGCAGGGCTTGGCCAGCCACGGGAGGCCACTCACCTCCTCTCTGGGGGTAATCGTGCTGCACCCTGGAGCTGGTGGTCTTTCAAGCAAACCTGGCCTCTTGGCGCCCCTCCCTCTGCCAGCTGTGCTGCGAGGAATGGACTTCTTCCTGGAGAGGTGGCCGAGCGGGGTGGTGACCCAGTGTCTGCCGGGTCTGGGCTTTCCAACCCACTCACAGTGACAAGCTCTTCAGGACCCAGAACTGAGTGCTCTCAAGCCTGTTTTCCATGAATGAAGAAGGAAAAACTTCCTCCACTCACTAAATGGCAGGCATGTGACCTTGCTGGACAGTCTACCAAAACTTCAAATGGATGCTCCTTTTAACAAATTAAGCTTACTGGCGATCTCTTTATATCCATGTGGAAAAGCCGTGCAAGACTGTCTCTTCAGGGACACAGATGGACCCCAAGCTGCAGAGGTTCTCAGAGACGTCCAGTGGTGAAGAAGCGCACAGAATTCTACTTCAAAACCACGGTCAGAACAGGGCCCGTGTGGAAAACCGTCCAAAAGCTGTTTATGATATAAAGCGTTGGGAGGCATAGTTGTGTTGGCTGCTACTTTTAAATTTATAGTTGATGTTACTTCTTACCTTAAGTAGAGTTCACAACTCCCACTAGCATATTGGCAGCCCTTGAAAGTCCTGCGGGAAGAAGCCTTTCAGCTCTATTTGTGCTAGTGGCGCCCAAGAGTATGGGCAACGGAAGACCTTCGGCGCTTGTGTCGGGTTTAGGGCCCAAGGAGACCGCCGCTCCGCCAACCCCGTGTGGTGCATGGCGATCTGCAGGGATCTGTGAGAAGCGGATGTGCCTGTGTTTAGCCCCCACTAACATCATGACAAGCAGCACAGAGTGGCTGCCCTGCAGACTTCCGGGGGGCTGCCCGGCTCTGACCTGCTCCTGTGGAAAAATGAAATGCCCCCGAAAGACAAGAGAAATCACTTTTAGACAAGACACGCCTCTCTATTCTGGCTTGCATCTGAAACACAATGTTTACGTCCTTGTACTGCATTTATCTACCAAGTAAATAGGTACTAGGCAAATCAAACCGTTGTATAAATACCAATAAAGTAATGCTCATAACATTGCTATGAGGTAGCCAGCATCTCGCTCTCATAGATGAGGGACTAAACACAGGAGGCTCAATTCCGTCTAAGGCCACAGGGTAGGTGGCAAAGCGTGGTTTGGTGCTAGGCAGCTGGAGAACAAGGCGTGTTTTCTCCCCCATCGAGCCACCCCATGGCCTTCTCCCCAGATCATCTGCACTCCACGCAGGTCTCCCTCCCTGCAACACGCGCGTCCATCCCGCTGGGACCGGGACCCTGAGCCAGCAAGCTTCCCTCTGGGAGGAAGGAGCCCTGAGGCCAACGCCACCTACCTCCCGTCTCTCGCTTCCGTGGAGTTGAAGTCTAACGCTGTCATGGTGGTTTTACCGATCTTTTCCTGGAGTCTAAATATGGATCATGTTCTGCTTTCATGTATCCAACCAGCCAGAGAGGGAGGCCGAGGGCTGGCACTAAGCCTCACGGAATTGAGTTCTCATTCTTGAAGCGGAGGACCTGAGACCAGCCCCGGATCCTCTCCGAGCCGCTGGCCTCTCAGCTGCGAGAAGGATCCCACACACAACAGCGAGGTGCAAGGGTTGTGGGGAGGAGCACGGAGTGTCTGTGACACCCCGAGGTGGCCACTGCTGACCCCTGCTGTCCACCAGCCTGAGACCTTCTCTCTGTGGTTGGGGGATTTTTTTATAGGCAGGATCAATTACTAACTCAAACTCCACCCCTTTCTGCTTCCTAGGGGATGGGAGTAGAACAGGAAGTTCCAACCTGCTACTCATGGCATGGTCTTTCTGGTGACCAGCCCCACCCAGGACCCCACCAAGAGACAGGAGACAGCACACTTGGGTCACCCAGGAATTCTGAGGAGCTGGGAACTCTGTGTAAGGAACCGAGTGCACAGGACCAAAGCTGCACGAGCAGCCCGTGTCTTAGGAAACTGTGAGGGAGATCGGTGCCGGAAAAGAGTCGGGGCGTACGTGTTTTATCATGTCACAAGTGAGCAGAAGGATCCTGTCATAAAAGAAATGTCCCTAGCAAGGAGGCTGTGATCAGGTGACTCTGAGGGTCCGTGGTCCTTCCTTTCTCACAATTATCCACAGCTTCGTAACTCTCTGAAGATGGTCACCTGTCTGGGATGTTCCCAGCCCCGAGCTCCTGAGTAAGGCTCCCGGCACATTGCTGAAAATACTCGGCTGGGAGGCTGGGCCTAGCAGAGACCACGTCATGAAGAAGGCGAATTCCACTCCGCTCGACCTGTGAGATTTGCTTGATCAAGTGTTTGTCTGGAGACATTATTGGGACTCCCACTGTGCAGGTGGCCAAGGGCGGCCTGAGAGCCACAGGAGAGGCTGCAACTGTTGACACCCTCAGGACTCCAAGGCGAACTGGACATTCACGGCTGAGGCGATGCTTACTAAACATGCGGCTCGCGCTCATTTTTCATAAACAAATCCACCGGGAACTCTAAGTCTTGGTAAGGTGAAAGTTAAAAGGAAGATGACAGGTCCGTGTACGAGCTCAGGACGTCAGGGTGGAGCATCTCAAGGTGCTGAAATGCACACACCAGCGTGTGACAGGTGTGACAGGGTGGAGCCGTGGACCGTTCCTGTGTCCCCGATGAACAGCCCGGAACCGTGTCCTCCCCCACCTTCGGGCACTGCTGGGACAGCAGGGGCTGTGACACGTGAATGGGCTGTCCTGATGGTACACAGACAAAACCCTGACGCCATCCAGAAAGACAGCAAGCCTCCGCGTCCTGAGTCCATTCCAACAGAAAATTCAGCCCCGGGAAAATAATAAATGAGATCAGACAAATCAGGAAATGGTGGAAGTATCACACTCAGATGAAAAGGAATTGACCAAATCTGTGTTTTTCTGGTGAAAATTGGAGTTTATTGGTATAATTCATCCAATGAGGAAATGAAGTTGATTTGAGTTATTTGATGGAGACTGTATTGATTAGGGATGAAAAAACAGCTATAAATCTAATCAAAGGAAAACATCCTTCCATGTGTGGAGAGTCCTGGGCTGACATTTAGAAGACAGTAGCTTTTTATAGCACCTGTCATCGAATAATCAGAACTACGCAAATGTGCCAAACTTTGACTTAAGCCCAACTGCCAGAAAATCTATCGTAACAGAAGAATGCCAGGAGTTTCCTAAGAAAATAAAAATGAATGAAATGAAAGTAGAACAGCAATCTGGGTGCTGATTCAAGTTAGATGCTGGATCTGAGCACCTCGGGTGAGGAGCACTCCGATCTCTGGAATGCTGTGGTCTTCCTTCCTTTCGCCACCTTCCCACTTGCAGATGCGGCCTGCACGGATGATGGACGATGAAGCATTTGTTTTTAGAAAATAGAAAGCCAGCCTTTCACTTGAAGCATTTCCCCGGGAGAGCGTCTACAGATCAAACATATTCCCTTTCACGGTTGCACCAATCCTTGCAAAAGCTGTGACCACAGTTTTTGATTTATTTTGGCCTGTGATGAAAGGCGAGCGCTTTCAAAACGATTCCACCACCAGCTCTCACCAGAGAGTGCACCCCGGGTGGAAATGTGGGAGGCATTTTGAAGAATGGAAAGGTGCAAATATGTTCTCTGTTAAAGTGCACTTTCTGTGGGGATTCTACCATCTGAAAACACTTGCAGTGTCTTATTTTAAAATATTTACAGCCAGCCTGTGCCTAGCCGTTCTATGTGGTCAGCTACTTTCTGGAGCACTTCTGAATCTATTTAGAGGCCTATCTTTCAATTCAGGCTGGAGGTTATTCTTCTGAAGACAGAGATTCCTAACTAACATCCACACATCAGTGATGGTACCTCGTGCTCATCACTAATTGGTTCCGGGAGGCATAATGACTATCGAAAAGGACAAGTACCAAATACATTGTATTGACTGGAAAAAGTAGCGAGCTGCCAGGAATTAACACCAGCAAGTCCTAGCTAGGTACCACGTGCCGAGTAAACCATGAGTACTGGGACAAAATTTTCATGTCAGATTTTACCTGGTACCAAATTCAACGAATTTCAGAGTAGCTGAGTACCAAAGTAAGACTGTATCTGTATTAGTTTGGTTTCATCATTATAATGAAACACCTGAGGTGGGTGACTTTATCAAGAAAAGAAGTTGTTCTGGCCTAGGGAGGTCCAGGGTCCAGGATCTGCTGTCTAGCTGAGTCTATGAAAGATTCAAGTCGAGAGACAGGGAGGACACAAGTGTCTCTGTCTCTTCTGCTCCCTGCCCCTCTTCTTATAAAGCCAGTAGGATTCAATTGTGGGGACACCAGCTGATGGCCTCGTCCAGTCCCAGGCATCCCCCAGACCCCATCATCACATGTCCTCCCTCCTAGAACCTCACACGGGGATCGGAGGGTGGCGAGCCACGCCAAACCCCAGTGCTGCCAGGCACACACTGCCGAGCCCAGACCCCAAGAATTCACCTGGCTCCTGCCCTGGCTCCCCGGGGTCTCTCCCAGTGGCGTCCTGCAGGGAGGCATTTCTTGTTTTCTTTTTCCCCAGTACTGGGGATTGTACCCGGGCCTCCTCACTGAGTCACACCCAGCCTCTCCTTTTTTAAAAAAATTTAGAGACAGGGTCTTTCCAAGTTGCCAAGTCGCCTAGTTGGGGCTTGAATTTGGAGTCCTCCTGCCTCACCCTCCCAGAGTGCTGGGATTGCAGCCCTGCTCCAACACAGGCAGCTCAGGGAAGCGTTTCTTCACCCCTCTGCTGCTTTCTGGTCCCTTAATCCTCTTTAATTTTCTTTCAAGTTGCTACTACCAAGTGGCACGTCATTTACTCCTTTTTTTTTACCACATGTCCTGCGTGAGGATAAAAGTCCCTGAAGGAGACTCCCAGTCAGTTACTGTGTTCGCTTTACCTAGTAAGTCTGAACGGGTTCTCGATAAAGGGACAGACTCGCCTCGGTGGCTGCTGGGTGCTAGCACCAGTCCCCAGGGTGGCTCGGACCGCAGGCATGGGCACCCTCTGTCCTGGTGGCTGGCCGGGAGCAAGGCGGCCGTCAGCATCGCTCTGCAGAGGCCTCGCGGGTGACCTCAGACGCTCCCCAGCTCTGTCCTCAGCGTCGCCTGGCTGTCTCCCCCCGTGCACATGGCTGCTGTGTCCAGGTGCCCTTTCCAGGAGGACAGCAGCCATGGAGGTGTGACCCTTCCACTGACATCGCGATGACCCTGCTTCCTAGCAAGGTCGGTTCTGCGGTGCTGGGCGCTGGGCCTACGAACAGGGGGAGCCGCCAAGGTGAAGACCAGAATGGGCCTGTGTGGTCTGGCGCTGTCCCCAGGACTGGGTGACACCGGTGGACGCCTGAGGATGGGGAGCTGGCCTGTGGCCAGCCCGGGCGCCCAGGGCGGAGGGCGGGGGGAGGGGTGCAGCAGCGGAGCCCCGGGCTGGGCTGGCCTGTCTTTGGCCTCTGACTCCAGCACGGACGCCTCTGGGGACTGCTTACAGGGTCCTGCAGTGCCCCGCTGGGTCCTCGGCCACAACAGCTTTGGGTCCCGCTGCTGCTCTGTCTAGTATCCTCTGTCTGTCTCAGGAACTTCTCTTAATTTTTTTTTTTTTTTTTTTTTAATGGTGCCGGGGATCGAACTCAGGGCCTTGTGCTGGCTGGGAAAGCACTTTAACCACTGAGCTAAATCTCCAGCCCCTCGTAAATTTTTTTGTAGTGCGAATCTGCCTACGGTGAATTCTCTCATACTTCATCTAAACAGAAGTGTCTTTATTTAAGAAGCCCTCATTCTTTTTTTTTTTTTTTTTTTTTTTTTGGTGCTGGGGATTGAACTCAGGCCCTTGTGCTTGCAAGGCAAGCACTCTAATCACTGAGCTAAATCCCCAGCCCCAAGAAGCCCTCATTTTTGAAAGATATTTTGCACTGGCCATGGCATTGTAGATTTTTTTTTTTTTTGCTTTTATTTCTTCTTTCAATACTTTAAGTTGTTATTCCACTGGCTTTTTGTTTATATAATTTTTGATGAGAGGTTTGTAGTATTTATGCTTTTAAATAACAAATATACTCTTTCTATAATGTTCTTTTCAGCAGTTGAATATAAATATGGTTCATCATTTTGGTTTGTTTTTTTCTTGCTTTGGATTCTCTGGGCTTATTGGAACTTTAATGTTTTTGTTTTTGAAAAATCAGTCAACATTTTCTTTAAATATTATTTTTACCCTGTTCTCTTTCTCCTATACTTCTGGGACTCCAATTATTTAATATTATTCCCAGTTGTGGAATACTCGGTTCTCCTGTTTTTATTCTGTGTTTTAGTTTGGCTGACTTCTACCGGCCTGCCTTTAAGTTCACAAAATTTTCCTTAGTTATTTCCAATTGACTATAACCCTGTTAACATAATTCTTCATCTCTGATGTCGTGCTTTTATTCTAACACTTCGTTTCACTTTTTTTATAGTTGCATTCTTGTTGCTGAAATTCTCCATGCATTTGCATTTGTGTATATTACCCACCTTTTCCACTAGATTCTTTAAAATATCTATCCCAGTATGTCTTTCTTTCTTTTCCAGTATGGATGTATGTATGTATTTGTTTGTTTATTTTTGTGGTACCATGGGTTGAACCCAGGACCTTCACACTGGCATATGTCTCCAGCCTTTTTTCTTTTTTTAATTTTTAAACTTTGAGATAGAGTCTTCCTAAGTTGCTAAGTTGCCCAGGCACAGGCTCAAACTCCTGATTGTCCTGCCTCAGCCTCCAGAGTGCTGGGATCACTCCTTTTCTCTTTTCCTGTTTGGGTCATCTCTGAGTTCGGTTCTGTGGATTTCTTTGTCTTTTGAGAAAATGGGTGGTTGTTCCTGAGTTTTCGCGCATCTCGTGGTTTCTGGTGGGCAACTGTGTGGTGGTCGGGGAGGAGCAGAGGCAGTGAAATACACTTCTACCCGGGGACGGCTCATAATTTCCTTGCCTTCCGCCCTCCTCTGAATTTCCAAATTCGATCATTCTGTGTGCTGACTCCCATTTCCTGGCCACCTCCTTCCTTGGCCCTTTGGTATCACAACTGAAGATGCATCTTGGGACTGCCCGCCTAGCTACGCCTTCCTATCCATACAATAAAGAAATCCTGTCGCCTTCCAGTTTGCTTTCCTTTCCCTTCTCTCCGCCCGGGCTCCAGGCTTCTTCCCCCAAGACCCCCTCTGTCTCCTGCCCGACTCTGGTCCTCTTCCTCCCCCCATTGCTGAGCGTCCACAACCACAGAAATCTCCCCGAAACCTGGCTTTTACCACATCACATCTCAGTGTAAGAATCCATAACTGGTCAATGTCATTTTATGGATAAAACCCCAATACTTCATATTTTAAAACTCAGGGCCTCCTCTCAACTTAAAATGACGTCTAGCCACCTAGAGTCACATTTTACTGTGCTTATTGGAGTCACTTTAAAGTGACTCCCCCACCCCCAAGACCCATGTCACACACTCAACATTTAAGGGTGCACCCAGGTATTTGCAGAATTATTACTGTGCTCCTCAATTACTCAAAACAAACAGCTTCTGTTAGCCCACTTACTATGTGCGTAGATCCAGGTCTAGCGAAGTTTTCTTGTATTGAACCAGCCAGGGGTAGCGTTGAGACTCTGCTATGTAAATGCGCTTGAAGATCACACTTAATGCTGGAAAAAGCTGAGATGTTCTTGCCTTTCAATGAGGAACAATAAGCTTAGTGACCACATTTAGCTCTTGATTCCTACATTTATTCGATAGCCTTCTCTTAAACATACCAAGTGCAACTTAAATAAAAAACGAATGAAGAAAGTAATTCCTAAGTGGAAAAGCCTCTTTAATTTTTTTGGGGGGAGCTATTTAAAAGAAAATTGAGAGCAAGAAGTAGGATGTCAAAGATTATTTGAAACCTGTCCAAAAGAAATTAGTGGTTGTTTGAGACTTTTTGTTTTCCGAATGATTTAGAGGGAGGACGCGGGACCTGCTGGTAAATCTTGGTGAGTTTGATAAGTTGATTCTTTATATATTATCCCGGATGTCTCCTCCTCTGAATTATTTTATATAGAGAGGGATGGAGAGAAGAGGCCGTGATGAAACTAGATGGAATTGTTTAGATAGAAGGAATTCCATTTAAGTGTAATTCCCCTGATAGCATTAATTTGGTGAAAACCCTGGTACATGACCTGCTCCTAACCTTATATTGAGCAGTCAAAGATAGCTTTTAAAAACAGCATTGTCAATTCTAAACTGCAATAGCTCTCGCTTGCCACCAACAATGGTGCCTCGCATCCTGTGTGCCGAGTAACTAATAAGGGCCTGATTGGAGTTTTGACTTCTATTACTCCGGCGGTGCTGGAGTCCCCTGAGGATGAGTAGGAAATGCTGGCAGACCCGGGACGCTCTGGGCCTGATTTCTGCCCGAGCCGTTCCACCCTTGCAGTCCCGCCGCTACTCAGATTCTGATAATGTTTGTGCGTGTCAGCGCTTGTCTCCAGTAACGATCAGGCCTTACACAGAAATGGCATGTGGAAGTTCACATTAATCATTGCAGACTGGGCAGGCAAATACTGGTAATTCATTTTTATTCTCACCCCCTCTTTTAATTTCTTTTCCTGCCTCCCCCTTTCTCTCCCTGCTTTCTCTCTCTTTCTGCTTCCGCTTTCTGCCCCCTTTATTCCTTCCTTCCTCCCTCTCACCTTCCTTCCTTCTGTTATGTCTAGGGGTGGACAGGTCAACCCGCCATCTCACTCCACGTCACTGTTCTGCTGAAAACACAACTCCCAGCAATCTTAAGCAATCTTAAATCCTGCACCGTAAAGAATTAAAAAAAGACAAAGCTTAGCATAACGAAAGACAGTTTATTTGGGGAAAAAGATGGAAAAGAAAGAGGATAGCCAGCTATCATGAGGTGGTAGGGGCTTTGGAGCTGAAAGCCCAGGAGCTCTTTTTACTGGGCAATGGTATCTTCCCATTCCCCAGGTGTCTGTTTGTGGATATTCCATCCATAGTTGGTCCTGACTGTCTTTGATTTTAAGCTAGGCCTTCTGGCCATTTGGTTTTTTCTTCTTTCCCTCCCTCCTTTCTTCCTTCCTCCCTCCCTCCCTTCTCCCTTCCTTCCTTCCCTTCTCCTTCCTTCCTTGTTTGCTTCCTCCCTTCCTCACTTTCCCCTTCCCTTCAAGAAGAGGTACACAAGATGGTATGTTGGGCCTGAAATCAGCGGCCTCATCCATGATTAAAGTTGATTATTTCCCCTCCTGTTTCGCTCATTCTTTCCTGTTTTCAGCCTTGCATGGTGTATAAAGATGGCTAGATGAAGAGGAGAGAGACGCGGGGTAGTGGAAGGGGGGATGTGGCAATGGAGATGGAAAACAAAGGTTAGCTGAGAGGAGCAGCAGCTAAATACAAGAAGGAAAAGTGAATTGAGGTCATAAGAGAGAAGTAGGAATGATAATAAGTGACAGGGTTCATACAGTAGTTTACGGTGGGACCCGAGACTTCAGCTTTGGTTTCTGTGAAATGCGAGTGCTGGTCCTCAGGGAAACATGCTGGGATCTATATGGACATCATGGTAGACTTTACTCGCAAACCACTGAGATTCCTTAAAGGAAAAAAGCAGATTTCTAGTGAATGCTGGTACCAGTTATTTTCTTTGTTTGAAAGCTGAAGTGTATATTGGAAAATATTGATTATTGAAAAACCACTCTGGGTCATTCTGGTCAATTCTAGATAATATATTTCCATTTTTTATCTCTTAGGTTATAAATTTGAAAAGTGGACAGATCTCAGTAATTGTGCCCTTTTCCATTTAACATTAGGACGCACATGCTCTAAAAATGTGTGCAAAGCATTTTAGAATCATTTAACTCTTCGAAAATCATTAACGTATTGTTATTTCCCTTTATAAAGCAACCTGAAAGGGGGGCTTGGACCCCTGCTGGTGGGTCGGCCTTACGATCTTGCAAACTGTTTTTTGTTGTTTAATTTTTTCTTTCTAAGTGTGGTCCAATCCTGTCTTGCTAAATTTGCTAGAAAGATAAATTTTAAAAGCTCTGTCAAGGACACACCTTGTGCCCAGCTCTGGAGCCTTGTCCCCCCTTCTTACTGTCTCACAGCAGATGAAGGAAGACTCCGAGAGGGAACGGATGCCTTATTCTTGTAACACTGCTTTTCTGCTAATATATTCCATATTCAACATCACTGTGTTTTACATTACTTCATTACTGTACATTTTGTTATTGATTTTGATTAAATCCATTTGGAAGTCAATATTCACAACAGTAAAAACAGAGGCTCCATTCGACTTTTACACACAGTACATTTATCCTCCTCTGTCTTAGCCTGAGTGTGCATTAGGCATCGAGTCTCCCGCCTCCTCGGTAAATCTCCCCAGTGCTTCCAAAGCAAGAAGTCACGCCCAGCTGGTTAATCTGCAGGCCCGGGGGGGCGGGGTGCGGAGGGGCTCTGACCATGCCAGCCCTGCCGCCGGTCCACCCGCCTCACCCCAGCTGGGCGGGTTTCTGTTATTTACCATGGCTTGGAAGTGCTCTTTGCTTCCTGCTCAGGCAGCTGTCTGCAGGCAGAAGGAGCCTCCCGCAGTTACCAGTCACCGGGAAGGTGACACCTTTGCTATTAACCCGGCTCCAAGAAGGAGGAGGCACAGGGCAGAGGACTCGGGGCTGCCCAGCCTGCGGAGATCAGTCTGCTGTGACTGAGGCAGAGTCAGTGATCAAGAGCAGAAACTGTGAGCAGCTGGAAACCGACTCCAAAGCGGTGACAGCTGACAGTCAGCTGCCAGCTGAGCAGCTGCTGGCCTCTGTCGAGCTGAGAGGGATCAAGTGCTGAGAGTGCTCTTCAGACTTCCGGCCGGTCCTGCCACAGCAAACAATCCTGCAGGCACTTATTTCTCAGAAGCGGACAGGCAGCCCCACTAAAAACGAAAACCTGTGTTTGATGTTTGGGTTGTGACGGACTTTGTGCACTAATTTTAATTTTAAAAACTGTTACACAAAACGTTGTTGATCTGGGTGGTGAGCATTTCTTGTGCGTCCTTGGATTTGCTCTCCAGGTCTGGGCTTCCTTCCCACAGCCTTGCCCAGCGCCGGACACTGAATGCTGCAGTCTGAAAAGCCAGGCTGCAGAGAGCTAAGTCTAGTTCAAGGACGTGCTGAAGCATGGCAGAGATGAGTCTAGAACTCAGCGTTTCTGAGCCCTCTTCTGGTCCTCTTTGCATTTTGGAAAGCCCACGTGACCCCCTTGGCACAAAATGTAATCCGATCCCCACGGAGGTTGTCATTACCTGTGCACGCCTGTTTGCGCTTAATCCGCAGGACAGTGCAATATACAGCTATCATAGTACCAGCTTGCACAAAATAAGGATTAAGGAGGGATGGACATTAAGTCACTCGACCAGATCCACACAGAAAACAAACGGCAGAACATGAAACAAACCCGGCTTCCTGAGGCCGAGTTTTACGCCATTTTAGATCTCAGGCAAGGAACATATTTTTAAACAAAACATTGCTTAGATACAACCTAGAATATTTATTGATTTGCTCAGATTAAAGTTAAGATCTTAGTGAACCTTAGTAAGACAAGTTACAAACGAGAGGAGACAATTCCAACATAGACAGTTAGTAAGAGACAGTAGGAAGAATATGTAAAGAAATTTACAAATAGATAAATAGATCTAGGTATGAATACACATGTGAAGGGGCTTTCAAAGTCCTACCTTATCAGGGAGATGGGAGTTAATAGCAAGACACCGTTTTATATTGGCCCAGTCTGCAAATGCTCAGTCTGACTGCGCCAGTGTGGGGAGGAAGCAGTCGGTGGGAAGCTTACGCAGCGGGGCTGGGGGCCGAATGTGGTGCAGCGGACTGGAAAGCAGTTCGACATCATCTCCTCAAGCTGACCGATGTACACTCTCACTCCGAATTCCCACTCTTATCATACTTCCATGACAAGAGTCACATACATGAATTGCACATGCATATACGTATGTGCAGCTATCCATGTGTATGCATGCTCATGGCTTTGGGGAATCATTCATTATTTTATTCAGATTTTTTATTGAGCATCTATTATAACATCAGGTTTTGTAGCACCTTATAAATCATAAAAATGAACAAAATAGATTTTGTCTTGAGGAATATGTAATACGGTCAGCAAGAAACATACAGACAAACCTTGCAGGCTAATGTGATAATTTTACAGAATTTTGAGGAAAGTGCTCTGGAATTCCAGAAGAGGGAGGAAGTTTTTCTTGAAGAGACAACTTTGAACAAGGATTCAGGTCAAAAAGGAAGGCAGAGGTGGGGCTCCTGAGCTGTGATGTGATGTTGGCCCAGGAGACTGGCTCAGACCAAGGTGATGAGCAGGGCGGGAAGGCCGAAGCAGCTTGGAGAAGAGTTGGGTCGTGGAGTTGGGGAGTACGGCCTGGGGGATCGTGACTGGGTGAGTTACCTTCAGAGAGACCACTGAATGAGGATCCACGGCTGAATGTGATCCAGGAAACAGAGCATTTCAGATCTCCAAGCAGAGGCCGTAACATGAAGGTCTGCATCCAGGTCCTTGCCAGCGACTGCCTTGGAGGTTGACTAAGGTGAATCGATCAGTGGGGTCTTGTTGGGATGCTGGGAAGGTGGCACGGTGAGCTTGGCTTTTCCCCACAGTCTGCTCTGGACTGGGAGAAAGGTTAGCCAAGGGGCAGAGTCTGGGGCAAGAAAGAACACTGAGTTTCAGGTTTCGGCCCCCAAAAAGAGAGACCATAAAAATAGAGCAGACGAAGGAGCGGTGAGGGAGAACCAAGGCCACCTCTGTGGGCTGTGGCTGGGTGCGGACACTCATAACACACAATCAGTCCCTCGGACTTGGCGGCACACATGGGCACTTCATCATGAAAACATGATTTCATGGTGGAGGGTCAGCTTCCCAGATGCTGAATCCAGTGTTGATCCAAGAGCTCAAAAGAAAAGAGGGGAAAGAAGATTGGGTAGCTGATGGATGGAGGACTTTCTCTGAGAAGACAGGGACTTGATGATTAATTATGAAAGCATGAAAATTACAGGTTGTCCAAATAAGTAAGAACTAAACTGGGGCTATGTGCTTCACAGCTGTTATTTTATTTTCATTATGGAAAAGTCTGGGTGGTTTTGAGAGGGTGATCTCAGAACCAAGGAACTTTAAATTAAGCAAGAGTCTTTGATACTCTCTTCCAGACTCCTTCTGGCCCTAGAGTACCTTGTCTTTCTCTACCCATATGTTTCAGAGCCTATTCAGAGCACATATAAAGCAGTGCTTTGCCTTTTAATTCCTTGGACTGTTTTATGAACCTGGGTAACACAATCCTGCTTAAAATCGACAGTTATAGATGGTTTCATCTTTAGCCCACATCTTCCATGACCTCAATTACCGCATTAAAATATTGTTAGCAAATTAAGATTCAAATAGCATTTATTACACAAGATCAAGTTCACTTTACAAGTAATTTACATATTGTCACTGACTCTGTGCCAATTGCTTACGATTTTGACATTGTTTGTGGGACAGCGGCCAGTACTAATGCACAGGCCGGAGGCATAATTTATGGGGAGACTTGCTCTCTGCTGCAGGATATTTAGAAAAACAGTGGAAGCGATGTGCGGGATCAGTGTGGTCCTTTGGGTCACCCTCATTTAGGAAAGGGGAGTGCGGCAATCATTCTGCAGGTCCAGCTTCGGGGCCGAGCCCAGGGCCAGTATGAGCTCAGGGACACCAGGAGGGAGAGACGCAGATTTCCAGCTGATAATTAGAAGCATGCTGATAAGTCAGATTTTATCTACATCCATTTCTGTTGATTTTGTCTACTATGTAAGTGTCTGGGTAGCATGGCGGTTAAGAGCGAATGTGTTGAAACAGCCTGAGTTCAAATCCTGGCTCGGCTACATTTCAGCTGAGTGACTGTGAGCAGCTCGCTGAGATTTTCTGTGCCTCGGTTTCCTCATAGATGAAGGAGAAGTAGTCACGCTGCTGTTCTGTGGTGGGGGTTGTGAGAATTAAGCGAGTGAACAGAACAGTGCCGGACTTACACGAAGCAACACAGACAGCCTGGGCGTTCGGTTGTTGCTGGCGTTTCTGTTGGGAGTTTCTAAAGCCCCCTTCTTCTTTTTGTTTCTGCTCTGGCACCGTTAGATCACTTCTTTCCCCTTGAATGTGCCGGCCATTTGGGTGATTAGTATGCATTCTGTGCGTGTCGTTTCCAAAATGGGTCATTCGCTTTTTCGACTAGCGAGAGCGCCTTTGAGCTCCGCGGGAACGCAGTGCCTGGGGCCCTGGAGGATAAAGCCGAAGAGTCCTCCGGCCCTGCTGCTGCCTCTCAGGCTGTGGCTCTGGGCTTCTCCTTGGAGAATCACTGGCAAACCAACCTGCCTTCAGTCTTTCCCTTTCTTCTTTCCTGCAGTCCGCAGGAAGTCCTGAGATAGCCACATGCAGGCCCATGATGACGCTTGCCGGCTGCCACTCGGATCACCTCTGGTTATTCCCCAGCAGCCGTGGTTCCATACACGTGGCCCCAGGTCCAGTGTGCTCCAGGATCATGTGGGGGCTCACCCAGACCCAGCGAATCAGAAGCTCGGGTGGCCGAGCCCCGAGATGTGTCTTCACAGCCCTCCAGGGGACACTTTCTGCTGCAGGCTCAAGAGGGTCAGGGTCATTAGCAGCAACTGCTCCAGACCCAGAAGGAAGGCTCTGCCCGCCAGCACAGCCACCTGAGGGCTGCCACATCCAACTACTGCAGAGGAGCTGGTCTGGGTGCAGGTGCTTCCCATGTGTTCATTTCCTTAAAACCACAGTCTGTTACAAAGATGATAAAAGCTCAAGGTAGCCCGAAAAGGAAACTGAGACCTGAAGCTTGATCTGAGGGCGCCCAGAAGCTCAGTTGTGAATGAGACGTCAGCACGCCGCAGCCTGGCTGTGTCCCCAGCTCACACCTCCTCCCTCCGTGGTGCCGCATGGCTGTGAAAACCTTGACAATGTGCAGATCACATAATTCCCATTTCAGGTCGATTCACTTCTGGTTTTTCAGAATGCCGTATGTTGCTGTACCTGTAGGTATGACTGCAGCTAAATTCTGCACCTCGATGATGTGGGTTTATTATTTCACCGCTTCGTTTCAGCACTGGACTCTGCGCGGCACTGGACCGCATATGAGACAGTGCGCGCGCTGGCGCCTCGACTTGAAAGCGATGGCCTGAATAACTGCCTGGGATCCGCATGTGTACGGAGGAAAATGGGTTAGAAGGGCCGGATGTCTAAGACAGACAGATGTTAAATACATGAGGCTTAAGACACTGAAATATCGAGAAACATCACAGCTAATCCTAGCAGTAATATTAAGATTAATTAATGTTGCTGACTAATTTGCATATTCTCTACTTTAATTCATGGCCCACGACAAGGGAAAGTGAGCAGCAAGTTTAGAACACAGGGTTTCAGCCACGTTTATGAACATGTTCACTTTCACTGCAAGCATTTACTGAGGGTTTCCTTGTGTCTGCACCGTGCAGGGTGCCGGAGGTGGTAAAATGGAGTCCCTCCTCTGAAGAAGCTGGGGAAGGGACTTTGTCCTTCGGCTGGGGAAGGGACTTTGTCCTTCGGCTGGACCTCTCCTTATCAAGATTGGTCACTTGTTTTAAAAGTGTCCTTCTCTGTTTAAGGCTGTTAGTGATGATCCTCACAGAAAGATGCTTTGGTTTCATGCCCGCGCCTTGCTCCTTTGTATTTCATTACTATCCAGAGGTCTCAGCTCAGCCAGTGTCCCTTTGTTTTTGTTAAACATCAAATCTGCAATGAAAGCATCTAGTACTATCTAATGGAACAAATGCGTGAATTTGAACTCATTCTACGATTGATAACATAAAAATGCAAAGGTGAAAAAGAGAGTCCCTGCACTCGATGCGGTCACGGTTCAATGTGAAATCGTCACCACAGTGAAGACGATGTGTAGTACCACACACATGTGGAGAGAACTCATGGTCCTCTGGAACAGGTGCGCAGGTGCGCGTGGAAAATTGCTTCGTGTACATATATGGTGGTAACTGAGAAGAGCCTGGAAGAATGACTGGGTGTTCTCTGGGTGGAATAAAGAAAGAGAATTCCAAGCACAAGAACTGCATTTACAAGGTATGGGTGGCGAGCGTGGGGATTGAAGGGGAGGGAAGGAAGTGTAGAGGATGGAAAACTTTGAACTAGGTGTTCAAGACCTTGAAGCTCATTTGGGGGCAGCGTGAACCCACCGCGGGATGGAGAACAAGGTAGATGGTGCTTCAGCAAGAGAAGGAGCGCTTGTCTGTGTGCTGAGAAGCTCTGTGTGTCCGCGACACGAAGAATGAATTGAATTACTCTAGAGTTAGTGTAGATAATGAGGAAGAGACAGAGAAAGACCTAGGGCTGCACTTGACAGTGCTTAGTAACTGCCAGTGTGAGGTAAGGGGTACTTGACTCTCAGTACACTAATCTGCTCCAGTGTGTGTGTGTGTGTGTGTGTGTGTGTGTTAATCTGTGCTTTGAGCTTATCTGTTAGAAGTTAATACCGTGTGTACTGATTGTGAATGTCAGTGTGACACAGAGACCAGCGTGACTTGTTGCTCTTGTCCAAGGAAGGCTTTGCAGGACCTCCCCTTTCTTTGGGGGTCCACACTCCACTTGACTTGTCAATAGCCTGTTTGCAGCCTGATTTTGAGGCCGAGTCTGTGATATTGCCGGCAGCCATTACCTTCACACTGACTATGAAGCAGTCTATCCCAATACCAGAGGACTGAGTTCACTCTCTGGTCTTGTTGCTCCTACCACCTAACTGTTCAGGTACTCTTTGGGAGGAGCAGAAACAGCCAATAGACCCATTTAGCTTTAGAAGGCCTCTCTGTGCACCGTGGACTACAAAGCATCCCTGACTCCCACTTCCCTCACCCCATCTCCAGATGCTCTGCTGCCCGCCTCTGGTCCCTCCTGCCTCAGCCTGTCCCGATCCCCGCATTCTAAGCTCCAGGGAGTCAGATTCTTGCCATAGTCGCCATTCTGTCAAGCTCATCATTCGATGCAGGACTTGGAGCACACTTGTGATGGATGGCTTACACCACCACTGCCACACTTCTGTTTCTTCTCCTCCTCACGTCTGCTCTGCGTGACCAAGTCCTGTGACTTTAGACCTGTGAGTCCCCGGCCGACCAGGTGCCTCGTGGACACAGGAGAGGCCAGATATGACCAGCAGGGAGAGGAGGAAATGGCTGGATTTTCTCTTCCGTCTTTTTCCCCAAATCATTTATCGATTTTACTTATTTACTTAAATTATTAATTAGTGTATATTTGTGGTACATAATAAATATGCTCATTCCGGGGACTTGGTGCACACATACATTGCATCTTGACCTTTTTACCTCCTCTCTCTCACCCCTCTCTCCCAGCTGTCCCTGTTCCCAGACCCTCTCTCCATCTCCACACAGTGGCCTTTCTTGAGGTGGGAAAACCAGCTGAGGTAGTGAATTCTGATGTCTCTGGGCCATGTCTTTAGTAAATGCACTATTTTGCTTCGAAATGTTAATAATAACCTCGTAAAGTCATTATACAAAATAAGATATTTTCAGTGCAATAAAGGGATAGGGACATGCTGTACACGGCTACAGGGGACCTCTGACCTCCCAGGGCTGAATTAACACCTCGTCCCGAAACACACTGGGCTGTACGTGCAGAATTTCTGTATCAGAGACGGATGAGGATTGCTCACACGCCAGCAGTGCAAGAGCAGCGCTGACTTGACGTGGGGCCTGGGAGGCCTCGTTAGGTCCTGGTCTCACAGTGCTCGCTGCGTGTCCTCGCGCAATCCGTGTTCCTCTGCTGGGCCTCAGTCTCCTCACTGAGTGGCCTGATGTGTTCCAGCTCTTTCTCGGTAACTCTAGGCTGCTGTGGAAAGTAGTCCTTGGCTGTATTATTTATAAAGCCTGAAATAACACATTCCAATAATTTCCTAGAATTTTATTTTAATTTTAAATGAGTGATAAGTCTTTAAAGGAGTGAAGCTAATAAGCTAACATCATTAACTAAAGAAAGTAAAGAGAATAAAAGGTGACGGAAGAGGATGCCCACCAGCATCGGAGCTGCTGCCCTGGTTGGCCCATCTTGCCACGCTGGGGCCGGGTCTGCGGGTGGAGGCCTGAGGGAAAGACAGGAAGTCAGGTGGTCAGTTCCAGGAACACGCCAAGTCCAGCCCAGTTTGGGGCTCTTGACAGCAAGGCAGTGTTTCTTGTGCATTTTTGTTTTATTCTAAAAGAAACCCACTGGAAGCTGGATGTCAGTAATGTGGTAAAAACAAAAACAAACAAAAGAAAACATGGCTCAGGCCCTCAGATCACTCGCTGTCTACATGAGTTTAAATAGTCCAAGAAGCAATCAAGATCAGTAAACACAAATGATAAAGATTTCAAAGTTTAACTTATATTTTAACTCAGATCATAAAACAATGGAATACTGCAAAGCAGGGAAAAGGACGGGGCTGGGGATTTAGTTCAGTGGTAGAGCGCTTGCCTAGAAAGCACAAGGCCTGAGTTCAAGCCCCAGCACCCTTCCCCCCCCCCAAAAAAAAAAGAAAAAAAGGACAATTTACAATGAAATGCCTGTTTTTTCGTATGCAAAGGGCTCAATCCTGCTGTGGATTCCATAGTCAGAACTTTCGGAATGGAGGATTAAGCAGCAGTGCAAATGAGAAGGGTGAAGTGAAAGGGGAAAGCTCCAGGCCAGGAAATACAAGGCCAGGCCCCAGCTGTGGCCCTGGTGCTCCCTGGGTGAGCTGGAGAAAGCCAGGCCCCTTCTCTGGGCCTCGGCTTCTTCACCCGCAAGGAGAAGAAGTGGGACTTGACCAGTGTTCTTTGCTCTGGAAAGCACTGGGCCTCTGTGAATACTCTGGAGCTCAGGGGCCGCGGACCCCTGTCTGAGGAATGTGCTTCAAAGATCGTCCTCAGCAGTACGTATTCTGTACTTGGTACTTCAAATCCAACACTGGAATGAAACCCTCAGATTGCTCTCGTGAGATGGTGGCCATCCAGCAGACTTGGTCACCGTCCTTTGTCCCTTTGGCAAGTACCTCCCGTGTGCTGGCATGGATGTGGGGATGGGACATGTCCCCAAGAGCTTTAGAGACAAGACCGTCACCCCAGGAAGCCTATGTTCCAGCAGAGAGGCAGGCTAGGAACAAGAGTGATAGCAAATATACTCCTTTTGAGTCAAAAAACCTCGAAACACTTTCATAGGGAGTTCAGGCTTCACTGTGGGTGTGAATGGCAGCTGAGACACATCCGGTGAAAGAGTCCTGGGGCGCCTGGTCAGGCAGAGAGGCCCCCACCCAGCTGCCTCCCGAGCAGAAGCCGATTGACAGAAACCCACCGGATCCTCCAGGCTGGAGGTGTCTTCTTGGTAATCAGTTTGGCCAGGAGGCAACATGGCGGTGTTTCTAGGCACACGGCCAACACTTCATCAAAGGTTCCAAGAGAGCACAACTCTGGAGAAAAATCATTAAATTAGGCAAAGATCCAATAGACTTAAATTTTCTGTTTTTGATTGCTTGCTGTGAGGAATACTGTGACATGATTTAAAACCATGATTTAATGTAGCAAGAGTAGAGAGACTCTGAGAACCAAATAGTGCAGTCGTAGGGTTCTGATAAAATTAGTCTATTACATGCAAATTGATTGGGGGGGCCTAGATTTACATGATGTTTATGATATCAGAATATCTGACAAAAATTGATGTCAATATTTATGCCTCCATCAATTACTCACACAGCACTATTTTGATGGCTTCTAATTAAAGTGGAACCAAACTAATTGACCTTGAAATTCAAAGGGCTTTGCAACCTAAAGCCACCCGCACTGGGAGGGCAGGCTGCGGTCGCTTGGGAAGAAAGAATACTTGGGGAGTTGTGATAAAAAATAGTCAAACCTTCTATGGGAGCCAGATCTGACTCTACTTGCATCAGCTGCAGCTGCCAGGCCTGGCACCTAGGGCACTGGAGACATTAATTGTTCTATTGTTTTTTCCAGGCGAGAAATGCTTGCTTTTTTGCTTTTGAGGTTCAAAAGAGATCATTGATCCAATCAAAGACCTATTTCTTGTTTAATTTAAAATGTTTATTTTGTAGTACTGTAGTTTTATATTTACTGAAAAGTTATAAATTAGACTTTGTGCTCCTTGAGGGGAGAACTTGTATTTTACTCATTTTTAAGAATCTCACTTAGCGCCTAGCTCAGGGCCTTGCAGGCAGCAGCAGTGTGCTGGAATTAGCTGGAAAGAGAGCGAAATCCTGCTATTCTAAAACATGAGGCTTCCTTGCTGCTCCCAGCGAGGCCTGACCTCAGCTCTGTCCTCCTGCTAATGGTGAGCCAGGTATGCTTTGGCTAGTGCACTCCGCATTCGGCGTGGAGCAAACCCAAATGTTATACGTGGACTGTGTACAGTTTGGCACACTAACGAAAATAACCAACACGGGGATTTAAGTGGACAGAGCAGAAGCCTGGTTGTTAGTCCAGGGCCAGAACACCAGGGCTCCTGTCTGTTTCTGGTACACACCACTGTGTCCTCGAGCCGACTCCTTCAGGCTGCGCCTCTTGTCTCCTCCCTGTGGGTGAGGAAGGCGACAAGGTCCTCACCTGAGATCCTCCCGACCCTTCCGCTCCTGAGAGAATCCTGGACGTGTGTGTGGCTCCTCGGGACACGCCGTCTTTCCCCCTCTCTGCTCTCAGTGCTGAGCACTGCAGTTACTAAAAAGTAAAGGTGTTCAGACAGTTACCACCTCTGCCGCCGTGTATTTTGGCTAACGTGTTTAAGGAAAGATTTGCTGCATATTTAAAGTTCATCGATTGAGGTTTTCACACACGAACGTGTCGGCATCCAATTCCAATCCTCCTTGTCTCTGAACTGAAGAGACTTCTATCTGCGTCTCGGTGAGGGCTGTTCAGCGTTGTTTTGAAACCTCATTACTTTTGGATTACAGACTTAGTGGAGCCTTCTCTGTTGGATTGAATCATTTGACTCACTATTAGCTGGACATTTAATACTGTATTGTCTTTATATGGTTCAGTATTCTCAGTTCTTTTATTTGCACTTTGGAAATGTCTCAGGAGTAGAAGTTGAAAGACGATATTTCTTTCAAATAATTCTCCCCTGGCTTAGGAAGGCAGTGTTTTAAGGATGATTAAACAAAGCATACTACCATTTTCTCATTCTTACTAATTTAGGGAGACTATATAATTAGGGAAAACGATGTGAGAGAGAACAAATAACTAAGTGACCTGGAAAATAATGTATTTTTTAAAAAAACCTTCAAGACCACCAGCGTGGGACTCATATTTTATGCAGTTTTTCTGAAACCTCCAAGCGCCCCTCTCTTACGCCACTTAATAAAGTCGCCCTATTCTCCTCCAGATCAGGAAGTGCTCTCAACTAGGCATTATGTTTGTCGAATGAAAAAAGACTCTCAAACATTTAGACAATTATCTGACTAAACCACCTGGGAAGCAGAACATTATTTTCAGGTTGAATTTGCTTTTAGAAATGGACAACTGATGTCCATCAAAGTCCCTATCTTCTTAGTAACTGCTCGACAGTTCAGATGCTCTGGTTCCCCGTTGCTGGGTGACAAGCTGCCCCTAAACTTAGTGGCCGACACAGAAGTCGTTTTGTTTTGCTCACGATTTTCTGTGTGAGAAACTCTGGGGAGGACCAGCTCTGATCAGGGCCTCGGCTGGGACAGCAACGGGAAGATCTGCTTCCAAACTGGCTTTGTCCTTCACGTAGGGCCGGCCCCGGGCCGCTCTCTCTAGCTCCCTCTGCGCAGCGTCTCTTCCTTTGCGGCCTTTCTGTGTGCCTTGGACTTCTCATGGCACGGGGGTTTTAAAGCGAAGGACTTCTCACAGGGCAGCTTGCTTCCCCCCAGGAGAAACTGTACTCATCCCCAAATGCGATGTCCACCCTATTCTATTGGCCATGCCTGTCACTTGGAGGACCCACGTCTGACCTCTCACGGTGACAGTGATGAATGGGCCCCTTCAGAAAAGCATGCTGCTGTCTTTGTCAGGAGCCTACATGGGTTCACCAGAACCACCATGAAGGGGGGCTGGAAGGTCTCTTCATTCTGGAGTTTTCTGTCTTACAATAAAATCTGCTAAGCAGAAAAGGAGGAGGGCAGCACGAATTCTAGGAGTCCTTCAGGTTCTTTGTGTTGATCTTAACCATGTGAACATAAGAAGTTTCCCACTCGAGGTTCGGGAAATCTCACCCATGTGCCACCCACAGCTGCGTGCTGGAGGTCTCATCCTCTGTAAACCGTGCAGCGTCTCTCCAGCTCCTTGCACACCGCAGCTGCTCAGGCTGACTGCAGTCTACTCATTTACATGTTGCTTTTCTGGCTGTAAATAGTTTATGTGAAGACCACGCCATACACGTGACTGTTCTTTGTGCTTTCAGTCTCTGCTCCAGCTTCTGCTCCATCTGGTTTCCATCTGCAATCTTGGTTCACATGGTGAGGATTTCAGCAAGCTGCAGTTTCTCCAGTTTGCTCATTCCTGCCTCGGGGACTTGATTCCTACTGAACTTCCTGAGGCTGGGTCCCCACCACTGTGTTGCTGTCGCAGTGCCAGCTCAGCCCAGCAGCCTTGCCTGTCCGGTAGGGCCGGGGCCCGGTAAGGCCCCAAAGCTCGAGGGTGTTGAAAGCTTGGTTGACAGCTGATAGGACTTGGGGAGCTGAAGGGATCATGGGGGCTCTAACACAACCATATGGATTAATCCCTTGTCGCGTCTACAGTTCCCTCTCTCAGCACTCATTGTGAGCAAGCTTCTAAGTGTGTGCCTTGGAGGGGACTGTCTTGTCCCCGGCCCCTCCTTCCCCTCTGCTTCCTGGCTGCCATCAGGTGAGCACCTTTCCTCTGCCAGCTCTTCCACTGTGAGCTTCCCACCTTGCAGCCAGTACACTATGGACTGAAACCTCTGAAACCATGAGCCAAAATAAATCCCTTGCCCTTTAAGTTGTGTATGCTGAGCATTTTGTCCCAACAAAGAAAAGGAGAGGACTAATGTGTCATCCCCTGAGCACATCATGCCCTCCCGTCCTCTGTCCTGTAACAGAGGTATCTCCCACTTGACACTGACCTCTATTAGAAGTTACCTTCCACATTTGTTCGTTCATTTATCATCTCTAATTTTCACTGTTGTAATCCAGGTCCAAATATGGGGTTAAGTGCATGGTACTATTTGTTGAATAAGTTAAATAACCACACAGATAAATGAAAATACACTTGCTGTTATTTATGGGCACCATAGTGAGAAGGTCCAGGTGTATTTGACATACCAAAACAACACAAGTAACATTTAAGTAAAACTGATTTCTTCTGCGGAAAAGAGAACTTTCTACTGAAAAGTAAAATAAACTGCACTTTTAAAATTTACATTACAGGGCACAATTGCTAGAGAACACTCACAAGCAGGAACTGAAACATTTAATAGCATTTCACACAATATTTCATGTTGAAAAGTTGCTCTCTTATGCTTTCAGTGTGAGTATAAATTAATAAAATTGCTTTGCCAATATGCACCAAGAACAGTAAAAAGAGTTTCTTTTACTCAATAATTCTTTTTGGAGACTTCATCATATAGAAAAATCTGAAACAGAGAAAAAATAGTACATATAATGATATTCATTGCAATATTGAACATAAAACTCTATATGCCTAACAATTGCAGAATGATTTAGTAAGATGTGACATGCCTACATAGTGAGAAATGACCTTCTCTGTAAAAAGTGTGTTTACAAGACTGGATTAACATTGGAAACTACTCATGACATAATTTCCAAGTGTGAAAAGGCAGGCTACAAAATTGTATCTATGATTTCATTCACCTGTGCCCCAAAATAAGCGTAGAAAATGTTTGAACTGAACTACGTCGGGAAGCCTGCATTAGCTGTCACTAAAAAGAGGTAACAGAAGTTATTATGAGTTACATTTTCTTCCTCACCTTATGCATTTTTCAGATCTTTTAAAAGGAGTATTTGTTATTTTCATAAACAGAAGAATGAAGGTGTCATAACAGATAATGTGCTGTATAATTAAGCAGGACTCTTTCAGTAATTGTGTTCCTTGTTTAAAGGACTTAGAGTCCAATTCTGACTTCAGGACAAAACCTGGATGAGCAGCAGATGCAAAATGGTACCAGTGATTGGTTTCAGTCAAGGAAGATCATTTGCTTTTTGTTTTTCCTTGTGTATGTCTGCATTCTCAAGACAATAATTAGTTCATTTGCCCATGTCTTGCAGAGTTGAAATCTCTTTTTGGCTTAATTTCAATAGGAATAGGTTAAACTATATGCAGTATAATTATGACACTGTTGTCTTTTCTGGTCTACAAAAATGGCATTTTCATGTATTTGACTGAAAGCTTTCTGTAGCAACTCTTGAGGTAACAGCAATGCCAGTTATTTTTGTAATAGTGTGTGCTGACATTTTAAAACTTTTTCTTTGCAAGTAATGTTGACATTTGTCTTCAAATAAATGACTGCTCACTTGCAGACTCACTTGGCAGAAAGAATACATCTCTGTGCCAATTCAGAGAGGGGCGAGCAGTTTGGGAAGCGCAAATGGGTGAGAAAGACACCATGCAAGTCACATATGAGTAATGGTATCTCAGTTTGTATTTTAAAAAGTGCTGGTGATACTCTATCAGTAACACTTTATAGCTTGCAAAGCATGTTCTCATTCATTATCTGACTTAATCCTCAAAGCCTAAGAGGGAAAGGATTTGATCCTAATTTTACTGTTTCTGAATGATTGTGATTTACAAGGTCAGGCAGCTTAGAAAGTGAGGAGTTGGCCCACGAATCTGGATTAGCAATCCATGTGATAGAGAATGTATTTGTGTGCATAAATATGTTAGCTAATTTGTGCATGAAACTAAATGTTAATTTTGTAAAATTGTATTGCAGCCAATAGTTAATATTTGGAAATTAATAACTTCCAAAAATAAATATTGTCAAAAGTTGTCTTATATATTTCTCTTAAATTATACCCATATTCATCACAATTACCTAAATTTTTGTTTTTAAGTTAGTGTTTAAATATTGTGATTATACGTATGTGGTTATGTATATACGTGTGCGTACACACACACACACACACACACACACACACACACACACACCCCTTTGAATTAACAAAAAGAGCAGAGTCCATTTTTAGGACCAGTATTTCTGGTCAATGTGGGGACTGATTTGAAATTGAAATGCCAGTGAAAAATCTATACAGCAGTCTGTGGAGTATGGATTTTTAAAATGACTATTTTCCAAAATGCATATTAGTATTTGAGGAAAGAAACCATCTTTAATTCTTAGAAGTCCTTGGAAGAGACCTCCTTGGAGAATTGTTTCCTCTCGTCGAGTCCAGCACAGAAGTCATTTGGAATAATACAGAGCCCAGAGCCCCGGAGTGCACGTCGTGGAGTTTGGGCTGGCGCTGCCGCCCTGCGGGTCAGGCTGATGACCTGCATCGGCTGGAGGAGGAGGTCTTGGGAAGCAGCACGGAGGCGGGGGCTTCTCCGTGGCCCGTCCGTGAGTCCCCCCTGGTCACACAGAAAGCACTGCCTTCCTCCGAGTGGCAATGCCGGGTTAGGGTTGGAGGAAAACCCAGCCAAGACCGCCCCCTCCCCACTACGGCTGCCTGCTGGCTGGTTTTGTTTGTTCGAGGCCGTGTAAACCTCATGTAAACCACAGCAAGGAGTTCTTGTGATGCCAGGAAGTGTACACAGATAAGGAAGATTAAAACCCCCCTGGGTTTTTCTGTGTATAATTTCAATAAGGATCATATACCCTTAAGGAAATTTTTAAAAAAACTTTCATTTTCCTCTCCTGGTCTCATCAATATGTTTACCGAAGGGAAATTTTATATTGGAAAATAATTTCCTCCTCTCTCCCCAAATAGCCTGTTTCTCCTCTGTAGAAGCAGAAATCTGTTTCAAAATGAGCTGCATGTGTTACTCGGAGGTTCTCCTGACCAGCCGGGAATGCCTTTCCTAAGTCTGCACGTACAGGAGACACTTGAGCGTGCTCCCAGGGCTGTAGGAAGAGCACACGTCGTCCACGGAGAAGTGTCGTTTGAGTGATCTGCTCCACCTTGGATGTTTTCGAAAGCTCCTAATTTGTTGTTTTGCACACTAGTGTTCACAATGTATATTCATTCTCATGTGGAAAATCTCAGCCATTGTGATTTAAGAAAACACCAACCAGTGTCCTGGTTTCCTATGTCTACAGCACACTCAGTCTGTGAGTTGGAAGCAACAGGCATTGTGTGAGCGGGTCGATAAGATCACGGATGGATCGGAACCCAGCTGCAGCAGACGACACACATCCTCCGTGGAAATAGCTGAAAAGACAAATTAATTCTCAAGTGTGGGATCTCGACTTGCCCCGTCTTTCAGTGCACAGAAATAGACTGAAGCAGCTCGCCCAGATTAGGGCTGTGCATTCCGGGCAACAGGGACACAAGGTGGGCATGGAGACCACACATGACATTGGAGAGGGGGCCCGTCTCTGCCCTGCGGTGACACCTTGTAGAACAGGACTCGTGTGGAGAGCGTGTGGACAGAGCGCTGCTGGTGCCTCTGCAGGCTTTCTCTGCGGTTCGGTTCCCACGTTCAACTACCTGCTGAAAACATCTTTGCTTTACTATGCACCAAGCATTATGTATGTTTATGAGATATTTTCCAAAAGATTTAGGGTGAGGGGGTAACTGTCCCTCTCACCTGATCATATATTAATGCAGAGAGAAAAACCACAGGATAATATAAAATTTTAAATGCTGAATCATCAAAACCTGTATGACTTCTATGCCCACCGACCAAAGCAATTTTTTTTTAATCCTTTAGCCTTACATCAAAGATACTTCATTATCAGATTTATGTTTTATGTCTTATCCTTCATAGACCATATTCTGGGAGAAAATTGCATCTTTGTTTTCACCGCCTTTGAACTGAGGTTTTCTCTGAGTATGAACGCAGGAAGTCAAGCACGGTAGTATTTGTAGTACTTCTAACTGTCCCGAGTAGACGTCAAAGATATTCCCTACGACCCAATTGTCTCTTACAATACATTGTTCAAGAGCACTGTGACTTTGAAGTTATGTTTGCAATTAGACACACTTGTCCTTATTAGAACGAGAGTTATATGTTTGAATACCTTGATAGCTATTTGGCACGCTTTGTAATTTTGTTTTATTTAAGGCATTAAATATGAAGAAGGGGCCCCGGGCATCACCAGCCCACCAAAGAAGTCCATGGTGCAGGCAGGTGGATAGTCCGTGCGATAGGAAGCCGAGCTGATGACCATCCGAGTCTTGGCCTGACATGCTGATGCCCTTTGTGCCTTCCCCTCACCCTTCAGCATCAGGTCCACGTCCACGGCTGCCCTAGATCCTGCTAGTTGCAATCGATTGGTCTTCATAATCTCTCCAAATGCGTTTTTCATTCCTATTAGTACTTATCTCATCCTGGCTTTTGTTCTAATTAGTGGCTTTCTTCTGTGTCTCTGTCTCTTGAGGATAAACTTCGTGGTGACAGCAGTACTGTTTTACTTAGTTCTTGTCTGATTGCTGAACCCAATTTGAGCTCATTGTGACTGGACAGTGTGTCTCTCTGTGGACACTCTGGGGTCATAAATGTCCCACCTACGCTTGGAAGTGCGGTCTAATGAGAAGCAGTTGGGCGCAAGCTATTAACTGTTCTGCTCAAATCTATGTCCTGTTTCTTTCTTTTTTTGTGTGCTCAATTTATCAGTTACAGAGATGTGTTAAGGTCTTTTCTGTGATAGTAGATACATCAACTTCTTTTGATTCTGAAATGTAGCTTTATGTGTTTTGAATCTATGTGGTGAGGACTATGAAAATTTAGAGTAGGGTTACCTTCCTATAAACTAGACCGGTGCATGCACCCGTCACTCTGTCTTGGCTAAGGCTTCCCTCCCATCTCAGTATGACTCGAATGTCTAAAGGATTCACATTTTAGCACTACCTTTTTCTATCCATTTTCTTTCAACTTCTCTGTGTCATGCTGTTTTAGACATGTCTGTGTAAAGTAAAATTGCAGAGTTTTGTACTTTAAAAATTGTCTTGAAAATCTTTGATCTGACAGTGTAGTCAGGTTAGAGTAATTGTGGTCACGGGTAGATTTCAATGGATTCCTAACATCTTCTTTTTTGTGGGGGAGGTTCTGGGGTTGAACTCAGGGCCTTGTGCTTGCTAGGCAAGTGCTCTACCGCTGAGATAAATTACCAACTCCTAACTTTTTCTACCCTGTGGTGTGCCTTGCTCATTGAAGACTTTTATTCTTCTCTGTTTTACAAAGAAAGACTTTTTAATTTCAAGTGAGATATTTTGTCCTCACTGCACTTTTTCCTGTATTAATCTGAAAGTTTTGATTCTATTTGCATTACTTTAGCCTTTCCCAAGAGGGTTAGCATTCGCTTAACATTCTCAGCTTCACTAATGCCTTTACCTTGCTCCAAAATAATGCGGGGAACGTAAGAATTTAACCCAGACCTCTCTTGCCCATTTACTTGCCATTATTTTCTTTTTAAACCTAAAAATTTCCACATATTTACACGTTTTTGTTCCTTTCTCCTTTTCTTGTTCCTTTCTCCTTTTGCATCATGTTAATTTTGACTTTAGAATTTCCTTTACTCACTTCTTTTGGTAAAATTTTTCTCTATTTTTATTCATGTAGTTAAAAACCATCCTTTCCTCCTTTTAAATAATTCTGCTGAACATAGAATTACAAGTTGCGAGCAATTTACCCTAAGCACTCTGACAACCTGATACTGTGAGTGGGGCTTCTAATGTAGTCAGTCAATTTCCCTTCGTCTCCTGCTTTGGCCCTCGGTCCCCTTGCCCGAGCTGGCTTTCGTCCTTCCCGTCCTGTGGTTTCACACTGTGTCCAGGCAGGGACTGTTTCTCTTTATCCTGCTTTGAACATGTTGTGTTCCTGCTTTGAGGATTTGGTGTTTTCCGGTCTCAATCACTGGCGTGTGGAGAACATCGTGGCCCTACCTGCCTTACTCTGTCCTCTTCTTCCAGCTGCGCAGAAGTTGGGCCTGTTTCTGTCTCTGCTTCCTGTCTTTCCTCTCACACGGCCGCTCCATTTCACCACAGCGTCTCTCCCTAGCTACCTTCTATTCCATTATTTTGTCTTGTATTTATCTACTGAACATGTATTGCATTTCTAAATTCAGCCCCATAGTTTTCACAAATAGAACTTATATCTGGTTATTTTTCAAATCTCCTTGGTATATTTTATGGTTTTGTTCCTTTATTGTGTTATAATTCTCTCATTTATTTCTTCAGATGTATTATCAGTCTTATTTTATATTCTGCTTCCATTAAATCCACTATGTGTTGTATTTTCAGATACAATACCACAATACATTGTTTCTATAGAGTCTTTCTTATTTCCTAGACTAGTTAAGGATTTAAAAAAAATTGTAATACATTTATATGTGATATGTATGGGACTGGATTGAGCCCAAGGCCTTCTCACTGTGCTGCATTCCCACCCTGCTTTTAATTTTTAATTTTGAAGCAGAGTCTTGCTAAGTTGATAAGCCCTCAGGCTGGGCTCAGACTTTTGACCTTCCTGCCCAACCTCCCAGCGTGCTGAAGTTACAGGGGTGCACCCCCACGCCCATCTATGAGCTTGTATTTTTTGGACTTCTTTCCCTTGGAGTTTCCTATTGCTACTCTGACAAATTACCATAAACACAGTGGCTTAAAAAAACAGATTTATTCTCTTACAGTTCTTGAAGTCAAAAGTCCAAAAGGGTTTTCTCACAGGGAAGCCAAGGTGTGGCGGGACCGCGCTTCCTCTCGAAGGTGACAGGCGCCCTGGCACTTCCTGTTCCTGTGCCGCCGTCCTTGTGCGTCCCAGCCCACCGTCCCATCCTCTGTCTCCAGGCTGGAGGTAGCATTCAGATCTCTCCCTCAACGTCTTCCTGCCTCCCATCTTCTGTGTTACGTCTCTGCCTCTCTCTCGTCAGGGCAATTGTGGTTGGACCTGGGGCCCGCCTGATGCTCCAGGATATATACCCCAACTCCAGGTCCTTCACGTGACACAGCCACAGTCTCTTGCTGGCTAAAGCCATGTTCTCCAGTTCTAGAGAGTGTCCACAGAGAATACCTGAGGCCTGTTTCCAAGTGTTTCTCTGTAGAAGGCTGGCACTTTCCTCAGTTTGCTGGAACTGCAAACCCAGAGTAAATTAGTCCTTCTAACTTGTTTCTTTTGGGCCAGATGGTATACACATCAGCCTAGACATGCGTGATGCAGCTCACAGAGAACTGTCCTCTGCCCTTTCTCCCTCAGTTATTTAGAGTCAACCCTGAGACAGTAGCCATCCGAGCTGGTCTCTTTGATGGGTGAATTTTTCTATTTCCCCACTGATGGCATTACCCCTCGAAATCCTGGTTGCAGCTCATTCTTCAACTCATCTTCTAAGGATGTAGGCTGTGTCTGCTCTTTCCTGGAGAGCACTATTAAAACTCCAACTAGAGATAGCCAGAAGGGATGTACATCTCTGGGTCTAGTGTTGGTCCCAACCCTCATTCCCATGGAGCAGTACTCTATATTTTCTGTCTGAGCTCCAAGAAATACTCTTACTTTTCTATCAGAACAGCCAGTATCCCTACCTATGCTGCATTAGTAGAGGATTTTCTGAGCATAGGTTGTGGTGTTGCTGGAGAGGGAAGCCGGATGTTGAAAGAGTAACTAATGTACCCCTCTCCCCAGCATCTAAAGCACCAACTGCCAAACGGTGACTGGGAAATTTTAAATTGCATGAAAGGATAGCAGAGTGGGGCCGGAAGGGACATTGCTGCTGAACAGCTATGACAGGTGTTCTGTGGCCCCAAGGATGAAGTGGATCTGACCTGGCTGCTGGAGAAAGAGACTCCTGAGCCCCGATGGGGAGCATTCTGGCCCCTCCTGGTTCTGAGCTCATGGTGGGAACCTCAGTGTGTCTGCAGCGCCCGACTTTGCCCGGGCTGTGGAGACCAGTGTGGCCCCTGTGGGGGCTGTGGACCTCGTGGGCTGATGTCTCTTTCCCCTCCACGTCCAGTGCGGCCTCTCCTCTCCCTCTGTTCAGCCCAGCTTCTGTTGCTGAGTGGTGACTCAGGGCTCCATACGGACTCTGGGAGGAGAAGAAAGAGCATCTGCAGTGTCACCTGGTCACTGCTGCTCATTAGCCCAGGGCTGTGGTATGCCTCTTGTGCTGCTGCCCTCCTCATCTAGCGAGGGACAGGTGAATTCGGGACCCGAGCCCCCTCCTGGGCCAGTGTTTGCCAGGTCAGAAAGCTTTATCTCCCTCCTTCACAAAGATTAGAGGATTCAGTTTGTGCAAAGCCCCGGACACGAGGCTCGGCATGGACTACACAGACGAAGCACACTAGCTGTTGTGTCATTGCCCCTTTCGTCTAAGCCAGTGATGCGACAGACCCCCCCTTTGCTGCTGCGGCAGTCCCCGTGTTCTGAGCTGCAGAACTCTCAGATAGGTGAGTAGGAAGCTCCTCTGGGATCAGACCATACCCAGCAGGTGAGCCCCAGCCTCAGGCGTTGACTAAACCTGCATCCTCCTTCTTTAAGAGGAGGCTCGGAAATCTCAGCTCCACACCGCAGGCTGGGCCCAGTTTCCTGGAGATAGAGATGCAGATGCCCTGATGAGAGGGGCGAAGTGATTGGGATGGAGATGTTGGGGCAGAGCACGCTTGTGGCAGAGGCCGGGCTGTCTCGGCCTCTTACTGTAGCCGGAAATCTGATGTCCTGTGTGCATTCCTTACCAGTCTGGGCCCCAGGAGGAAGTAACACGTCCCAGACAGACCCAAGGGAGTCATACTAGCGCAAAGAGGAAGCAAAGGTAGCTAAGGTCAGGAGATCCAGGAAAGGGTGTTGAGGCAGCCGGACACTAGAGATGGTGGAATATGTCATCATCACGCATACAGGAGGGGCAGGAGGAAGAGTGTCTGGTCCCAGAGAAAGCAGGGGCCAAGGCAGAAGGGGCAGGAGCCAGGGAAACAGCAGGGAGGTGACCCTCCATCTCTGGACCCTCCTGTCCTTTGCTTCTGCAGGTGTCTCCCACTGGCTGATCCTTGCTGGGAACCTGCCCCAAGGGAGCCTGGGAAATGTCTCCCACAGGAGCAGAATATGCAGGGAGTGGATGGAAGTTGGAGGGGAGAGACAGCGCTGTTACTCCGGAGCTTGGCTCTCTCACCTGCCGCTGACTTGAGGCGTCCTGTTGGTATTCTGTGGGTGACTGTGTGTGAGCGGGTGGGGGCTGCTATTGTCTAGTTCATGTGGCATCACAAGAAAAGTGCCCAGCTTGACACAACATACCTTAAATCTGTTAAAGAAAATATCTTATTAAAGTGGTAGACAAACTTTCCTCGGGACGATTGCCACAGGTATGTGGACCACTGGGATTGTAGTTTTGCTGCGGAGGAGAGAACTAGGGCTTAATGTTGGAGACTAGGAAAAGCAAGAATTTATAGCTACAGTGAGGGAAGACAGACAGTGGATGCAAGATTATTAGGAAGAAAGTAGATGTGGGGATATTCTGACTAAATGAGCTGAACAGGATTCTTGTGGAAAGCAGGCCAGGGTAATCTGACGTCATCTGGCACTTGGGCTAAGAAATTGGGTCAGATATCCAGGGGAGGGAATTCTGACTAAAGGAACCCAGCAGGATTCTTGCTAAAATAGACCCTGAGGGTGTGTCCAGGGACAAGGCCTCGCAGAGAGCCTGTCTATATCATGGCCCCAGAGGGTCTCTGTCTGAATATCTTAGTTCTGCCGAAAATCTAGCAACCCTAGTGTTCTGGTTTGTATCTAGATGTCTTCTGAGTGCCTCATACGCTCAGCAGCGGGGCTTTGGGAAGGTGATGGACCATGGGGTCAGTGTAGCTGACCTACTGTTAGGAGGTGGGGTCTGGTGGGAAGAGGTGGTCACTGGGGGTGCGGCCTGGAAGGGTGTGTATCTCCTTTCCTAACCCTTCACTCTCTGCTGCTTGTGAGCAGTGCTCCTCTGTAAGGCCCCTCCGCTGTGTTGTCCTGCCTTGGAGCCTGCTGACTATAGACTAAGGTGTGAGCCAACATCAACTTCTCCTCCCCTAAGCTGTGGTATCGGGTACTTTGTGCCAGCCGGGAAGGAAGTGACTAAGACACCAAGGCCAGCCACTTAAGCTCCTCAGTCTTGTTTTATTTATAAATTTGAGTCAGTAAGATGTGTCTAGTATAGCTCATTAAAGTTCAGGGGTCAAATGGAATTACGGCTAAAAACAAAATTCCAAAGTGACGTGGAGATTCTGGTCCTGAGAACTGAGGGTCTGTTTCCATGGGAACCTTGAGATACTCGGGGCACACAGGCTGTGGCGTGGAGACCCGAATAGCAGCACGCAGAAGAGTGTGGCAGGGAGTGCTGGGTTCCCCACAGTCCTGTCCTCCCCTTCTTGCTGAGCGTGTGAGCTGAAACTCGGCATGCAGCTGCTGGAGACACTTGGCTTGAGGCCCCCAGCTGGTGCAGCCCTGTGAGCATGTGCGGTGGGTGGAGGGACCTTCCCACATTTGCTGCTCTGTGTCCTCCTCTTGCTCTCCCTGGGAAGGAGGCCCACAGACGTCTCCACTGAGGGTGGTGGAGCCACCTTTAGCTGAAGGTATTTGAGGAACGGGATGAGCTGATCTTCCTGACCCCAAATCTGCCTGCTAAACCAGACACCCACGTGGACTGGAGAAGACAAACGCAGGCCCATCGGTGAGCACAGGTACTCTCAACAGAAACGGGAGAGTGAGTAGGCAAAGTCTGGGGACAGCAGTCGGTTCCTGTGCAGGCAGACAAAGCTTGTAGCTACACAGTCTGCAGCATTCGTCTTTGTGAATGAGCCCTGAATGCTGGTTCCTCAGAAAGGAGCCCGGATGCCGCGTACATTTACTATTTTACACAACTAGGAGCGTCAGAGTGGAGCGTGCTCCAGGCCGCACACAAGCAGCCTTTCTTCCATTTCTGTGTGGTTGTCTCAGCTCTAGCTGCCTCCCCTGGGCGCGTCCTGCTCAGGTTTGCTCTGATGATGGCCAGCCGCTGCTCTGGTGTGCAGGCCGAGCCTGTCCAATGGGGAGCGGGAGGAGGGGAAGACGGGGAAGAGGATGGGGCGCGCAGGGCAGAGAACTGCTCTCCCGACCCTGGCAGAAAGCTGTCCCTTTGCTCCGACCAGATCCACTCAAGTCGGGGCCCCGCCCTTGGCCAGCTGTGCTGGAGGGAAAGGCTGCGCTTTGGTCTGCTAGTGCCACGTGGCCGGCATCAGTGGCCAGGCGCAGGGTGTGGCCTGGCCATCAAGAGCAAGGGTCTGCAGGCCAGGCCGCAGCCTGACCCCAAAGCTGTCTTGTAACGTCTGTGCAAGCACTGAGCTAAGGGCTCCAGTTCTCGATCATGGTCACAGGATTACGGTCAATGGCTATGCAAGCATTCAGGTAACACCTTCCATGTTGTCTGCCGGCTGCCGTCTGGCCCTGTAGGAGAATGCGTATCCACTGCTCTTCTAGACTGACCAGAATCTGTCACTGGAGTTGAGGACGACGGGTCCCCTGTGGTGGGAAGAATCACCAAAAGGGTAGGGAGGCTTGCGTGAAAGTGTGACAACAGAGCCCCAGAACGGCAACATCAGACACGCACACACTTCAGTTGCCGGCACAATAGCCTCTTCTGCAGTGCCTGGTACCCGCAAACGGGTCCACGGCCACAGTGCCTCTTCTGCGCCGAATGCCGTTCTGTGTACATGAGAACAATCAGGACTTGCGTGAGATCAGTTCCTCATCCTTCATTTCACTTGAGCTCATATTTGCTTTTCTTACCCTATTCTGTGGGGTGGGAGATGAAGGACGGAGGGGTCCTGAGCGATACGTGTGTAAAGTGCGCTGCTGGTTCCCGGGGTGGCATGTAACATGCTGTTGAGCACTAAAGATAATAAGCTTTTTCAGTGCAGACCAGGGTCACCCATCACTGCTGTTCGCTTGAGCTGTCCAACAGGCTTAAACAATAATGTAAAGCCTGGTTCTGGGTTTTGAATGTAGTTAGACGAATGTGCAATTTACATTTTAATAATCAACATAAATTAGTCTTCATCTGCATTTGGTTCGAGAGGAAGGCGAGAGTCCAGGAGATAGTAGAATGTGCAGGAATCAGTTTGTAATGTTTGTTTTCAATGTCTTGTGAGTTCGGTACCCAAAGCTGCTCTACAACAGGGTTGCAGAAAGGGAAAACACCACAGATCCTCATGGCTGTCTCATGAGAGGCGTTTCAGTGGAGTTTCCTGTAGGGTTTATCGGGCGAGGCTGTGGTTGGAATGGAAGCCCAGTGGTGCACATTAACCTGGCCCACTACGACAGAGGCAGGGGACTCGCCGAAGGAGCAAGGAGGACGCATCCCAGAAACTATCTACGGTGAGGCTGCTCTGTAGAGACAGGGCTGTGAGAGGGGCTGGTTAAAATGGGACGAGGGGCTGGGATTTGGCTCAGTGGTCAGAGTGCTCGCCTAGCAAGCCTGAAGCCCTGAGTTCGATTCCCAGCACCAAAAAAAAAAAAAAAGAAAAAAGAAAAAAGAAAAAAGAAAAAAAATGTATGCAATAAATATTAGGGAGAAAAAGTGAGACCCCCCGACCACACTCTGCTCACTCCCTGGAGGCTGCTGTAGTTCATTGTTGGTTCCACATCCTTCCATCCATTCTCCACGCACACGCAAACACATTCAAGGGTACAACATGCATGCACAGGTACATGTGTACCTGCGCTTCAGTACATGCTGCTCTGCAACTTGATCTTCTCACTTAACAGTGTATGGAGAGGCCTTTCATGGCAGGGCAGCCAACCAGCCCTTTATTTTTAAAAGCAGTGAAATAGCCCATTTATTTTATGGGTTGATGGACATTTACCTAACTAGTCGAACTGATGTGCATTTAAGCTGTGAAGTTGTCACCATTACAGACCGTGTGCTTCAGTCAGTAGTATCTTATATAGAGGCCTCTTTTACATTTGTAAATCTCTGTTGACCAGTTTTCAGACCCACAGGACTTAAAAGAATTAAACACATTTCCTAAGTAACAAACGTAGTTTAAGAAGCCAGAAAGCACTGCTGTGTGCATCATGACGGAGAGCGGGTCCTGCCTCGCTGGCCGTCTCCCGAGTCCCAGGTCCGTGTGTGGCTCCCTCCAGCTCCCTCTCGGCACTGTTCTCATGTCGTGCGCAGTGTGTTACTTTCTCTAGAGTTATGAATCATCTTATTTGTTCATTTTCTTGGTTTTTCTATGTATGTGTCACTCTCTCACCAGTAGATCTAAAACTCTTCTTTCTGTGTTTTCAGACTCTTTGTTCATATCAACATTCGTTTTTATTTTTTTCTTGAAAACATCTTTTACAGATTTTTGTCCTTTTTCTAGGATTGCTGTCCAACTCAGACCTCCCATTCCTACCAACCCAGGCGTTCCCTTATTTGTTTCTCTCCCATGTGCATTCCCTTTTCTTCAGCGTTATGTTGTCCTTTCTCCTCATCGGTTGTCATATCTCTCACATCTTGGGCAGTACCTCCTCAGAGCACACACTTAAATATTTTCAACTGACAGAAGAAATCAACGTGGAACTGAACTGACACCTTCCTGCTGGACCACACTGTCGGTTGAGGTGTCAAAGCATAGTGCGTACACACGTTTGCTAGGCACCTGTGGGACCCCAGACTGACCTGGTTAGTCGCGGGCTAACCATGTTGGGAGTCTATGTGTGGCTGTGAGCAGAAAGCCGAGTGGCCGGGCCAGCACTTGGGTGGGCCCTGGGCCTTGTTAGCTCTCCATTCTGTCCACCGAGCCACCAGCCACCTGCAAGTGGCTCCTGACAGGGAAAAGCTGATCCTCCCCGCAGGGCTGGGTTTGACCTACTGAAGACTGCCACTCCTTGCATTTCGATACCTCCCAGCAGGCTGCCCTTGAAGGAACTCTCCTCAGAGCTTCTGCCCGCCAAGGCGGGGAGGGGTCTTCCCTACAAAGACTCCGCCTGAGTTTTGTGCAGACCAGCTTACCACACGACTCACCCTTATTCAGCAGACACTTGCTCCCAGCTCCGAAGGTTGAGGTCGAGCTTCTTCCAGTCTTTCTTCCGAGACCTGAAGGCATTTGTTTGTTTTTCTTCCGCTGCACTTCTTCAAGCCCGGTCAGCCTGAAGTTCCCGTGGCCAAGACTGGGAACTGCGGGTGCTGTGAACGCGGCTCTTGATGTCCAGCTCCTGCTGAGACCCCGAGTTTCACAGAGCAAGCAGCCCCAGGGGAAAGTGGTTCGCTGGCTTTCATGGGGCACTTCAGGGGTCCTGGCACAGGCGTGAGGAAGATCTGGAGGCCTTCAGGAAGGGGTGGGGCGGCTGAGAGGAAGCAGGCTGCCCCGGTGGGCGCTGCCTGGTATGGTGTTTGCTGCCATCTTCCAAGGGGAGGTTCTCCCTCAAAAGTAACTAACACTGGCCCATCCTCCTTGAGGACCGGGTCTGTGCCCGCGTGCACACTCAGCATCTCACAGAAGTTTATCCAGACCCTCCAAGGTGCAAGCTGAGAGGCCGACCGCTCCAAGCCAGCAGGACGGCTCGGCTCTGCATTCTCCTGATGATGAGTGGCACTGAGCGTTTTTCATGCAACTGTTAGCCATTTGCATGTTTTCTTCTGAGAAATACCTATTTAGATCTAATGCCTATTCTTAATTTCATAACTTTTTATTAGTACGTTTGCCATACATGATGATTACATTCATTGTGTGGAGCTGGTGCCTGCACGTAACACAGCTTAATTCTTCTGTTATTCCCCGCCCTTATCCCGTCCCTTTCTCCCCTCCCCGTCCTTCAGTTCTTTTACCTTTTGCCAAAGTTTTGTCTCCCTGTTTCCTATTATCTGTCTTTTATTTTGCTGTTTATTTATACTTGGGTTTCTCGGTAAGAGAAAGCATGTGTTATTTAATCTTGCATGTCTGATTTATTTCACTTAACATTATGGTTTGTCATTTGATTTTTGCTATTGAGTTCTGTGAGTTCCTTATGTATTCTGGATATTAAGCCCTGGCGAAGTACAGCGTGCGAGTGTTTCATCCCAGTCTATATGTCTCTTCACTCCGTCCATTGTTTCTATTGGTGAGCAGAAGATTTTTAGTTTGATGAAATCCCATTTGTCTATTTTTGCTTTTGTTCCTGTGCCATGGGGGTCTTGTGCCAAAATTCCTGGTCCACTTCGATGTCTTGAAGCAATGCCCTATGCTTTCTTCTAGTAGTTTCATATTTCAGTTTTTATATTTAAGTCTTTAACTCATTTTGAGTTCATTTTTGTAACTGGTGAGAGATAAGGTCTAGTTTCATTCTTCTGCTTGTGGATATCCAAATTCCCCTGCACCATTTATTAAAAAACTGCCTTTCCCCAATGTGTATTCTTACATCTTTGTCAAAAATCAATTGGCTGCAGATATATGGGTTTACTTTAAGAGTCTCTCTTCTGTTTTATTAGCCTGTATGTCTGTTTTTATGCCAATACTATGTTTGATTATGACAATGTTGTAGCACTTTCATTTATGAGAGTGTTGCAGCACTTTTTAAGTAGTATAATACCACCTTCATTTTCTTACTGCTCATGATGCCTTTGGCTACTCGGGGCTTTTTTTTTTCTTTTGGTGGTTCTATACCGATTTTAGGATTGTTTTATGTAGTTCTGTGAAGATTGATCAGTATTTTGGTAGTGATTGCATTGAATCTGTAGATAACTTTGGGTATCAGGGACATTTTAACAATACTGACTCTTCCAATCTACTATATAGGATGCCTTTCCCTCTTTTTGTATCCTATTATAGTTAAGAACAAATAATACCAATCCTTCTTAATTACTCAAAAACTTCTATGAGGCCAGCATCATCCTGAGTCACAACATCCAAAGTCACAACATCAACAACAACAGAAACTACAAGTCAGCATCCTCGATGAACATAGATGCAGAAATCCTCAGCAAAATTCTAGCAAACTGAGTGCAAAATTTAAAATATTTTAACTTTAACACATTAAAGAGATTAGCACATTAAAAAAAGATTATTTAGCACGATCAAGTGGATCTGTCCCTGCAAAGCAAGATGGTTTACCATCTGTAGCTCAGTAAGCACAATCCCACATCCGTAGAAGGAAGGACATAACATAGATGGTCTTCTCAATGGACACAAACAGGACTCTGCTGAAATTCAACATCCCTTCATGATAAAAATCATTAAGACATTAGAGGTAGAAGGAACATATTCCAACATAATACAGACCATATATTATGAGCTAAACCTAATATAATACTGAATGGAGAAAAGCTAAAGGCCTTTTCTACAAGATCCAGGGCAAGTCAAGAAAGCCCACAGTCACCACTTTTATTCAGCATAGATTGGAAGCCCCAGCCTCAGCAGCCAGGCTGAAGAAAGACATACATAAAGGGCATTTGAATTGGAAAAGAGGGAAACAGTTTGTCCCTATTTACAGATGACATGGTCTTATATATAGAAATCCCCAAAGTCTGCCAGAAAAACCATTAGAACGAATAAACAAATCCAGCAAAGTTGCAGGAAACAGAATTACCACACAAAAGTCAGTAGCTTTTATACAGATCAATAGGAAATTATCTGAATTAGAAATCAAGAGCAATCCCATTTAAAATAGCTACAGAAACAAACAAAAACGAAACAAAATAACAGCAACAAAACTAGAAATAAATTTACTCCCCAAAAGAAAGCTCTTGATGATGAAAACCACCAGCTGTTTCTTAAAATTGTGTTCTCCTGCAGCTTTCCTGGTCCCCCCTAGCCTGGACTCACCTCTCACTTCTGTGGCCACAGCTGCTGTGGCCCCTCTGTGCCCACTGCCTTCCTGTAAGTGGTGCCCTGCTCGGGACTTGGCCGTCAGCTGGGCTGACCCCCCACTCGGCTCACAGGAGGCTGCAGGGCACTTGTTGGGTGTCCGATGGCTTGGAGACTGGCGTTCAGGCCACAGAGAGGGGCAGGTGGGATCATTTTGGCATTCAGCATAGCTGAATCTTTGCTTGGAGGTCAAGGCCTAGTGAAGGACAGTCTTAGCTTTGCTTCTTTTTCAGCAAAGAAACTGCTTGTTCTGACAGTTCAGTATTTCCATATTGTTGATGAAATCACTGATTTATTTTGTCTGAAGAGCAGATCTGGCAGCGAAAGTTCTGGGATGCTTATGTTTCTCTATAAAGTTATCATAGCAAGCCTCTCGGACATGTGGGAGTCGGGGGACGGCGGCTTGTGCCTGCTGGGTGGCTGTGCCGCCTGACACTTACTGGAGGAGGCTGCTGGGCAGTGGCGGCCTGAGCCTGCACAATGACAGCTGAAAGCACACGGTGCGTTGGGTCTGAGACACACCAGCGTGGCTATTGGCACCGTCTTCTTGTGAATGCCGTTAATGCTATTAGGCTCCCTCTTTTCTCCTCTGTGAGGTTTCCTATGGGTGTGTCAAGATTGAAAGCAAGTGAAATTTGTGTTAAGACTCAATAACCTTTTAATTCATCGAATTAAGGGTTTCCCAATTAGTGGCAAAAGGCAGATCTAGGAAAAGAAACGTGTATTTACTTTCTGTTTAAAGACTTTTTGGATTAAAAGATACTGGAATGGATAACGCCACAAAATTAGTTTTTGCTGTGATGGCAAGGTTAAGACTCCTGCTGTTGCTAGGATATACGGCCCTATCACGGCGGATCTTGACGGTGAAAATTGGTGCCTTAATTTTCCAGCGGTCCGCGCTCCTTCTGACTTGGGCCTCATTCTGGTTAATCACACTGTCATTCTCACTGCAGATTGCCTTTTGACATCTTCATCTGCAAAGGTCCCGTAGCGAGACTCGACTCGTGGAGTTGATTTGGCCTCTCTCCTGGCATGGAGGCGCCCTCGCTGCTGGTTGCCGGGACCGGTGCTGGCGGGGGAGGACAGAGGCTGAGAAGACCCTGGGCGTGGCTGGAAGCCAGGTCGGGGAGAGGTGGCGATTCTCTTTGTGTGCGGGGACGTGGTTGGGATGCTTGAGCGAATGGAATCACGAGCGAACCCTCAGATTTGTACTAATCAGAGCCAGCGGATCTTGGCGAGGTAATATGAAGGGTCAAAAACTGTCACTCATGTTTTTGAACCCAAGGAACGTGGGAGAGTTTGTTGTATTGTTTTTGAAAACCTAACTTTTCTCAGCCTCTCACTCTGTGCCTTTAGCCAGTGACAAAGGCTCTTCGCCTGACCACACTTCATGCCAGTCCCTCCATCTCTTGGCCTGTCTTCGCATGTCCTTGGGAAATCCGGTTTCGGCAAGGACGCTGCTCGGTCAGGCGAGCAAGAACCTCCCGCCCTCGTGTCTGTCTGGGCTCCCCCCTCAGTCATGCTGGCTGTCTTCAGCGAGGACTCCTCAGATCGGTTTAGCCAGACTCCCCCATCCCTGATGTGTCCTCTCAGTAATTTTCCATCCAGTGACCCCTGACCGGATTGTAGCTGTAAATTCCCACTTTCCTGGGCCGTTTCTGGGACTTGGCCCAACCACCTCCCACTCTGCAGAATCCAGCCGCCGTGCCCTGCAGCCCACCACAGCGGCCTGGAATAAGTTCTTCCTGACAGTGTGTTGGCAAGTATCATTTAGTAATTTTTTCTTTACAACCAGTCAGTACATCAATAAAAAACAACGGAAAGCCCCTTATTTCCTAAGTCTACAATGGCTCTTTCAAAGTATTTCCATTGTTGCCACGCATTTGTTGTAATACTTAAAAATCTTTGTGACAGATAATTCTCACTACAGAGTTCTCAATGATAAATTACCACCAGCGGTTATTCAGCATCCAGTTTGAGGTGTGTGAGAGGCATGAGTCTAAACCCGCACAACCCTGTAAGGCAGGTGCCACCGCAAGGGAGGAAAGCCGGCTTGGAGATGTTGAGTCACCTGCTTGGGCACGCAGAGCTAGTCCGCGGCAGCACCAACTCGCCCTCTTCTCTCTGACCCCAAAGTTCACGTTCTTTTTCTTACAACGCGTGACTCCACCTCCTTACTGTGTGGAAGTTGCCTCCTGTATTTCTGGAAGCGATGACTTTACACTAGATTGTAAGTGGTGAGTACGGTGAAAATGGGCTCAGGGCATACTTAGGAGTTTGGTAACTTGTTTTCCTTGTGATTATCCTTATGGTTCCTCACGGTGAAATCCTGGGCTGAGACCACTGGAGGAAGCTGTGCCCAAGACTGAGAGGCAGCAGGGAGTGCAGGGAAGCAGGAGGTGATTTTGCAGTCTCTTGTCCCTAAGAACTGGGTTGTCATGATGTGCAGATGCGTCAGTCCTGCCTCACAGCCGGCCGGGGCGACTTCCTTTCCAGGACACTCAGGGCCACCCGGGCTGTCATTGCATGTGGCAGGCTCGTCACCGCAATCGAGTCCCGTGGCATCTCCGCGGGCTGTAGAGGCCACAGGGACCAGTGTGGGAAAGCTCAGGGGTCTGGGGCTGCTCTGTGACCACAGATGAACTGCGCAGAGCCACGTGTGCGTGTGGGAGGATCCCAGTGGGTTCTTGGCCGTGTCTCCCGAACAAGGAGCTGCAGGTTTTATGCTCTCTCTGCCCAGGGTATTTGAATATTTCCGATTGCTTGGAAGGTCGTTTAATTCCCTCTTGTAAAGACCTCTGAGAAATTACGCCAGTGGATGAAGCAGAAGTGTGCTTCAGTCTCTGACTCAACACAGACCCTCCCAGCACCGAACGGCTCTCAGGCTTCCCCACCACGCGGATGAGGCTGTGTGCTGGGGTCTGTCTCCAGTCAGACACCACGGTAAATCACTGCAGGGCGGCAGTGGTGATTGTTACGCAGCCCCTCTCTCGGCACGCAGCTCCTGTCCATCCGAGCCGGGTGCCACACGCTGAGGGGGTGACTCTTCCTGGCGGACGCCATGGACACAGGTGTGGACAGAACGGCCTCACTTTCCCCTCCCCGAGCTTCCAGAGTCTCGTTGTTCATGGGACACTAATGTGAACTGGTGTGTTAGAGCGCCTGGTACGTGCACTCTGCGAAATAGTTCAACCCCAAATGTCTCTGCCATCATTCCTGGAAGGCAGATCCCGCTACCAGTCCAGTGTGCAGATGAGGAAACCCACCTTCAGGAGGCCACCGTGCCTGTGCGACTGTGGAGGTGGCAAAGCCTGCATTTCAACCCCATGCCACATGATTCCGGTCCTGGGCTTTCCCCTCCTAGCTCAAAGCAAATGCACACCTGCTCCAGATGTCGGGCAGATGTTACCTCCACCTCCACGGATGATGGCAGCAGATCCGTTTGCTGTAACCGCGGTGGCCTACTTAGCAGAGAATTGAGGAAGGGGCTGTGGTCTCCTCTCCCTGCCACCTGGCCTCCCTCCTTAGTGCCCTATTGATTGGCCTCTTTCCTCTACAAAGAACACAGCGCTTGAAGAGGAAGATAAATGGTGGCGTGTGGCAGCCCGGATCCTCGTCCTTCCTTCCTACTGTTGACAAAGAAACCAGTCGCACTGGGGGTGGGGACACGAGTAGACACGGCTCCCAAAGCACAGACTGGGCTGGAACCCGTCAGAAGGAGGCACGAGGCCTGCTCTTCTGAGCAGGCTCCTTTCCCCTGGCCGAGCTCTGTGGCCCCGGCCTGAGTGCTGCCCCCATCTGCTCTCCGTGGGCACACTCGGCTCAGCCCTCTTGTGCTGGCAGATGTCGAGGAGGCTCCTGATGGCTGGTGGGTCCCTGCCGTGGCCAGTCAGGTGGACAGAATCTGTTTTTCCAGTGCATGCCCCCTGCGCCCCGAGCGCTCCAGCTTTTAATCCACTATGCCCACAGCAAGGGTCCCTTTCACTGTCCACAGATGGCATGTACTGGATAGATGTAAAAACCAAAATTGATTTTTATTTTAAACTTAGAGAGGGTCCACTCGTTCTGTCTGCAGTGAGTGCTGTCCGGAGCTGCTTTTGGGCTGGCGCCATGCCAAGGGCCTGGGTGAACGGAGGCGCCCTGGACTGCAGAGACAGCTGGGGTGGAAATAGAGTCCATCTCCCCTCTGCTCCTCAGCATAGATGTCCACACGTGTGGTTACTGTGGGACTCCTACCTCCACCGTGGTGGAGGGAACAGGGACTTCCTTCGGTGCTGGCCTTTTTAAAGCGTTTGAGGATGGTGCCAATAACAGTGACCTCTTCTAGCGCACTATGCTTCAATGCAGAAAGGGACTAGAGAGGACTTTTGACAGCCCTCTGTGGTAGGGAAAACCCTTCCTCTCTAATCACAGAAGGGGAAACTGAGGCTCAGAAGGGCTGTGGGACCTATCCAAGGTCACACAGCTAGTAAAGGGCAGACTGCAACACCAAGTCAGGCTGGTTGATTTCAGTGTCTGGGCTCATCTCATTGCTCTGACGGCGCCTCCAGGAACAAACACTCGCCTCTAAACCCTGCGACAGGCTTGAGCGTGCTGAAGCCCGGGTCAGAGGACCTGGGACACAGGCGGCATAGTGGGACCAGCATGGGACACGGCAGGGCCCACGGCTGCCAGGCAGAGATGGACGGGGAGCTCTGGGGTTCGTCCCGCACACCTGGGACCAGACTTCCTCCTCCAGCCTGGCCTTTCCCGCTGCAGTGCTCAGAGAGCTTGGTGGGGCCTGGGGGTGGGTCCTGCGGAGGTCTGCACGTTGGGGGACACGTGGCCGGGGGCTGGCCCTTCACTGCAGCCCTGCCTCCCATCCCCCACGTGCTTGGAGCTGGCAATAAAGAATGAGGCCCGGGGCCATCCGCTGTGTTATTAGTTACGTGGCATCATAAATGAGCACGGGGTGTTCAGTAATGAAACTGTGCCAAAAAGCACGCAGGCCCCTGCCCCGAGATTCTGTGGCCTCGAGCAATGGCAGGACAATGTCGGCCGGACAAAGAGCAGAGCAGGAGTCGGAGAGGTTCTGGAGCTGGGCCTGTGGGGCAGGGACAGGAAGGCTGGAGCAGCGGCACAGTGCCCTGCCACCTGCCGTGACGGGGGGCGGTCGGGAACCAGGGGCACGCTGGGGCAGCGCACAGTGCTGCTGTTTGCTTCGCCTGAGCCCCGGCCCTGTTGGAGGGACGCACAGCACTTGCCCTTCTCTGCCCCTTCAGATTCCGCCCCGTATTAAATTGCGCCGACTTCCCCGGCAGTGCAGTGTGTAAATATAGGACAATAACTGGAAATTTATGAGGGTAAATGCTGAGGAATTGCTGAGTAGTGAAACAAGGAGACATAAATTACAGGAAATGCCGCCCTTCTATGAATACATTATGCATAATAATGAAAGTTTTAGAAGGCAAGAGTAACCAAATATCAGACCCGGGCTGCAAGGAGGAAGCCAAATGCACAGCAAGATTAGGATGGTCCAAAGTCGGGGCCGCTGTGTCCTGGCCCCGCCCTGAGCTTGCCCTCGTCAGGAGGACACAGTGAAATTGCCATCTAGGTGGGGAAGCCTGGTGTGGTGGAGAGGATGCAGCAGACATCATCTGAGCAGTGGTCATGCCTCACTGTCCTGGTCACTTAATCTCTGTGCCTCAGTGTCTCCATCTGTGAAATGGTTTTAACAAAATCCATTTCATAGCAGTATGAGAATTGAAAAGGCCAGAGGCGTACACCACCTATCCCTGCTTACTGGATGGAATCCTTCAAAGCTGTGCTCCCTCTAAGACCTGAATCAAATGATCACAGGTTATTTCCAAAACATACAGGAGGAAAGTAGGCTCAGGCCAGAGAGGCTGAGAGAGATTCGGCGAGGAAGCATTTGAAACCCTGGCTGGGTTCTGATGGAGAGTGAGGAGGACGAGAAACAAGGAGGGCACAGGGAATGGACCAGAGGCAGGGAGCAGGGAGTGCATGAAGGAGACACCGAGCGCATGTCCTGGAGGGCGGGGCTGACATCTGGCCCGGGCTGCAGGATCTGGGCTGACATCAGGGTGTGGGAACCAGGAGACGCATGGCCGGGAAGGTGGCCTGTCACTCAGCCTTCCAGTGACTGGGGCAGAGTGTCCAATGCCTGCAGCTTCAGAAAGGAGAGCTTCGCTTTGGCTCAAGGTCCAGTCCCTGGTCAGCTGGCTCCAAGATGGAAGTGGCACAGCAGAAGGGCCTGGCGGAGGATGACTGCTCACCCCATGGCATCCAGGAAGTGTGTGGGGGAGAGCTGGGGAGGGAGATGCACCCTCCAAAGTCACCCCGGTAACCTCCTCCCTCCACCCAGTCTGCACCTCCTGATGGCCATTCAGCCAGGACGAATCCACTGATGAGCGCAGTGCCTGAGATCCGGTCACCCTGCCTGGCTCTGAGCACAGAGCCTTCTGGAGACACTGTAATCTCCATGCAACAATGTTTCTGCAGCAGTGAGAAGAGATGCTGGGGCTGGTGAAGGCTAGAAGCAGACAGGCCGCGTGGGGGCGGTGCCTTTGGTAAGCACCGGTTGGGGCTGAGTCAGGACAGGGGCAGAGGAGATGCAAACCAGGGGATGGAGAGGGACAGTGAGGAGGCTGTGCAGGATGGAGCTGTGATAGAGGAAACCAGGGAGGAGCTTGAGGAGACCCTGGAGTTCTGAGTCCACTCTAATGAGATCAGGCACAAACTGAAGAGCACGGCAAGGAGGGAGGTGGTATGAGGTTCGGTGGATTTGTGGGATCCGAAGCATTGCGGGAGTTCAGATCTGGGGTGAAGGCTAGCCTGGTTCCAGGCCTGGGAACCACTGACACGATGCTGAAGTGGAAGCCAGAGCAGTGATCTGGCCGACCCAGCGCAAGAGCACGAGGAGGGGCAGAAAACGGGGGCGGGGGGCTGGGAGGAAGGCAGGGAGATGTAGGAGGCGGCACAGTCGCTCTTCCTGAAGGCATCAACAAGACTTAGACGATCATGACACGCTTCACACAGTGCATGGTGTAAACACACACACTAAGACAGCACCTCGAAAGCCAGCGGGCGGGCGGCACTGCTGGGAAGGAGTCCAGTGCTGTGGGTGGGGCTCGGTGCTGCAGAGGCCGCGCCGGGCCGGCGTCTCCAGGGTCCGACACGCGCTGGGTAAGAGGAGGCCACAGGTGGGGCTGGGGAGGAGCGGGCAGAGCAAGTCCAGGCAACTCCGAGAGGGCCTGGCGGGCAGAGAAGGAGAAAGGGACCACGCTGGCATCTAGGACAGGCTGTGGGCTGTGGTGACGAAGACTGAAAAAAGAGAAACAGGAGCCGTGACAGACGCATATGCTGAATGTTTAAATTAAAAAAATCTATTCCAGTAGAAGACACTTTGTCATTGCCCGTCCCCCACTCTGAACACACCTATCCCAGCATTTTTGCCACTTTCTGGAGCAGTCCTGGAGCCCTTTCCTGAGTGTCTTCAGTGTGCTGTTGTGGCCGCCTCCACGACTTGAATGCTTTCAAAATGTTTCCCTTTCAAAATGGTCCTTTTGACTTCGCAGAGCCAGAAGTCGCCTGGCACCAGATGTGGTGGGTACGGAGGACGAGGACAGAGTCGTGTTTTTACGAGCTGCCTTTCTGTTGGATGGCGCTGGGCAGCAACGCTCACTGTATTGTTTCCTGCAGCTCTTCAGGACCCTCAGGAGTGAGGGTGCCCGAGCTGCTCCTTGGCGGCTAGATCTCGGCTGACAGCCCCTGCGAGGGGCTGAGTATTCCAAGCACAGGGGAGGCTGTGGAGGGGCCTCGTGGCCATGTGCCTTCCGCTGTAAAGTTTTTAATGTAAACGCTCACTGTATACTTTGATCACCGTGTGCACCCTGAGAGCACTCATGATAGATGAAAGATAAGATGCCTGGTGAGAGGTGTAGACAACCAGAAGGGGCAGGATGAGGAACCTCACTGAGACAAAGACACAGCAAGAGTACACTCTACTGGAAAAGAGGGGTGCTGCCAGAGCCAGAGCCCTGAAGGGACCCAGCAGGCACTTTCTGAGTGGTAGAGCCTGCTTCCCAGGTCCCACCTGGGGGTCTTCAGGGTCTCACCTGCAGCCTTCCCATCGCCAAGGCGGGGACAGCAGGATCAGGACGCTGTCCGTGGTCCTGAAGTGGAGGGTGCACAGCCCTCGCAGGAAGGATTTGCGGTGGCTGCCAGGACCAGTGAAGGAACAGTGTTGGGGTTCCCCATATTGAGGGATGCAGACTCCCCCACAGGATTCTCTGCCAGCTTCTCTTCTCTAGAGACCCAGGTGTAGGGGACAGAGGGTGGACATAATGTCACCTTCTCCCTGCACATGCAGCCCATTTCCCACTCATCAAAGCCTATGCTGGTGGCTTTCAATCTTTCAAGGGCACAGATTTCTTCTGACTCTGTATAACTCCCAGATGACTCGATCTAAAACGATTGTCACCACTATCAGAAAACGAAGCTGAGTCATAAAATATAAGTGAAGTAACTCACATTTAATGGATGAGCAATGACCGTGGACTGGAATATCTGAAAACTCTTTTGTGCTATTTTATTGGATGATTTTATTCATATGTTTGATTCTCTTTGGAGGAATATTTTAGTACAGAAATCAGAAGAGTGACTATTACTGCTTTCTTTCATTAGAGTCCTGATCATTTTATTAAAAAAAAATGAGTATAGGAAAATGTGGCACATCAGAGTATCTTCCATGAACTATGCACTTGAATCTATTAAAATTATTCAATTTTCAAGCAATCTTCTAAGGTTGGTGACTCAGGGGAAGCTCACAGAGATGACTGCCTGCAGCCAGCGGTGGAGTCAGGACCTGAGCCAGGAGCAAGTGCCTTTGAAGCTACCTTCTCTCCCTACATCACGGAAGACAGGGTGGCCCAGTGACTGGGCTCTTCTCCCCCAGGTTCCCCACGTGGCTCCTGTGGTGGCTTTGAGAGCCTGCGGCATGTGTGCACCCACAGTGGGGGTTTTTGTCACCTGGAGAGACTTGCTAGAGTCTTAAGTAGACCTTCGATGCCTGGGCGGACTGCAGCTCAAGCTGAGGAACAGATTTCTGGCAGAATCGCCCCTGTGTACAAGGCGTGAAAGGAAAATCACAAGTGGGTTGCATAGTGCATCCAGAAATGGAATGGCTCATGGAAGGTGCTATCTAACCCCACTATGGATGAGAGGAATGGGGCTGTGGTGCAGTCAGGCAGTGTACCCAGGTGAAGCAGAAACTCCCCTGGTCTGCAGGCAGCAGACAGGGTTGGCAAGATGGGTCTGGTGAGCTGTGCTGTGTTGGTCTGAGTTCCAGCAAACAAACATGGCCCTAGAGGGCAGATGGGCAAAGGGCAGCTCTCTGTGCTTTTGCAGCTCCAGAGTTGACAGCATCAGAGTATCTTCCATGAACTAGGCACTTGAACCTTCAGGCCCACATTCCGTGGACTGCTTGCTGTGGTCCTGGTCACGGATCTGTGGTGTTTTGGTGAGTGTGACTGACCACAGGCCCCTCATGCCCTCATTCTCTGCGTGATGCTCAGCCTGGAGATGCAGTGAGGATGGAGACACAGGTCTTGCCCTTGAAGGCCCCCATGCCCACAAGAGGAAGCTGGACAAGACCACGAGTAGTCCCTGTGTTGGGGAGAGTCCCAGGAGGCTGTGGGGCCACCTGGAATGTGTGGACCTTGCATTTGACTTGGAGAACTCGGGACCCCAGGGGCCGAGAGAGGGGTGGGATGCTAAGCACCCACGTGAAATGTCATGTATAAAGCACCCAGAATGACAGCAGAACCAAAACAGGGAACTGGCTCTTGGAATCTGGCCCTGCTGCCCACCTGCTCATCTGGAGGACCCGTTCTCCTCCTGTTGTTGGTTCTCTACAAGCTGCCCCTCGTCTGGTGTTCTCTGAAGTAAAACACCACCCCAGTGGCAGAGAGTGCTTCCTGCGGCACAGCAGGCGTGAGGACACTGGCGCATGTCCCCCGGAGGGCTCTCTCGGGGGCTCCCTCTGCACATCTCCCCGGCAGCAGCTAGCACACAACCTGAAAGAGCACAGTCTGGGCTCAAGGCCCTGCCCGCCCCGGGCCACCAGCTGCTCCACACTTGAGCAAAAAGCCACGATGAGAACCTAGGTGCGAGTTGGCCTCAGCCATTCTGCCCAAGGTGCCTTCGAGAGACGGTGACACTGATACCAGGGGCGGTATCCTGCCTTTCCCAGACTTGGGGTGGCCGTGAGTACACAGCAGGGCTCTTACCTGCACTTCCTCCACGCACTGCGATTATGTGTTCAGTAAATTGCATTGAGACTTAAAGACTTTGTTGTGAAATCAGGCAACATTAACTCATTAAGTCAATAATTCATGGACTCTTTTATCTAAAGTGGCAACATCACACCATCAATTCACAAAACAGCCACTTCTCTGAAGTGTGTGTGATGATAATAATGGATTTTCTAACAATACCCTCTCCAAGCAAGGTCACTGCGCCTAGCTGCTGCAGACAAGCCGATCTGACCTCGGTCAGCAAAACAAGCTTTATTATTGAACCTAATTATGAACTATCAAGATAATGGTCTAGACGGAACTGTTTCCTAGGGGATTATTTAGAAACAAGCAAGCTGTTTTGGCTCTAAATCCACGGTACTTGGCAGAACCTGTGATCACGCAGGAAGTGGCTTTGCTGTATGAAACTGGCGACCGGCGAAACAAGGATTTTGGGATTCTAGGAATGGCGGAGATACTACACAATGTGTGCTATACAGGGAGATGACTTCCAGGCTTCTATCTCATATCCGATCTTCCTTACACTCAGCTCTGTAGGCGCAGCTCAGGCAATCAGATCTCATGGTGAAGGGGCCATTCTGAGTCTTTGTCCCCAGTTCTGAGACAGGACACATGGGAGCACATGGCTACTGATGTCTTCACCCCTATCCAGGCCATAATGAAATGCTTTAGTTCATTTATGGTGGATGTTACCAGCCATGCAGGTAGTTAAATGATTATATTACATGTGTTGAAAGAGGAAAAAATCAAGTTGAAGTAAAATCATTTTGTTTACATCCTATTCTAGTTCAAAAAGAATAAAATTGACTAATGCCTGAAATCAGGTCAGTGAGAATGTGCTGGTCTTTCTGCTTATAATGTAAATTAATTTTGTCATATTCTTTTTATTCACAGCATCTGTGTTTTCAATAATAATATTAAAATCACAATTTCTAGGGGGAAAGTGTCATTTTGCTTAATGGTTTGGAATTCTTCATTTGACTTCAAGTAATTTTCTTAAGAAATGATTAATATAACAAGATGTAGAATCAGGAGAATTCTTAATGTACAGGCTTTCCCCAAACGAATGGATGTTTCTATGGTGAGAACTCATCAACCCCCACGGAGTCAATCAACAAACTCCCATATAGCTCCTGAGTGGTGACTGGCTACTGGTTGTCTGAGAAGTGCTGATCAGGGTGGGGTGTAGGCTCGAACGGAGCCCACCGTTCTGTAGCAGCTTCCGGACTGCGCAGTGTTGCTCTTGGCCTGCGTGCCCGCGGGTGGCCATGTAGAAGGACTACAGGGGAGACTTGCTACCAGGCATGCGGCATGTTGGAGCTGGGGCTCTTGGAGCCTGGTCACGAGCTGGCTAGAGATGGTCAGTGGCTGCTCTGGTGGTGAGGTTTGGACTTTCATAGTGCCAGTGTCAAGCTGGCATGGTGGGGTGATGCGAAGGGGCATCCAAGAGCCACCTAGGGCAACTGTGGGCTGCTGGCACAGGGTCCGGCACGAGGTTCTTGGTCTGCACCTCTGTGGCTGTTTTTGCTTCCAGGATTTGTGGGTCACCTCAGAAGGAGTTCACACTTCTCACCAGCCAGAGTTAGATACCATAGTAACAATCCCTTCTAACTCAAGACACCAAGGAAGCCAGTGTGATGGTGTACACCTGTAATCCTGTCTGTTCAGGAGGCTGAGGCACGAAGATCACAAGTCTGAATCTAACCTGGTCAACTTAGAGAGACCCTGTCTCACAATAAAAAAGGCTGGGGATGTATCCCTGGTTCCAATCCCCAGTGCCACAAAACAAATGAAAACATAAGGAAGAGTGAATGGATAGAGGAACAGATGAAAGGATTAAGCATGCAGAGGGCTTTGCAATGTATGGAACGCCCGCATCTCAGGCAGGCCTGGGAGGGAGTGGGTTTGGTGCCAGAGGAGGCCCCACTTGGCAGGTGCGGAAGCTGACACATGTTGACCAGATGCAGCAAAGCCGAGGGCAGGTCTTGAAGATCTCAGTACTAATCCGGTGCTCTTTCTGCTCTGCCACACCAAAGAGGCTGGGGAGAGGGCTGAGAGCAAAGGGGATTAAGGGCATAAGAAAAAAGAATGGCAGGAGAAAATGAGAGCAAAGAAAAGTGGGGGAAGGAGTTGGCTTTCACCCTGCTTGGCTCTGTGTGTAATGAGACAGAGTTTAAACCAAACACAGGAACATTCACCAGGAAAAGTGTGGGGTCCTCTTGGGTGGTCAGCTTGGGGGAGACCATTGTGCTGGACCTGTATTTCAGAGAAGGAAGGAGGCTGAGTCAGTATGGATGAGCCCACGGCGTGATTCACACTGTGGCAAAGTCCTCCCCAGCTATGAATTCTTGTCCAGTCCCATGCTTCCCAAACACAACCTGGACAGGTGCAGAATAGACCTGTCCCTCCAAAAGGGAGATGTAGGAAAGAAGGGGGACGGGTCCCCAAGCCAGCAAGGCAAATTCGGCCAGGCCCTAAGGCTCCAGGCCAGTCCTCCGGCTGCACGCTCTGCCGGCTGGGCCCCCTGAGCAGTGGAGCCACCCACCTCGAGCCTGTGCACCAGGGTGGGGATGATTCCAGGATGTGGAGAGAAAACTGCGGAGGGAGGGAAGGGGCACTGGCAGCCCCTATGACCTCTGGGTCACTTCCGGTCACTCATCCTCTTTTCTTGAGGATGAAGAATGTGCACAGCACAGGGGCTTCATGGTCCTGCCCAGTCTCGGAGGTCTGCTGGGCTCACTCCATCGGTTCCACCCTGCTCTGTGCCATCGTGTCTTTCTGATGACCGTGGGCCATGCTCCAATGCCCTCTTCCAAACACACTTTCTAACCTTTGGCAACACGAAGTGTGCGGCCAGCCTCCAAATCCTGGCTCCCTTTGACGTGATCACTCTGCCCTCAGTCCGCCCCTCTCCTTTCACACGTTACTGTGAGCCACCAGGCAGAACAGCTACACTCAACAGTGTTCTTGGAGCCTGCGCAGCTGAAGGTCATGCCAAGATCATGCCTCGCTACCCGTGTCCCAGGAAACATGGGATGCAACTCAGATAAGCGTTGCGCCTCCCTGGGAAGGTTTCCTCCCCCGGCTCCCAGTGACTGGAGCTTACTTCCCCGTGCTGCCCCGCCTGCTATTCTGTGCTCTGCGCCTGGCCGTCCAGTCCCCACATCCAAGGGCTCCACAGGGTCAGGGGTTCCTGGCAGCAGCACCCCACTTCCCACCCCACTTCCCGGCCCCGTGGGCTGGGGCTTAGCAAGAGAAACCCACTCGCTCTCTGCTCGCAACTGCAGTCTGAGCTCAGCACGACGGCTGGTTTGTGGTGAGGACTGCGCTGCTCTATACACGGCCGCCTCCTCTCTGTGCCCGCTCACAGGTGGGGCAGTCTCTGCTCTTCCCTGAAAGCCCCATCCTGTCTGCAGTCTGAATTACTTCCTGCAGTCGGCTCCAGGGGCAGTCACATTGGAAGTTAGAGTCCAGAGTAGGACCTGGGAGCCTGGCTCTGCAGAGCCCGATAGCCACTCTGTGCAGAGCCGGGCCCGGGTGCTGCTAGGCATCTGGTCGCTTACACAATGCAACTGCGACAGTTTTTGTGTATGTCAGGAATGCACATTGCTTCTCTGTACTCCTCAGTGTCCCGTGAAGCGCTTATCATTTTACACATTGTAATGCAGAAGCTCGGAAAAGTCTCTGACCTGTTTCAAGGTCACACATGTAGTATGAGATCAGGTGATGAGAGATTTGTCCCCCATGGGTCCCCCCCGTATGCCGGAACACAGAGGCGCCCAGGCCCATCCAAATCCTTGCCTTGTGGTGCAGCCTGTCCAGGTCTTTGACCACAGACCTGGTTCTATTCCAGGACTGAGCACCAGATGCCCGAGTTCTGAGGCTTCATTCCAGGCACGAGCGCCACCTGCCCCTAGAGGTGTCCTGCCCCAGGTTGTCCTCTTTGTTCCCTTGGGCCTGCAGGATCGGCTTCTTCTACGTGCACTTGTGGTTTTGGGGACAGCTCCTCCTCTCAGGACTGGCCCTCGCTGAGGACACAGCAGCTGCCTGAAGAGCAGCGGAGGTGCCAGGAGAGAACGTCCCGCATACAGACGAGGACACCAAGATGCTGTCCCCAGGCCCCGGCAACCTGCCGGACAGCTACGAGGACTCCAGTGCTTCCTGCAGCACCCCGGCCCTGTGCGAAGCAGACCGCGTGACGGCTCCTCCCGAGACCTGTGGAGGCAGACTCAGTGTCTGGCTTCCCCAGCATCCTGCCAAGTGACAGAGTCTGCGTGAAAACTCGTCTCTGTGGCTTCCAAGCCACCCTGGCCGCATGGCCTTGCGGCTGACTTGCTGGGCCCTTCACCCACCCTGGCTGGTGTGGATTTCTTACTCTGATGGCTTCTGGAGTTGGAGGGGGGACGCCCTGCTTTGACAGTACTGTAGATGGGAGCTTGAAAAGTAGTTCTGTCATACCCGTTTCCTCAGTAACCCATTTATAAGACAGACATGTTACTCTAAGTTCTTTGCCTTGGGGATTTGAAGGGAAAGCAGACTGCACAACTCCAGCCCCGCGGAGTCTGCACTCCTTGCCTACTCCGGGCCTTCCGACACAGGACTGCGGCTCCCAGCGTGGTAACGGGGCTCCTTCCTGGACCAGAGGAGTAAATGAGTCTCGGGGTGGGGGCAGTGCAAAATCCTTCGGGGACTCAGGAGTGTCAAAGGGTTCTCCATCGCCAGTGGTGGTATTTCTTTTCTTCCCTTTCAAGGAGTGAGAACTGCAGAAGAGTGTAGTTCTAAGAATGGTGTCTTTGTTGGACGCTTCTCCTCGGAAGGAGCTCTTGTCACTCTTTGCCTAACTCGGCTGTGCAAGGCGCTCTGCGAGAGCCCGTGCGGTGGGCCTGCTGCGCGGCGAGGTTGGGGTGCCCGCTCTTCCTGTGCTGAGGCGCCTGCTCTGACCAACAGCGCGAGGGGCCTGCCCGGTGCAGGCTGTAGCTGGCGGCGTGTTCTGGTGCGGAGGCCGGCTGCTGTGTCGGCGGGTTTCTCAGCTCTCACGCGGTCTGACAAACAGGTTCATTTCAGTTAAATGGACCACACTGAGTGTATGTCTGCCCTCGCGGACCCAGCACGGGCCCCGCCTACTCCGCATCTCAGCGTCTTTTCTAGAAAAAAAAGGGGAAACAGATTTCAGAGCTTCATTCCTTTATTTTCACATTTAAACAATTATTTTATTGGTACATTTTAGATATACACAATGGTAATCTTCATTGTAGGGAGTTTGATATATCTTGCTGCTTCTTTCCCCTCTTTCTTTCCCCTTCTTATTTAAAAAAAACTTTGTTTCCATTTTTTTCTTCTATTCTCTTTTTTTCTTATCCCTCCATTCCTTTCCCCTCTCCATCCCTTGTTCCACTGCCCATTTGCACAATTTCTTCCTTTTCCCAATGTAATACATTTTAGTCCTTATTTACACATGTCAGAGACATAATGTGGCATTTAAACATGTGTGTCCGATTTCTTTCACTTGAGAGTATGGTCTCATACTCTATTCTTTATGGCAGAGTAGTACTCCATTGTATAAAAAACTCACATCTTCTTTATCCATTCCTCAGTTGACGGGCATTTGGGCTGTTTCCAAGATTCAGCTCTTACAAACTGTGCTGCTATAAACGTGCATATATCACTGCGGTATGATGCTTTTAATTCTTCTGGAAAGATACCCAGCAGAGGAATAGCCGGGTCAAATGGAACCTCTAGTCGTAGTTTTCTGAGGAATCTCCTCACTGATTTCCACAGTGTTGCACCAGTCTGCACTCCCCCCAACAGGGAGGAGGGTTCCTTTCCCCCCGCAGCCCGCCAGCATTCGTTATTGGTTGATTTCTTGATAATAGCTGTTCCTTCTGGAGTGAGGTAGAATCTCAGTGTTGTTTTAATTTGCATCTCTCGAGTGACCAGAGCTTCTTTTACAGGAAAGGCAATTATAATCATCTCCTGGCTGCAGAGAAAAGTAAAAGAAATTGTTTTCAGTTGTTAAGACAAATAATCTTTCCACCTTCCTCATATTTCCCCCTCAGTATTTCTTTTATTTACCAAAAAAATTTATCAGTACATTTTAGATATACATTATGACCACATTCATCGTAGTTAATTTGTAACCGTACATGATGTATCTTGGTTTTAGCCCCCTTCCCCACCCCTCCCTTCAACTCCCCTTCCTCCTTATTTACAACAACTTTATTTACATTTCTTCCACTTTTAAAAATCCTTTCCTAAAAAAAACCTCTTTCTTAAAAAAAAAAACTCTTTCTAAAAAAAACATCTTTCTAAAAAAAACCAAAACTCTTTCTCAAAAAAAAAATCCTTTCCTTTTCTTTCCTTTTCTTTTCCCTTCCTTCCTTCCTCCTCCTCCCTGTCTAGCTCTCTCCTCATTTCAATGTTTTCCTTCTCACAATATCTATTTTATCTTTTTGTCCCTATTTACACTTACAGTTTCTTGCACCAGTGCAATACTGAGGGGGGCCTGTGAGCACACGCCCTCCTCAGTATTTCACCTGCCTCCCTCAGGTGCTGAAATAGAAGGTGCTGGGAAGAGCAGGATGGGAGGGTGGCGGGCACTGAACAAAGCAGAAGGCAAGTCCTGGTCCAGAGGGCTCCGGGACAGAGGGACCCGCTCCGTGCAGCTGGGGCATCATGCCAGGTGCCTGAGCGGATTTCTCCCAAGGATGGCCGGACAGGCGAGGCCTGCGCAGGCCCTTGCGCTGCGTGCTTCTGGTGTTGAGAGTACGGCGGTCCACGCAGGTCCTCGTCCCTCACAGAGCTGCGGGCTTGGCTTGGATTTGGGCGTTTCCATGACAACATCCAGGACGACACTTGGTGAACACTTGCTGTGGTCAGTACTGAGGGGCGGCCCGTCCTGAGTCCTCAGTCCCTGCGGCCCTCCTGGGGGGAGAGCACTACCGGCGAAGCTCTTCGCATCACCCACGGGGAGGGCAGGAAGGCTCACTGTCACCCTGCTGTCTCCAGGAGGAAGTCCCGGGCCAGGACCCAGACCCGGACTTTCAGAATGAAGCTGGAAATGCGCTCTTAGAAGCGAAGCTGTTACTCGGAAGGCTCACTGAGGATAAATACTGGAGGGGCTTGCTCAGACTCTGAGAGCGACGCTTTCGGTTGACTGCAGTGCTGCAGCTTCAGCCAGTGGCTCGAGACGGGCACGTGCTGCTTGCTCAGCGGGCCGGCGCTCTGGGCAGCTGCGTTCAGAGTTTTCCGGGCAGCTCCGTCTGCTCCCTCTCCCTTCCCCGCCTCCAGCCCCTGAGCATGATGCCACACCGTGCCAGGCAGTGCTGACGGGCTCCTGTCGGGCTGAGTCTCTTCTCGTCTCTTTCGAGGTTTCTTTCCCTGTCCGCGTCCTTCTGTGTCGGTCAGCTGCGGCAGTGGTATATCTGTGTCCTGAGAAGCTACGTGGCCCTGGCCACAGGGCAGTGGCCTCTCCGGTTGCTCTGCTCAGCACGGCCTTGGTGGCTGTGGCCGCATGGCTCTCTGGGCTCATTGCCCGGGGGCTCCCAGGCTGCTCCTTTCAAAAGGGAGCACCCACTTTCTGGCTTTGGGGAGAGGAAAAAGAGTTGCTAGGGACCATTGTTTGCCTGCTCAGCCCAAGCTAGGAGGCAGAGGACCAACCTGTCCAAGCATTTCCTCTTTCTCACTTTCAGCACGACCTCGCTCTAACAACAAAGCAAAAAGAACCTGAGATAAAGTTTCAAGAGCTTCCCTTAAAGCCAGATGCTGCCCTCCCTGGAACCTTCAAACTCTCCTTCTGGTCATCTCAAGTCATTTTTGTCTTTCTCAGTCCTAAATTTTATTAGATTTTGTCTTTTGGTTTGATTTTGCTTTATTTCCTTTTCCTTTGAACTACACCTAGCAGCATTTTAGGAGAAAATGATACGATTTGCTCTATGAATGACAGAAATGTTTTAAATGTGATTTGCATCTATCCTTTCCATACATGTATTCTATAAAATTAGTTTATGGGCAGGGTTGATCTTGTAAAACAAAGGAGTCAATAAACCATGTCTCCTGACTTTCCATTTCCCTGCATTTTTCTACCCTTTCAAACCTTCTCCATCCCTTCTGATTCTTCGAGGGTCCCCGTTTTGTGCTGCTTGCCTGATCCTTCTTGTTGTCTCTCTGAAAGCTTTCCTCATAACTACCAAGGTCATAAAAAACAAGCACTCCTGAGAAACTGTCACAGGCCAGACGAGGCCACAAGACAGAGAGACAGAACACCGTGGACAGAAAGGTGTTCCGAATGGGAGTCGAGCAAGGGCGCTGGTGACACCAGCGGGCTGCAGACAGCAACATGGGAAGTTCCGCAGACGATCCCACCTGGATGGCGGTTCCTCACGTGTGACCAGTGCATGTACTGTGAAATGTTAACCACAGGAGGAACTGATCGTGGGACACAGGAGCAATCTCTACTGTCTTTGCCACATTGTTGTAAATTAAAAAAAACACTATTCAAAATCGACATTTTTAAAGCTGAAAACTGTGGAGGGAATGTACCAAGAAAATTCCTTCACAGTAAAAATTAGGAACCCAGTAGGAGCCTACTGTTTCCCTGAGGCACATTTCCCAAGTGAGTTGCTTGGTGTATAATGGACGAGATGCTTTGTCACTGAGGAAATACTTGGATAGTGCTACTCAGCCCTTAGAAACTCTTAATGCATCGTGTGTGCACACACTAGCCCTGAAGAGTCCTGAAATTGAGCGGCCTCATTTTTTCAACACTGGATTTCCCACATTTGTTTGCTCAGGTGAACTCTTTTTCCCAAACGATATCTCACTTTCTGCAGAAATCAGTCTTCATGTTCACCGAGAGAAGCCCGGCCCCGGCGAGCCCGTCCTGAGTGGAGGCTCTCAGGTGAAGCTTGGGGAGGGCTCAGTTCTTCCTGGGCAAAGCCTTCAGGCTTGCTCATGTTGCCTGGCCGCAGGGATGCTCTCCCTACAGGACTCAGAGGGTGCGTGTTATCCTCAGGAGCACACCGTGCCTGCCTCCGGACTCTGCTAATTGACTCCAGGCCTAATGGTGTGAGCCTTATTATTCCCCTATTAGCTGCACCAGACGTCAGCACTCAGAGCCTTTGAAACCGTGTGCATCTTGAGTAGGCTGCAGTTTGATCATTTAAAGTAGTGCAGATCAATGGTCCAGGCAGCAGCTCCATGGGGCCGGCAAACCAGACTGCAGGGTAGCTGATCCTGACTTCAGCGGCCTCCGACTGCTACCGATTGCTGCCTCCACATCAATCGGATGCTATCTGCATCAATTAAAGCTGCTCAAAGGCACGGAGAGAAGTTGCTTCATCCAACTTCACTTCAGAAATAGAGGAGCAGCTAAGGGGAAAGGCTGTCGTGTGACTTTCAGCAGAATATGAAGTGTGTGGATCCATCCTCTGTCGATACCCAGCTTCGAGGGGGATTCTAATGAGCCCCTTTCTGGCTTTCGGAAAGGAGTGGGTCTGAGGGCTCCACTGGAGACCCCACTTTCTTCCTCTTGGGTTGTATTACAGTCAATCTGGGGCTTTGGAGGGGAAGCCGTGTCTACACCTAATTATATCTCAGCCGTAATTAACAATATTTCGTTTAAATAATTATTGATTAAGTACTTACTTCAGGTCAGGCACCATGCTAGAGTATGTCATTGAATAAAATACTATACTTGCCCCTGGAGGAACTCCTGGTCTGCTAGGAAGACAGACAAGAAAAGAGATAATCACGGTTTCCTGTGATTCTAGCTGTTATGGCTTGTGTCTAGATGTCCTTTCAAGCTCACGTGGTCATAGGTGGGGCTTTTGGAGATGTAGTTGGATCTACAGTGTGTGATGCTGGAATTAAGGGTGTATGGCTACTAAATCGGTCCACTGATTGGTTTGGCACTGCCCTAGTCCTGGTAGCCTAGATAGAATATAAAAGGGGCAGAAAGAAGCTGCTGAGGCCCCTTGCTTGCTGTTGCTATCTTCTGCCTGCCATGAAATGTTTCTCCTCTCGATGCCCTCTGTCACACCACCCTGCCTTGGAGCCAGCTGATTATGGACTGAAACCTCTGCAAATTGTGAGCTAAATAAACCCTTCTTCACTTAACTTTGGGTGTCAGGTATTTTGTCCCAGCAACTAGAAAAGTAACTAAGACATCAACCTTACTACGGGAAGGCTGCACTTGAGACCATCCTTGGGATGGAGGTTGGGGATCTCAGGAAGAGTCAGTGTTTTAGTTACTTTTCTCTCGTTGTTGGGACAGACTACCCAACACCCAAAGTTAGGGGAAGAAAGGTTTATTAGCTCACAATCTGCAGAGGTTTCAGTCTATAGTCCGCTGCGTCCGAGGCAGGGCGGCATGGCAGAGGCAGGGCGGACCGGCAGCAAAGTAAAGTGAGGAAAATGCAAGGAATGTATGCAAATAAGCAATGCAAACAAGCAGCTAGTTAGCTTCTTCCTGTATCTTTTATCTAGGCTACCTGCCCTTAGGGCGGGTAGCACTCCCACCCTTAATTTTAGTTTCACATCCTTGATCCCAGCAGAACCATGCCAAACCATTCAGTGGATTAATTTAGTAACCGCACACTCTAGATCCAGCTATCTCTTACCACATGAGGCTTTGGGGGGACATCTAGACACAAACCATAACAGTCAGGAAAGACCCACAGAAAGGGGTGGCCAGGAACCCAGGGAAAATTTATGCATGACATTACTGATCATCAGTACACGGACTTACACTGTATGGTGAGGATGTCTCCTGACCACTGTCTTCCTAGATGAAATCAAAATTAGGGCTCATGGGAAACTTTTGCATTACTGGGACAGCATTTACAAATTATCTAGACTGGGCATCTCGCATGTGTGTGATGCATGTGTGCTGAACAAGCACAGATACTGCAGTCATCAAAATAGAACTTCGTTGGTTCCTTTTGCCACTGTCCTCCTTGCCCTTTATTCCATGTCACTGTACTAGTCACTTTTCTCTCACTGAGACAAAGCACCTGGCATCCACAATTTGGGGGAGGAGAGATTGATTTGGGCTCATGGTTCCCAAGGGTTCAGTCCACGGTTGGCTGGCTTCGAGGCAGAAACAGCATGGAGGGAGGGCCTTGCAGAGGACAGTGCTCATGGGAGTTAGGAAGGAGAGAGATCTCCCTGGCCCAGCTGGTGAGGAGCTAGTGTGCACATCCAGTGTGCACACCGTCATGTCACACCTCTCCCTGTTCTCCCTCTTGCACATGGACAGGCAGGGAGTGAGTTGGCCTGGCTTGTGCTGGGGAGGAAGGAGAGAAGGGAGAAGGAGAGAGGCCCAAGATTACCTCCTCTGTTTTGGGACTCGGGCCAAAGCTGTAGTCACTTGCATCTGGAGACACTATTGTCTTGTGGTTTGGGTGTTCTACTTTCTGATTTGAGATTGTGTTTGTGACTTAAAGTGCTCTAAGACTCTGTTACCTTAGAGTGACCTGCCCACTCAGGACCCTGCCTGAGGAGCTTCCTTTGAGGACAGAGATGGGGTTAGATGTAAAACGTCCCCCAAAGATTTGTGTGTGAAGGTGACTGGATTGTGGGATGCTATACTCGTGACTGGATTCGTCCATGGATGAGTTCATAGCTTAATGTGCCGTTCGGAGGTGGGACCTGGTTGGAGATGGTCACTGAGGTGGGACCTGGAAGGGCGGATTCTTGTCCCTAGCTCTGCCCTTCTCTCTCTCCTCCCTGGCCATCACGAGGTGATCAGCTGTCCTCTACTGGGCCCTTCCACCATGGAGCTTCTGCCTTGGAGCCACCTACCAGGAACTGAACTGTCTGAAACCGTGAGGTCTGACTTTCTGCCTTCGTCTCTGGCTGTTTTCCTGGTGCCCCAAGGACACAGAAGTAGAAAGAGTTGCTTTCACCTTCTCACCTGGTAACACATGTCACAGAGGGCCCAGTTACCTCTCAGGGGGGACTCGTGTGGCCGGCTCTTGACACAGTGGCCCACGGATGGTACCCAGGCGGCCCGAATGAAGCCTCAGAGGGACTGCAGCAAACACATGGAGAACAGAGGTATTTAATTCACTTTTAAAAATGACATAACTTGTTCTGTTAAAGTTCTTTTACCAAGCAATCCAAACACCACCTAAGCTGGGTGAGGTGCCCACCTCCCAGGTGACCAGGTGGTCAAGGTTCGCGCCCAGTGTTGTCAATACGTGCCTTAGTCTTTCTCCCAAGAACACAGCCTAGTCATAAGAAAACATCTGAAAATCCCAGTGAGACCTTCTATAGAATCCTTCCCTAGGACACCTGAAAATGTCAAGATCTCAAAACAAGCCAGTCACAGAAACTGTCAGATCCAAGAGGCGCCTGGGAGACAGGACAACTAACCACCCTGCAGTCTCCTGGATGAGGTCTTGGGCTAGAAGGGGAACGTCAGGGAAAAGCTAGGAACGGCTAAGTTACGGACTTCAGTTCATGATAATGTATCAATATTAGTTTATTAATTGGAATAAATGTCATAATGTAAGCTGTTCATAGGGGAAGCAGGGTGCAGATTTTATGCAAAGTCTCTGTTCTATGTTCACATTTTTTCTGTAACTATAAAACTGTTCTGAAAAGCAAAGTTTATTTGTCAAAAAAGAGCTGGAAGAGATAGAAATGCACCTTCCCCAGAGAGCGCGGTGGAGTCCAGTTTGCAAGAGAGTGCCGCTGTCCTGCCCTGCTCTCCATGTCCCGCCAGCCAGCTCGTGCTCGGGGAGAGGAAGTGAGCTCTACTCGCCCTTGTTTCTCTGCTGCTCACCTCGGGTGCTGGTAATGCTCGCCCAGGCTGCGCATCGGAGGCTGAAGCACGCCGAGCGTCAGTTGATGCGTCTGCTGTGCGTGGCTCACGCGTCCCTCACAAGGCACCCGCGCCTAGAGCTGGTGTGCATTCTTCCTTTGGCTCCTCAAAGTGCTCTCTTTAGTTGGCACCTGAGAGAAAAGAGAGAGCAAGCGAGCGAGCTGTGTCTCTGTGGTAAACCCATCTGTCTTCCCTGCGTGTGTGTGTGCGTGTGTGTGTGTGTGTGTGTCGCTCCCCACTGAGCAGCGCCGTTCTGACGACACTTCCCTCTGCCTTTCCGTCTGCGTCCTTCTGTCTTCTGCAGCGGCACGCCCGGCCAGGGAGTCCAAACGGTTCTGAATGCCGCCGTCAAGCGCTGCCTCCTCAGGCAGATGTGCTCCATTTCCGAGGTTTCTTGTGGGCCAGCCTCCGGCAGGGCCACCCCGAGTCCCCTGTGCTGTTTACCTTCCCTGTCTTCTCTCAGGGCTCCTGGCTGGCCAGTCTGCCAGGCTGTTGGGGTCAGTGCGGCTTCAAACATGAGCATTGATGTTTCCTTCAGAAGCATTTAGTTTCAGGAAGAAAGCGTGGGGAGCAGGACACTTTCCATTTTAGGACAGCCAACACGAACAGACACCGGCATTAAGACAGGAAGCTGGAGACGCTGTGGTTCCCAGCTCCTGTAATTGAAGAGACAGGAACCTCGTGGTGAGGATAACATTTAAAAAAATAAGCAGCTCGCGTTACAGTGAGTGTATGTGAGGTTTCATATCCAGCAGAAATATCAAATCATAATGATGTTCCCACAAGTATGCATGAATAAGTAACCTCCAAATGTCCCTGGGGGCTGACGTGATATGGAGAATTCGGCGTCACAGCAGGAGTTGGGTCCAGTAGTTTTTAAAGTTGATAATAGATTCCTTCCAACAAGAGAGGACCTGATCCTAAGATTCCATATAATGTATAGTCAGGATGTCTTGAGTGTGTGTGTGTTAGTAATGGTTCTCCAGATAAACACAGGATTGGGAGACACAGATCGATCGATAGACAGACAGACAGACAGACAGACAGACAGACAGACAGACAGATAGGCAGGCTATGGGAATGTCTCGTGGATTAGGGGGCCTAGCAGCCCAGGACATGCCGTCAGCAGGCTGGAGACCCAGGCAGCCACCAGTGTAATTCAGAGAACGGGGGGGGGGGGGTGTGTGCTGGAGTGATTGACATGTGGAAGGAGGCTTGAGAACTGCGGGGGGGCGAATGGCAGCGGGGACCCTGATGTCAGTCCAGTGGTCAGGAGGCCAGAGAAACCAGAGTGCTGATGCCCAAGGGAAGAGAGAAGTGGTGTCGCGCTTGAGCAGAGAGTGAATCCAGCCTTCCCATGCCTTTTTGTCCTGGGTCTCATGGACTGCACGGTGCTGACCAAATTGGGAGGATGGATCTTCCTCATGCCTCTGCTGATTCTGGTGCTAACCTGCCTGGAAAGGCCCTCACAGATACACCCAGAAACCATGTTTTGCCAGCCATCAGAAAACTCTAGCCCAGGCAAGTTGACACATAAGATTGACCTACCACATCATATCTAAACCAAAATCTGGGACAAGGTCAGGAAAAGGGAATAGATTGAAACAAAATTAGTGAAAGTCCAGCACATATGTAGGTTGGAATGCTGGACAGCAGCAGAGGTGATATTCCTTGAAAGATAGTTTCTGGAGAAGCCCCAAGTGGGACCAGAAACCAACATAAATCCTATTCTGTTAGCCCAAAGCTTCCATAAGAACTGTGCACAAGTTATCATGCGTTCTTTGATGGATTTAGCCTGGATTAAAATACCCCCACTTCAATCTGATAGGCCTTCACTGGCATTAGACAGGCCCTGTGGGGATAAAGATGTCTCAGTGCTGTTCATTGACCTTTGTTCCAATTGCACAGCACAGAAACACCACGCTAATTAATTCCTCTTCGTATGACACAGAGTAAGAGCCATGTGAAGATGGCACGCAGCTCTAGCTCCTGACTAGACAGTCCACGTTACCAGCAGTTTTGGTTCATGGATCAGCCACCGTTAGATCAAGAGGACACTGGGAAATGGCCTTGCCGATGGGACAGGTTACATTTCTGAACCTGGGAAACCGAGGGGAGACTTTGGACCTGTGTTGACCCTTGGAAGGCCCGGGACACCCCAGGCCCCGCCTGGATGGCAGACGCGCCTCTCCAGTTAGTTCCACAGCAGAATCAGTGCCCACTCCTGGTGTCACCGAGCCCCAGACATTCTCTCTCCAGTGTGCCATTACTTGACTTTGGAATGTATTCATATTCTTGGGAGTAGCTCTTCATTGTGGTCTACATTTACAGTGAAATTCATTTTTCATAATGACTATTATTGATTGTTAATCAGGAGAGGATGAGGGAATGAGACAGGAGAGGGTGAGATCAGAACTCATCCCAGATAATCCACCACCTTGGTAGTACTCTATCTATCCATCCATCTGTCCTTTGTGTGTGCACATATTTTGCTTAACTACATCTTTCTTTTAGGCTTCATAGACTTCAAATTATAGCTCAGAGGTTCTGGTAGGTCAGTGACTAATGCTGAAGATTCAAGGGGCAGATATTATTTGGATAAAGGGATGTACACATCGCATCTTCATATCTGAGCCCAAGACTCTGCGTTTTCACCTCATGCAGAGTTTAACAGTCTAGGAGGGAGAGAATCGCTCCTTGCTCTGGGTGTCGTCCTCCCTCAGATAATCGCTGTGTCTTTCTGTGCCCACATTATTTATCAGGAAGAGGCCCTGTAAGTCGGTGTAGGTTTTTGCGTGATGATCCGGAGAGTGGTTCAGGAAAGAAAAAGAAGTTCCTTGTCTCTTCAGTCGACACTGAAGGAGGTGCTGAAATATGTTTGGCTCTTAACACTTTCTTCCAAGCCCCTCACCAGCAATAAGAATGATGACCTCTGAAAGGCTTTTTCCTAATGAAAAAGTATTTTCATTTTGATAACGTAGCGTGTGATTACGAAGACCCTTTAACTGACTTCCTTCTAGAGGCTTGGGATGGCTTCGAGTTTCTTTTTTCTGAGATAGGAGAGTTCCGTTCCTCAAAACAACAGCCGTGCTGACCTCTTGGGCCGTGTGGTCAGCTCAGCGGAGCCTGTGGGCTGCCGCCCTGAACACTGCCTGGGAGGGTGGCCACACTGTGCAACGCAGGTCATCATACATCAGCGCCCATCCCCGCAGACCTACTGTGCTCTGGGCACATGCAAGCACTTCCTAGGAGTCCACTGTCCCAGGAACACAATCCCCATTAAATGAGAGGAAATCCAGTCTCAGGAGAGGTCAGTGCTTTGTCTGAAATCTTACAGCTAATTGATGATAAAGACAGGATTTAAACAGAAGTTAGTCAGAATCGAAAGCAGGAACACACGCTCCACCGACACACTGGACCTGCTTCCAGCACCCCACGGTGTGTGCGGAGGGTTTCGAGGCCTGGGAGGCAAGTTTTGCCCTCCAAGGATTCTCATCTCTCGGTGTCTGATCCACTTTCTCCCAGGAGCCAATCAAATCAGAGTTACAGTTTTGATTTTGTGTGTTCGAGAGAGTACATCTTGGTAAAATCAGCACCTGACCAGCAAGGGCCTGAAAGTTACCGTGTTTCATCCAGTGAACAGATGCTGACTGTGAACTTATGTACAGGAGGAAAAAGGGAGATGAGGTGGAATTGACATAACATTTTTTTGTCACTTAGAGTTCCTAATTTATTGTAAATGTTTATGCAGAATCCACGAAGGATCGGATTTCATATTTTTTATGGAGGCTGAGGCGGGTGGGATTCTCTCCTGACTGCTGAGTGGGAGTGTCACTCTCCTGCCGTCACACTCTTGGTGGCATTGGGATCCCCGACCTCCTTCCCACCAGCTTCCCCGGCTTCAGTCTGCGTGATCACAGGTCCCTGTGTGTGTGTGTGTGTGTGTGTGTGTGTGTGTATGTGTGTGTGCGCGTGCATGCACACGTGCACACATTTCTGTGGAGAGCACTAACTCACTCATTGTGCAGATTTTGATTCACAGGTGTGTTTTTAAATTCTGGTGTGTTTTATGTTCTCTATTTTTAAAAAAACGTTTTGTGTTTCCTTGCTCTTTTGAGCATGCAAGCCAGTAGCTCTGAAAGGCACGTGTGCTTCAGAACCACCCGGGGGCCTCAGTGAAGGAAAGCTCCCGCTTCACGAAGTGTCGGGTGGACCCAGAAAATTGTATTTTGAAGATTTCTGGGTGTGTCTGATGTTGCTGGAGGAGGAGAGGAATCTGTTTTCGGAGCCATTGGTATAAATGTACTCCACCAGACCACTGCCGCGCCAGCAACTCTGGCAAGACTTCATCGATTTTAAGGAGCAGTCTCATCGCAGAGATGTTAAAATTTGGAAATAACATGCAACTTTGAGTTGATGAGATGTGATAGATCCCATTTTCTCTCTAACGTGAGCGATGATATCATTTCCATTCTAATTGCTTGCCGGTGGAGTTAAATTCCATCTAGCCACGTATCCACTCACAGCATCCTCTGCTTGTTGCAAAGGAGTCGAAACGCCTGCTGTGACCTGAGCCAGGATTCTTCCTCTCCCCGTTTTGAGCCAGGAAGGCCGCGCTCCAGGCCACGCAGCACCCACACGGCAGCTGACCTGCGGCGGACTCAGTGCTGCAGCCCTCCGCACTTCCAGTCCCAGGAAGCTCTCCAGCATCTCGGGGGCTCTGACAGGAGGAGCCTTCCTGTCTCACCTGCACATGGGAAACCGTTGTTTCTCTTCAATAATGCTGTTTGGGGTCTTCAGGTTCATTGCTCTGTCGATCACGTTTTCCTTTCAGCTTCTGCTCCAGTTACCTAGAGCCTCTCACCAGCCTCTAGTGGTTCCACGGGCCGCGTGCCCTTCTGCTCCTGTGCCTGGCCACCGCTTGGGTCTCCGCACGCGCCTCTGCCCTCGGGCCAGGCCGGCCCCACTGCAGCGATGTCCCTCCTTCTCTGGCACCAGATCTTGAAAGAACGTTTTCAGTGACTCCGTCCAGGGCGTGCTGGCCACACGCCCCTTGTGGCTGCTGGGGTGGCTGAGCGCCCACCTTCCAGTGGGCTCCAGGCCTTAAGCTGCCCCCACCATCTTCCACGGCCCTGATGCCACCCGAACACAGATCCTCTCCAGCACCTTCCGCATGTTTTCTCCTCCTGCTCTGTTCTAGTCATTGCACCCTGATCTCGGGAACCCTGTTCTCTGACCAGCAAGCCCCTCTGACCTCTTTACAAGATTGTTCTCATCCCTTTCCCATCAAAGCCCTGATCCTCCTGGAGATGTCTCTCCCCACAGGGCCTTGCAGGGGAGGCGGCTTGTCCCCACCCCAAGCCTCCAAGTCAGGGACTGGGCCCCAACCTCTGCTAGACCCCCTTCTCACAGGCATGCGCCACCCGAGTAGCCCACTCTACACTCCCATTTCTCTGGCCTACATCATGGTCTGCATGAGATGCTCTAGTACATGCCGCAAACCAGGGGCTGAAGACAGAGAACTTCACGTCCCACAGCTCTGCAGGCTCAGGCCTGACGAGGGCCCTGGCAGGTCCAGTGTTTGGTACAGACCCTTCCCAGGGTCCAGGTGTCTGCCTCCTTCCTGTGCTCTGAAATGGTGGGAAAAGAGCAAGCGAGCTCTCTGGGGTCTGTTTTACAAGGGCATTAATCCCAATCCTGAGGCTTCCACCTTCCTGATCTAATTATCTCTCAAAGGCCCAACTTCCTGACCCATCACGCGAGGGTCAGGACTTCAGCATATGAACGGGCAGGGGTTGTAGCAACATTCAGTCCCTGTGTGACCCCGGCAAAAGGCCTACTCACTCCTACTTGTCCTTCTCCCCAACAGCCCATTCAGGCAATCACCATGTTCTCTAATTCCACCTGCCCCTGTCTGAAGCGCCCCATGCACTTCTCATCATTGTTCTCCTTCAGATTAGACTCCATCTTTCCTCTGGGGCCACCTGCCACGTCTCCCTCCGGTCTTCTCCAGCTACCTGTTGTCTGTTCTGGTCCTTCTAAGAACCACTCATCCAGGTCTGAGAACTTATCCTCGAATTTCTTATATACTCCGCAAGCCACTGGCTTTGAAACTTCATTCTTTCCACTTACAAAGTGGGAACCTGAAGCTCACACAGTCCTCAGGAACACCACTTGTGCCAGGGAAAATACCTAAAAGTAATAAAGCACCTGCCCTCCTATAGAACACAAGGCTGTGGAACACACCGTCCCATAAGATGTCACCATGAGGATGCTTTGCTAGCTCTCATGAGCGAGGCTTGTCACATTCGTGTCAACTCCAAAGCCTCTGTGCAGTCGCTGCCCGGGGACTTCCATCCTGCCGTTTCCCAACCGAGTACCGTTTCTGGTGTTCCAGGACTTTCTGGAACGAAGGTTGTTCACGGCCACGGACTCCACTCCGAAGTGCAGAACGCAGGTGGCACGGGAACCTGCCCACGGCTGCCCTGGTGTCCGCCGAGGTGAGCGTGTCAACCAGCTTTCTCTCATGTGCCGCCCAGCGGATCCGTGAGCCAAGAGCACCGAGACAGCATCAAGTCTGCAGTTTCACCCCAGGAAGCCAGAACGTTGGTTCTGTCTTTTGTGACAATACTTAGAAAAACACCACCAGCAGCCATCTTTGCATCCTAGGAATATTTCTATTTTCTTATGAAAGAAAAAAACCCCACTGGCCTTATTTCATTTGTCCATTTGCTTGAGATAGAAGGTGCTTTATTTTTAAAGTTGCAATCAATAACCATGAAAATAGAAACAATGCTAGTAGCTAGCCAACATTTTTTATAGAGGTAAAGAAATCCAATGAAAGTTTGGGAGCAAGGAGTGGTGTTTACTTGTCCCTTTCCTTGGGTGCCCTGGGCTGGACGGCCGGCCTGGTCTCTACTTCACCGAGGAAGAAATGGTAACCTATCCTCTGAAGCACAGCAGGTGATGTCTGCCCTGTTCGCTAGGGACAGCTCTTTAAAGGGTTTTGAGAAATAGCTGCCCACAGCCTTCGTTTAACAGCTGTGCTCAGCTGTTGGGGAACAGCCAGATGCGGCGCCATCTGTGGAACATGAAATCCAGCCAAGGAAGAGGCTAATGGACACCCTGTGGGCGAGCACTCTGGGCCGGGGAGGACCCAGCATGTCCATCGTCCCGGCTTTGTTTGGGGCTTCTCGGCCTAATTGCTCCAGCGCGGGCCAGAGACGCGTTCCCAGCTGAGTGTCACCTGGTCCTGCTCCGCTTCCTTCCAACTGCGGCTGTTGTCATGTGGAAAAGACGAGTGGGCAGGCGCGTTTGTGGTGTAAACTGGTCGCCCCCGCAGCCACATGACCCCGGTTCTCCTCTTCTTCCTCACCGCACTTAGATTCTCACAGAACCAAGACGCCACTGCAGTTATGAGAGGGCTGGTTCACTAAGGCCTCCAAGGAGGGCTGGATCTCCCAATCAGAAACAAATGAACTGGGGCGATTCCTGGGGTCCAAAGGAAGCCGATTTTTTTCTGGCTTGCTTTAGGCTTCACCTTCAGAGTTGCCGTTTTATTAATCGCCCAACTCAGAATTCCTGGAAATTCAAAGCAAACTCAAAAAAAACAGCCCAGAATAATGTCCACTGTGTTTCGTGCCTAAAACAAAAATGTTTCAAAGTGATTTGTTTCTGCAGCAACAGAGGGACTCAAACTCTCTGTCCAGATAGGGAATAGTTTTAGAGCTATGTCCTGATTAGTTGAACAGACCTCACCAAGAGGATTTTTCCATTCCACACTATTCTCTAGAACCCCGTTGCTGGGAGCAAAGCTGGGAGAGGCTGGAGAAGTGCCCGTCACTGTAGTAGGACGTGAGGAAGTAGCTCCCTGGGGCTGGAGAGAGGGTCCAGCCCTGGCGCTGGCACTAACTTCCAGGTAGCTCCTCTGGTCTTGGTTTCTCCACTTGCAGAATAGGAGCTGGGGCCAGGGAGCAGTTGGGTCCTTCAGTTCTGACAGCACACGTTTCTGCGGGGTGGGAGCCATTCTGTAAAAGCAGATGATGCTTGTGGCTTGAGTGCTCCTCAGACACCAGCTGTCCCCCGGCCCGGTGAAACTGGGAACGTGCTTGGCTGACTGCAGCCCAGGAGCACAGAGCACGTCAAGGCCAAGAGGGCAGCAGGGACGTTCGAGGGAAGCACACGCGTGCGCAGAGCAGGAGTTTGGGCGGCCTCCACATTTTGCAGCTCAGGCTGGGCGACGAAACCGGTTCTCCCGGGACAGACTGTGTGCCTCCCTCAGTGGTTAGGACTGCAGCTGTTCGTCTGCGCTGTGTATTCCCATTCGGCCTGTTGAGGCTGCTGCAGACTCCCACGTGGGGAGGTGCTCGCCGGCGCAGGCAAACGCATCACTGGGCTGAAGGGCGCGTTTGGGGAAAGAGCCGCACAGCGAGACCGTCCTCCGGCTGGCACTGCCCAGTGCGTCCTCCAACCCCAGAGACCTCATCTGTCCCCGTCTCTCTTCTTCCTGCCTCATTTCAAAAGCGCGTCGGTCTCACTTTTTCTCAGGATCCGTTCTCCTTCTTCACAGGCTTTCTTTTTCTTCTTGAAACTGCAGCGGCAGTTGCAACATTTAAAGATATTTTTATTCGGAATGTTGTGCACAAGTGATTGCGCACGCTTCTCCTTGCAAAAGTCAAGTTGCTTCCCCTGGGTGTGTGGGGCACAGGCAGACAGACTCGTCCTGTCGTCTTGCGCCTTCCTGGATCCCCTCTCCTCCTCTCTGGGCTTTCTCGCCTCTTTCCCTTCAGCTTAATCTTCTGTTTCTTGGACAAAGAAGAAGATATCCAGATGGCTAATTTACAAATGAAAATGGACACATCTTTGACTTATAAGGGAAATACAAACTAAAATCACAACGAAATGGTTGTTTTCCCTATTGCTCAACAGCTAAAATGATGAAGGTCATCAGTGACAATGAGTGTTAACAATTTAGCAAGTTAGTGGAGGAAAATGGAGCCCTGTTCACTGCTAGAGGGACTGCGCAGTGATGAGAGCTGTTCTGAGAGACTGTCTGGTAGTATCTGCATACACACAGTACACAGCTTGCTTCCCAGAGAGCTCCACCTCTGAGTGTAAACACCAGGATGAACATGTTCACCAGAATATATGTACAGGAATGTTCATTCAGCTCTTTGTAGCAGTCCGAAGGCAGAAGCAATCTTTATTTATCAGTAGCAGGGGAGACTAGCTAAGAGAACACATCTTAACTGATCTTATCACACACACAAAGGAAATGATAGAAGTTGATTAGCTTGAGTGTGATAAACATACACACGTATATACGTATACAGGTTTTACTTGTTAATTATCTGTCAATAAACCTGAAAAGAAACAAAGAAACAAACAAAAAGATAGCATAAAATTTCAGGTCTTTGAACTCAAGGTTAAGAGAATCTGCCTTCTCTAATACATCTCTGAGGAGAATACAGATTGGCACAAAGGCCTTGGAGGGAAATTTGGCAGCATTCATCAACATGACACAGCATACACTCTCTGACCCAGGACCTCCACTTCTGGGAAGCTGTCCTATAATACATCAGTGAAACAATGTTTTTGTAAAGATAGAACTGTGGCACTGTTTACTATAGAAAAAGTTTGGAAATAATCTAAATTTTTTTTTTATTATTTTTGCCAAGAACATGTATTGGTACATTGTATACATAATGATCATAATCAACATGGTTATTTTGTACCTGTACATATACATCTTGGTTTTCCCCCCTCTTCCCCCCTCCCCCTCCCCCTGCCCTCCCTTCCATTCACCCACCCCTCCCTATTTGCAACAAGTGTAGCTACACTTTACCATTTTTTCCCCTTTCATCTTACTTTTCTTTTAACCTTCTTCTTTACCCCCCTTTTCCCTATCTAGTTCTCTCTTTTGAATACTATCTCTCTTTTCTCTTTTTTAAACAAAATATCTATTCTACCCCTTTGTCCTTATTTACACTTACGGTTTCTCATATCAGAGAAACAATTCAATGTGTACTAATAAGTGTCTGATTTATTTCACTTAATAGTATGTTCTCCAGGAACATCCATTTACATACAAATGACTCTAGTTTATCCTTTTTCATGGCGGTGTAGTACTCCATTGTGTAGAAAAACCACATCTTTTTTAGCCATTCATCAGTTGTTGGGCATTTAGGTTGTTTCCAAGACTTAGATCTTCATCAATAGGAAATTTACTGAAACAAATTCTAGTATTCTGATAACAGATAAAAACAGATAACAGATAAAAAAAATTGGGTATATTCCTTAACAGAGTACTACATGGCACCAAGAAAGAATTGAGTCCAGCTACATACAACACCAATGAAGCTTGCAGGTATGATTTGGTGTGTCAGAAACCAAGCATAAAAAATGTACGTACTGTTAATTCATTTATATGAATTTCGAGGAAAGACAAAACAAACTATGGTGAACCTCATGGTGGTTGTCTCGGGGAAGGGTGGTATTGAGTGTGAAGGAACACGGGCCCTCAGTGGTGCTGGAAATGCCCTGGATCTTGAGCAAGATCTTGCTTTCCATGAGTGCAGGCCCACAGTAGTGGGCCTACTGTTTATTGGAATGTAATGCATCATGGTGGAAAAGAGCAAAGGGGTGCTAGTCCCCAGGAGGTGAAGGGGAGACCCCATCATCTTCCCATCTTCTCTCTGTGTCTGCAGGAGACTGGCTCCACGACCACCTCTTGGGTCCCAAATCCAAGGATGTCCTCGTTCCTTACGTGTGTGACTTGCATGTGACACGCACATATCCTCTAGATGACTCTTAACACCCATAATACCGAATACGATGTAATATAAAGTGCTGCTACATAAATGCTATAAAAATAGTTGTTCTGCTATATTGCTTGGGAAATATGATGAGGAAATGAAGTCTGTAACATTCAGTACAGGTGCATCGTAGGCCGAACTGTGCGTGGAGCACACACCCGTGACAACGTTGTTTTCACACGTTTTCCACGTGCTGTTGGTTGAAAGTCCTCCGTAAGTGCAGGGACACAGAGAGGCTGCACTTCTCCAAACCGGACGTTCCACAGTCGTCTCCAGTGTGCGGGGTCTGACCACCTAGTAGCTCTACTTCTGATGTCCACGGGCCCCACTGGAAGCTTGAGGGACTGCAGCTTTCCATGCAGGAGCTGCTTAGAGCTTGGGTATCGCGCTAGACATTGGAGAGAATCTTTCTGAACTGATCGATGGCAGGCCAACTGATTCCATCTATAAATGAAGGACGATTAATGAAAGGAAGGGCGCTGCAGAGTGAGGGTCTCTCGGGGGACGGAGTGTTGACGGCGACAGTGGTGAGCATCCCGTGAACAGGACCCACACAGTCCTGGGAAAGCTGGGAGAGAGGCCTGACACAGGACAGACGCAGCGGAGGACACGGGGAGCTCCTGGGGTGGGTGTGAAGGACGGGAAGGGACCTCACTGACAGAGTGCGCCTGGGAGGCCCCGTTGTGAAGGAAGACAGAGTGGGCTCTCGGCTGGAAAGTCCCCGTCTCAAGTGTCCCTGGCTGGGCCTGGCAGCTGCCTTCCTACCAGCAGCCCCACTTCCTCTGCTGCTGCTCCAGATGTTGATGTACGAGAGTGTGATACGGACAGTGATGGACACTGAGCAGCGTCCCCTGCGGTCCTACGGCAGAGCGTGACGAGGAGGCCGCTTTGGGCTTGGCCCCTACAGCACTTACGGAGGCCTGGAGATAACTTACCAAAAAGCCATGCGCGGAATTAATTTATTGCCAAACTGGTTTAAAAGTGAGAGTAAAATCAGACTTGAGCATTTGTTTTTGCTGATTTACCATGACACTGAAATCCACCCTTGGAATAAGAAATCACTCTTGGGGACAATGGGGGCGAAAGTCTTGTCCTGTGTTACATTTATGGGCTCAAAACCATGAGATGATGAATAAGTCATTCACCTTATCTTGTCTGGCAGAAAGATACTTGATTTTTTAAAATCAATCTTATAGCAAAAACCCCCAGATTTCTTATTTTCTTTTTAAAAAGAGAGAGATATGAACTGCCCATGAATACAGTCTCCCATGAGACATAGACAGAGTGATCATTTTACTTATCTCCCGGAGGGTAGCACTTTTTATAAAGTGCTGGGTGCCCCACTAGGGTGACCATTCTGGGCAAACCAGGACACATAAAAACTCTATTCCTATAGAGAAATACTGGGGAAACAAAGTAAATTTTTAACAGTGCCTCGAAATAAAAGGCAGCGCCTGATCTGGAGCTCACTGTACTGGACGGCTGGTGTCCTGCAGTACTGAAGAGGAGGAGGAGAGTTTCATTTCCTGGTGTGTTTCACTGGGGAGTCAGACTCTCATTTCCTAGCCGTGGTGTATTTTAGTATCTGCAGGACAGTGAATCCGTGTGATGCTCTGAGATCGCGATTTCTGGTGCATTTCCTGCGCTTCCTGAAAGAGAACTCCTATCGATCAGCAAGCTCCTCCGGGCCGGGTCTAGGGGGCGGTGAGGCGGGCACCCACCTGGGTGTTTCTCATGCAAAAATCCATCATGGGAGACTTGGGATGAGAGCCGCGTGACCAAGCTTAGTGTCGCCTGTTGCTGTATCAGGACGATGTTAACTGTGTTTCAGTTCATACTCTTCTTAGTTTTAAAAATGTATTTTGAGAACCGATTGCGTGGCATGTTCACCAGCTCGCAGCATGTACATGCACAGGTGCTGCTGACAAGCAGATGGCCCTCCGTCCACAGTGGTGGGGACACGAGCCCAGACCACTGACTCCGTGGTCCGCATAAACCTTTCTCGGACAGGAGCCCCAAAGACAGGCGGGCTGGGCCTCTAGAAGTCATGTCAGTTCCGATTCAGCCTCGACCAGCTCCCCTGGTAAATGGCCACGGCCCCCTGGAAGAGGGCGGAAGGGGACAATATGCAGTATGATTGTGCTGAAGTAACAGGATCCTTCCTCAATGGGACATGGATGTCTGAGGTGATTTGGGCTCATGAACTGTGTCCACCCTGGGAAGTTGCGCCTCTCTGCCGTGCTCATTCGAGTCAGACTTCCTGCTTGCCAGACCTTAGCTCCTCGGCTTGCACCCACCCAGGAGGGCTGTGGCTGCCCACCTGTCACTTTCAGCTCAGGGACATCAGGATCCGCCATCTGGCACTGATCACTGTGGACTGCATTTTTCTGGTTGATGTTTAGCTCTGTGGCCCTTTAGAGTAACCAAGCTCATGTAGTCTGGGTGACTGACTGTTACGGTTTGGGTCTAGATGTCCCCCCAAAACCTCACACAGTCACAGGCAGGGCTTTTTCCGAGGTGGCTGAATCTAGAGTGTGTGATGCTGGGATTAAGGCGTGTGATTCCTAAATCAGTCCCCTGATTGGTTTAGCACCACCCTAACTCCAGCAGCCTGGATGTAAAGGACAGAAAGAAGCTGCTTGGGCCCCTTGTCTGCCTTGCTGCCTTCTGCGTGTCTGCCAGGCCACCCTGCCTTGGACCCAGCCGACTGTGGACTGAAACCTCTATGGACTCTGAGCTAAATAAACCTTTCTTCCCTTAACCCTGGGTGTTGGGTATTTTGTCTCAGCAATGAGAGAAAAGTAGCTAAGACACCAACTAAGGGGGGTTGGTTGCCGCTGCCACTTAGACGTCATTCCCACTGCATTCAGGGATGGATGTTTGGCACTTCCCACGATCACTCCTGGGTCTCACAGACAAGCACAACAGAATTCTTCAGGAGCTGGAGCTCCTTTCCTAAACACGGTCCTCACAAGCTTGGTAAAGGAAATAGACACAGGAGCTTCCCAGGGGGCTTGGCGAGAGGGGAATGAAGTTCTTACATGATGAATGGTCTTTGCATTCCAAGCCCCTGAAGCCTTAGTGGCCAAAGTGATACCTTAAGAATTTAAGTGAAGAACCACAGTAAAGTAAATGAAGGTAAAAGGAAATACAAATAAATAATCAATATGTATTGTAAAATAATAAGGAATGAATGAATTGGAAATAAGCAACTGAGAAAATTAACAAAGAAACAATATGTTATTGTAAAATGAATGTAGATTATCATTATATGCTACTATGGAATATTCTTCAGGACATGTTGGCAGATGAAATAAGGTGGAAAATGTGCATAGATCATGCTACTACTTACCTAAGAAACAGGAGTTCATGAAAATATGAGTGTATCTTAGTAATTTTTAAACAATGGAATGACAAACCAAACTGAAAAAGGACAGAATGCGGCAGAACAAACACAAATAAAAGGTAGACTTTTCTGAGTATACCTTGCCTTGGAGATTTGACTTTGGAATCCAGTAAATCGTTTATGTGATTATAAAACACAATTTATAGGAATTACTTTTTCAGAAGCTTTACCCTGTTCAGTTAATCATATTTTTATTGATAGTGCATATAATATTCTTTGTGATAACCACTAAGGAGAGATTAAAAAACATTACTAAGACATTAACATCTTTTGGTAAAATACTATTATTTACTTATAAAGATTTTGAATATTATTTATCATGTATATTCCTGGGTACATTGTCATTTGGTTGCCCTTTGAAATTACATATTTTAAATATACTACTGCTAACATATTGATGCCAGCATGTGAACATATAGTTATTCTTATACATTAAATCACATCTACCCAACTAGTAAAACAATCTTATTAATAATAACTTAATTTTGGAAATTTGGTTTTTGGAATTTCTACCTTGGCAACCATGTTAATCATGAATAATGATTTTTAAAAATTCTTTAGTGCTACCTGATTCTCTTATTTTATTCTGCTTTCTGAGATATTTGATATAACCTGGACGAAAAGCAAGGTCTCTGGACATCTGGATCTTATTTCTGATATTTAAAGGAATCCTTACAAAGATTTTTGGTAAACAAAACCTTAGCAGAGTAAAGAAAATTTTCTTCTATTTATGATTTACTAAAATAGTTTTATCATATGTCTTATAAAATAATGTACGCATCTACCCAAGTCACTTTCTTTATTCTTGTTTAGCTGTTCAGAGAGAATTACATTAACAGATTTTTTTCCAAAGTTAGACCGATCTTGACTTACTGGAATAAGTTCAACTTAACAATAATTTTTTATATATTACTGAATTTGCCCATATTTTGTTCATGATTCTTGTGTCTATATTTGTGAATGAAACTAGCTAGTATATACTCTGTCCTTGTCTAGTTTTGTTACCAAAACCTTATTATTTTCAGAAAATGAGATGGGGAATATTCACTCTGTTTTCTAATTTATGAAATAATTTTCATATGACTGAAAAGGGTCTTGAAAGTTTCCCAAGTTTATTTGTAATATTACCTCGCAGTTTTCTTAGTTGGAAGATTTTATATATACTTTTTCTTCATGAGCACATTTGATTAAATTCACATTTCTAGAACTTTTTGTGTTGTGTAAATTTGTGTTGTAAAGCTATTTATTTTATTTTCTTATTTTCTTTTGAAGATTTTTCTTTGAAATCTTCTAATGTTATGAAGACAGATTTCCTGCTGGTTCAGAGAGGTTTTTACCTGGCTGTCGCCTTGAGTCTGCAGTGTCTGGAACCTTCGGGTCCAGCTCCTGCCCCACGCTGCTGGCGTCCGCAGAGCTCCGCGTTCGGGTTTAAGTGTACCCTGCCAGGCAGTCCCTGGCTGTCCCCCTTAACGTGGGTTCCAGGCCCCTCCCACCTCCTTGTGCCTCTGCAGGTCCCGGAAGCTGCTCAGGTCTCCAGGCTGCATTCTGTGCGTCAGGACATCCAGCTGTCTACATCCAGCCTGACACATGTCTAGAAGCTGAGGCCACCTGCTCTGTGTTTCCATCAGCCTTGGAGAGTTATTTCACCCCATGCACCTCCCTTCTGTCCCGTAAAATGGGCATCTCTGTGCTTTCCTCCTGGGGATGGGAGCCTTATGTCAGTGCTCTATGGTGAGCATCGAGTTTTCCGTGTAACAGAAGTATACATCGTCCGTCTCGATGTGTATGTGCAACTGGGCCCAGGACACCTTCTCTCTCTGTCCTCAGACGCTGCTTTCGCGTTGCTCACACACTGGGTGAGATCCGGGGTGGATTCCCAAGGAGGTCATGGGCTTCTGGCTGTCTAACCTGGAGGTCTCCCTGCGGGAGTATCGGGGACCAGGTCCTCCCCGGAGAGCCAGAGTTCTTTCACACAGCGTGGTGACGAAGGAAGGTTTCGACGCCTTTAGGCTGAAGGCCTTTTGCCTGGAGTTCAGGCAGGTGCTTTATTTGGCGTGAGGTCAGTACTCAGCGATTCCCACCCTCCAGGGTGCCCGGGGGATACAGGAGAGCAGTATTACTCCCACTGGCCGGATGGGAGCACTGGCCACAGAAGAGTTAAAGTGCACCTGGGGCCACGAGATTGGAAAAGCGTCACATTCCTCGAGGGCGGCAGAGTCTCCAGTTTGACCCGGGTGCGCCTCTCCTCTGCCGGGTCCAGCAGCATCTCCCACACGTTAACTCTGACAGGACGACGAGTTTGAGGAAATTGGGTGTCTGGGGAGGGACCAAGCAGAGCACCAGACATAGTGTATGCAAAATCTCTGAGTGCACAAATGATGACTGTTCTAATGAGTGAATTAGTGTAAATGTGCTTTTGTAATTTCATTAAGATTCTAATAATGAGGCATTAATTTCACTGTTATGTTTTCAACCCCCGCAAAACATAAGTACATGTCAAAAACGAGCCAGATAATGATATCTGCTTTTTGGGTGATACTTCTAATTTCGTTATTGCTGTGAGAAACCCGAGCAAAATGAATCCAGTCATTTCAGTAAACCCTGGAGAGCAGTTGTGTTCACTGCAGGCAAAGCTCACCTTTTGGTGGGTTTGTTCTTGGCCACCCAGGGGAGCCGGCTGTGCACACTGCACCTCCCAGGCAGGAGGCTCTTCTGAGCCGGAGACTGGGCCTGGCCACTTGGGCTTAACTTGCGAATGAGGCCGTGAAGTTAGCCTTTAGGATCCAAAATGTTCCTGTGCCTTTTGTCCTAAGAGTCCAGCTGTGCTATTTCAAGGGTCAATTTGAACTTCCTTTATCGCCTCATGTCTGACCTCTCAGACTTCATTTCTACACGCTCTTGCTCTCTCTCTCTGTCTCTCTCCTCCTCTGCTTCTGACCTGGTCCTCCTTTAAGACCTTGGTTGTCTTAGTTGCCTTGGTGAGATGTTACTTTTCTCATTGCTGAGGCAAAATACCCAACACCCAAACTTAAAGGAGGGAAGCGGTATCAGAATCATTCCATGAAGTTGGGAGAAGACCGAGCACTGGACCCTGGTTCCGGGGTGTCCTGCAGAACCGGACTGGAGTGGGAGCCCATCTTGCCTCTACCAGGCTCCCGGGTAGGTGGAGGCGGCCTGAGGACCTCATGGTGGGCACCTACGGTGACCCTGTCTATGTCAGCTGCACCAGACTGCACGCTCTGTACAAGATGGCATCACTGTCTCCTTCAGTGCGAGCACGTGTCTTATGCACAGCGGCCGCTTAGATGATGAACTGTATTGTAGACTAGGACAGAGGCTTCTTCTAACTTAGGGTGAGGCGCTTCACTCAGCTGATGGGGCACGGCGGCCCTCAGCAGTCCCCCTCACGATGGCAGCTGGCTGAGTGCTGCGGCTCAGCACAGCCCACACACAGCACCAGAGAGGACTGTGCCACACACTGCCGGCCAAGCAAAAGAGCAGGGTTCAAAATCTGCACTACTCTACTGGATGCAGCCTACATCCAGACCAACAGAAGTTGAAGCGGTACAAGCCGGGGGCCCTTGACATATGCATGTTCAGCAACAAATCAGGCTGGGTGAGTTTGAGGCTCACAAGCACAAGTCCCACAGCTCAGCTGTGTCCTTGATGGCCCCAACCTGAAGTTTGTAGACTCTCCAGGCTGCTGTCGGGCCCAATCTTGGGGTGCATCAGTGTCCCCACCCCGACTTCCCAGGCTGAATCTCATGGTCAAAAGACTGGGCCTGAAGACCAGCTGGGCACACCCATTCTCTGACACAGTTTCCAGTCTCCAGCCATTGAAGGTCCTCTTTCAGCACTTTTTTCTAATTATTTCAGGCAAATTATTCACATCTTGGATTTTTATTAGTTATTTGGAAAAGGAGGTTTTTAAAACACTCTTTGAACTATAGATAGGAGAAAATAGATCTTGACTTTAACAATAAAGTTGTACAGCCTACTGCGCCTGATGGGCACCATGACTACTCCTGCTTCCTCCTTACAGGACCAGGGAACAAATCTCAGGAGCCGACTGGAACCAGTCTCCATTCAGTCCTGGGAGGCTGCGGTCCAGTCCAGGAGAGATGGGGAACCCCCAGGGAATGGAGGCACTTTCGCTTCTGGGGATGCTCTTAATAAACAAGAACGGAAAGGAGACTTCTCACGACCCAAATGAGGAGAAGCACCATGCAAGAAGCACTGTGAACAGACAGGCTTCCTTCATATAATTCACCTATTGTTCCAAGAGGGCAAACTTAGCAAGGAAGCATCCCCAGGACATCTGGTGGTTGGCTGGTGCTTCCAGCCTCACGGACCACCCTCTTCCTGCAGCTCCGTGAGGCGCCCGGCAGGTCTCCTCTGCGGTGCTTCTCAAGTGGCTCCTTTGTTTGCTCTGCTGAGTGCCCTGTGTGCGCCGCACTGACTCCCTGCAGACGCCAGGGGTAAGGAAGCAGTTAAACTCTTGAAAGGGTGCCTTACGAATGCTTGGCGGGTCTGCGCACACCATGCCCAGCAGGTCCCTCCCCTGGCTGCTCTATGGATGGGGCGTTGTGTGAGTGTGTGTGTGTGTGTGTGTGTGTGTGTGTGTGTGTGTGTGTGCATGCCGTTTATACATTTGGCATCCTCTCTTGTCTTTGCCTTCCGTTACAACATAAAAGATTGTGATAATTGATCTATGAGTAGGCAATATTACTTTTGAAGAAAAATTTACCAACCCCCCCCATTACGACTCCTTGGGTTTTCATAGCTTGCAAAGAATACATTCTCTTGTAAAACAAGTTAAAAAACCCTGCATTGATTTTTAGATGGGCTGTGGTTGGGGTTCACAGGTGGATTTCTATTCAGGACGACCATGGAGAGCCGTGGTGAGATAACTTTCATCTAAACAGGAGATTTGTACTTTGCTATGTTTTAGATTATATTTTCTGAATCATTTTTCATCGTAAATGAGAGAAAGGCATATTTATCTTCTCTTTCTTATTTCTAAGCCAAATATTTTATTTCCTACATCTTTTTCTTATCAGAAATTATATCCCAGGAAAAGCACTTTTTTGCTTCTTTCTCTGTGCATGGGGAGCTTTCCTATTCCTCTAAGTACGTCTTTGTGGACGTCTGATTTGGGGTTGACTTTTATCCCAAAATGAACTCCACTTTCAAATAACTGTCCATTTACCCTCAGAGCAACATAGAATATGTGAAGCTAAAATGTTAATAACTCAGGAGCAAGATGTAAGAAGAGACAAAATTTCAAGATGGACAGAGACGTTATCTCGATCTTGTTTGGAGTGGCGCAGAGGGGTGGCTAATCACATCTCTCTCTGCCCAGGCTCGTTGCCAAGATTAGATTAATTAATACCTATCAAGCAATTGTAAGGGCGCCATACTCTGCTGCTGCTCAAGAATCTAATATTGTCACTATTAAAAAAGAACATGGAATTTAAAATTATGGTAATATCCAGTGTCTTGTGTTGGAGGGATGTAGCAAGGATGGTGAATGCTGATCTTGAGGTTATTCTAAATGCTTACTTTTCCCTTGTGTCCCAACCCCCATCATTCTAGCTCGAAGTCAATCTATTTGGCACCGGAACCCAGCAGCTGGTCCCTCCCTGTTGAGGGGACAGGGCCCTGAAGGCACCTGCAGTGCAAATAGCGGTAATAAAAAGCACTTCTGGAGGCCGTGAGTCTCGGAGCTGGGTTGCTGCTCGCTGGCCAGCGGCCTCCATCAGAGGGTCCTCTGTCCCCGCTCTGCTCTCTGCTAATTGGGACGAGGTGCTAATCTCTCTCAGGCTGAGCGCAGCTGGGTCTGGGGGAGCAGTGATGTATTTGAAAGATCCCTGGCAGCCAGGGCGTGGGGCACTAACTGGATTGAGCTCATTAGCAAATCTGCAAGCCCTGCTGCCACCGAGTGCAGGATAAAGTACACCAGGCTGGCCCCACCCTGTGGGCCCCTCCAGCAAGCCTACATAATAAAAAGGCGTTTATTAATAATCTCATTGGTCACACAGCACAAAAGAAGGCTCGCAGAAGTCAAATGCTGTCATTTGTTGTGACTAGGAAGGCGTAGTTAAAATAAGTGCCATGTGATTAACCTTTGCAAAATTAATCTGGTATAAAAAGGGCATAAAACAAGGAGGACAGGGTCTTAGCGTGAGTTTAATACAATAAGCGGCTGTGTATGAACTGGGACGGGTTCTATGCACGTGTGAAATGTTAATGTTCCTGACAGCAAAGAGCAATTAGCAAAGTTGGGAAGCTGGCAGCTGTGACTAAAGACAGTGCCACCCCGAGGAGGTGTGGGCAGTGCTGTGGTGCAGGACTTTGGTGGTTCTTCAGTTTAGTGCCTAAGACCTTGAGCAAACTTCTTAACCTTTCAGTAACTCAGTTTCTACATCTATAAAATGAGGCTATTCATATATCTCATGTGATTCTTGTGATGACTAAATAAGGGTATAGAGCTGGGCATGTTGGCACATGTAATCCTAGCATTCTGGGAGGCTGAGGCAGGACGGTTGAAATGTGCAGCCCAGCTTGGGTCTTCTAGCAACTTAGCAAGACCCTGTCTCAAAATAAAAAATAAAAAAAGGATTGGGGATGTAGCTCGGCGTGAAGACCTTGGGTTCAATTTCCTCTACACACATGCGAAATGAAAAGATGGAAGGGAGGAAGGGAAGGGAGAAGGAGAGAGCAAAAGCAAGCAGTGCTGCCTATGTGAGGCTCTTGCACAGCCGGGCAGGTCGTGGGTGTTCAGAGCAGCCAAGTGCTGCTCGGCTTGTGTCACACGGAATCTCTGCCACATGGCAATAACGCGTTCACTCTGCATGGCGGCCGTGAAGGCGTCAGCACTGGCCAGCGGTGCCCTCCCGGGCTGGGCTGGCAGCGATGGTGTCTCGTGTCTGAGGTGATCCATCGTGGCCCAAGGGAAGGAGGAGTTGAGGCCCAACGGACTCCAGGAAGGTTGCATGGCACGGCCGTGGGACAGGCCGCTCACAGCCCCCACCCGGGAGGTACCAGTCAGAGGAAGGCGCTCGTGCCGCGCGGGGTGGTGTGGCGACTGCGATCCTCCTCGGGGTTCGCAGGACAGATGCCGCCAGCAGCCTGCGTGCAGGGGGCTGAGGAGGGGCAGGAGGACACTCGTCTCAGGGCTGTGATTGAAGGAGTTATCCAAAGGTGAGTCCGTCAGGATGAATGCTATCTTCGCACTTCACGAGTCAAGATTAAAGCCAGAAATCCAACTCTGAAGTGAGAACAGGATCGGCGTGAGTGGTTTTCCCTCCTTCGGCATCCAGCTGCAGCCTCTGGTCCTGGCTGCCCCCCGAGCCGGCCCGGCCTTGCCAGGCACAGTTTGGGGATGACCGGGATGCAGCTGGAAAGACAGAGCTGGTGAGTGATCACACGGTGCTGGGGAGACACCGAGGACAGACTCACACCGGGACACACCTCGCCGGTGCCCGCGAGCCGCCAGCTGGCGTCAGGGATGGAAGGCCAGAGGCCAGGGGCAGCGCGAGCCCGGGTGGCGAGGTGAACCCCGAGACCCTGGGCAGTGTCTGCAGCGTGTGTCTCTGGTCGGGCTGCCGTGGCTGTCTTACTGCCCTGGTTTGGTTCAGACCTTCACCTTTCATGGTCCTTTCACTTCGGGGAGGTGCCAGAGGCCACACGGTCCCCATCAGGTAAATAAGGTGGGTGAGGACACGGTGTTGTTTTTAGGAACCTGCCTCTCTGTTGGACGGTGCTCAGCAGCAGCGTTCACTGCATTTTTGATCACCCCTCACAAAGACACTCAGGAAAGCGGACTCTACAGCTGCTTCAGAAAGTGGCAAGAACAATGAGATGAATGTGTTCAGAGTGAGCAGAGAGGATTCTGGGGGAGATTCATGGCAATGTGTCTTTTACTGCAAGACATTTTAAAAATTTAAACATTAACCTTATATTTCAATCACACCTGGAATTGCAAACATCAAAACGAGAAGAGATTTTGGAGCCAGCCAGACCCGACTGTCTCCTGCCAGACAAGTCACACAACTGCTTTGCTGCCTTCCTTGCCCCAAAGGCAGGACCATCTCGGTAGCTGCAGAGACAGAGCTGGTGGTGCATTTGCGTCACCCTGATCCTTGTTCTGACTGTGGACTTATGGTACATGGAACCCTGAAAAAATACATGTTTCTTACCTAAGTTCAATATGTCCTTTGCTTATGCTATTAAGGAGTCAAATTAGAAAATTTAACTATACTTGAAAAAGCAAGATTTAAACAAACAAACAAAAAAACCCCCTCCTTTTAGGAAGAAAGGTAAGAGAGCGTTGAAGTAATAAGCTGCAGAAAGAAGTGCTGCAGTTTTAGTGACCACCTGAGTGAAGGATGGGTGACCAGTGAGCAGGTACCACTGCAGGCTGTGAGGTGTGAGGGCCGGCGACACAGCCCCAGCGTCTGCTGCTGAAGCGTCTGGTGCTTTTACAATAACGTTCCTGGTATCCTGTACAAGGGGGATGACCCCAAGTTGAGCAGCGGCATCGTAACTCGGAGGCTCTGTGTTCAAATCCCACTCCCGCCACAAATCTGCATGTGACTCGGAGCGAGTTCAATTAACTCATCTGAGCCTCGGTCTCACCCACTGTACATCATGTCACAGAGGGCTGCACACTGCGGCCCTGTCGGGGGCACTTAAGAAAAATGGGGAACCCGCACAGCTTTGCCACCCTCTGCAATACATCTTCATTTTGTGTTCCTTTTCCTCCCAGCTGTTCTCCCAGGAAGCAGCTAGAATTTTGCTTTTAATCAGGAAGACATGTTTTATCATCACTGAAAGTGTAAAAACTCTATCAGCAGTGGATATTTATGGCAGGTTCATCTGATTAGAACTTTATTTCATGAATACAGGAAAAAGTCACCCTTTTAACTAATGAAATGCATTTGTAACAAAGCCATATTTTTGAAGGTGCACCATCAGAAAAAGCCACAGTGCCCCTCAGGGGACACCCAGAGCCTCCTCAGCTGTATTGCTCTCTTCCCTTCTCTGCATCTTTGACCCAAGTGAAAATTCCTCTTTACTGGAAGAAGGCTTGATATGGAGAAAAACCGTTTTCACTTGTTATGGTTTAGACCTAGAATGGCCCCCAAACCCTCACATTCTCAGCAGCGGAGCTTTGGGAGATGCTTGGATTCCGGGGGTGCCATAGCTGACTAGCTATACAAGGCCTGGTTGGAGGTGGTCACTGGGGTGTGACCTGGAAGGGTGCTTTCTTGTCCCCAGCTCCTCCCTTCTCTCTCTGGTTCCCGGCTGCCATGGAGTGAGTGGCTGCCCTCCTCCAGGCCTTTCCACCATGCTGTTTCTGCTTTGGAGCCAGCCAACCACGCACTGAACCCGCTGAAACTGTGAGCCAAAATAACTCTCTCCTCCTTTAAGTTGCCCATGCCAGGTATTGTGTTCTGGCAACAAGAAAATGACTAAAACACCACTACTTTCTCATCTAAGGATAAATTAGCCTCTCACCTTTGTATATCTTAAATGTATCATAAAACCTTTACTTAAAACAGTAGCCCCAGAACTCTGGGAGGCTGAGGAAGTAGGTTTGAAAGTTTGAGTGCAGCCTAAGTGGCTTAATGACTTGGAGAAACCCTGTCACAAATTTAGAAAAATTTTAAAAAGGGCTAGGGATAGAGTTTAGTACAAAGGACCTGGGTTCAATCCCCAGTCAAAAAATAAAAACAAAATATTCAAGCCACAGACAAAAGTCTGCCCCCCCCCCCCCGGAGAAGGCAGAGGACTTGTAGAAATGTGTGAAGCCAGTCAGTCCGGAGGCTGTGCGGCCCCCACTGCCAGTTTTCTGTCTGTCGTGTCACCAGACTGTGATCCTCCAGGGCAGGGCTCCTAAACCCTCATGCAAAGCCTGGTTAGGAAGCTCCACCCCTTCCTCCTCCTCCACAGCTCCAAGGAGACTTTACAAATGCAAACTGCAGAGGCTTAAAGGAAACCACTGGACAGGCAGTGTGGTTGCTGTGGTTTCACACCTTACTGCCACCTGCCTCAGTCACTGAGGGGAAACGTGTGGCAGGTTGGCTTCTCCATTTTCCCTTCTCTACTGTCTCTTCCTCCTCCTCTCCTGTCTTGCTGTCTCACCCATCCTCCCTTCCTTCCTGCCACAGCGGGCCGTAGGTCTCAGTGGGCACTCTGAAAGGTTAGCTGCCACAGCACCAAGGCTCTAGGGAGGAAGTTGGTGAGTGCCTTGCCAGTCAGACGGGTATCATAAAGGGTTTTGCCTTCTTAGCTCTGTGGAGCTGCACATTTAGACTGACTCTGGCTCTTGGGGCGTCGGTTTTGTGCTTTGTCACCTAATGTAACAGTTCACGCCATAATCTCGGGACTGTGATGTGTGAGAGGCCCACACGGAGGTTGGAAGACCTGCATTTTGAGGTCAGCAAATTTCCCGTGTGGCTTCACCTCCAGGAGCTGTGGGCTCTTCTTCAGTACACTGGGAGATTTGGATGAGATGACTCTAACGCCATCTGGCACTAGCACCCTCATTCTACGTGCTTTGTACGCTAGCTAGAGCTCAGTGATGCTTGAAAGACTTAAAGAGAATACGTGGACATCAAGCAGAAGAGAAATGCCTGGCTCAAGGCGAGGGGTTTGGCAGTGTGGGTGGAGGTTACAGTGTTCAAGTGAGCCATGTTCACAGCACGAGATCGGCATGGGTGAGATCGCAGTGTGAGCTGAGCATCTTGGATGAAGAGGGCATGTGCAGATACAGACCCCAACCTGGTGGCTTCGGTAGATTGTGAGGTTGGGGCTGCAGGCGGCGGGCTGAGCGTGTTTACACACAGCCACGTTCACTGCGTTCACTGCCTCGGTTGGCTGCTGCTCCCTACCCAGTTCCCGTCACCAAGCTCCTGCCCTTGCCCTGAGCACCTGCGGGGAAGGCCATGGCACTGCTGAGCCGCTCATTGCACGCCGATTCCCCGCTTCCAGCTTGAGCCCGAGGTGCTCCTGAGTGTGGGAGAAGCTTCAACACACCCAGCACCGGCATCGCAACCCTCTTGCCACATCCATCCGTCCCTTGTCCCTCCTTCTTGGTCTCAGAGGTCTGAGAAGCTCTCTGGGCCTGCTCACTGTCCTCAGATAGAGTCAGTGTTTACCAGACGGACTTCAGATTGCATGGCCTGACTCGGGTCCCAGGGATGTCCGGATGGCAGATGCTACAATTTGTGGGACAACTGAGGGTGTCAGGGGGAGGCAGATGGGTGTGGCGGTTTGGGGGAGCGTCGACTTGATGAGCTGTGAAGACTGGGTCTGTCTGGGTGGTCGTGGAGGCCTGGCCTTGGGGCCTGTGTCTGGTCCTTGCTCCCTCCTCTCCAGCACTGTTTCCTTTCTCTGCTTCCCAGCTGCTGTGAACCAAGCAGCTTTGCTCCGCCATGCCCTTCCACCATGTTTCTGATGACCTGTGACACCCACAAGGGGCCGCCACTTATTTTTCCCATTTTACAAATGGGAAACTGAGAGCCCAAGTGGTTTTGCAAAACCACTCCGATGGGAGGAGAAGAGAGGAGGAGGTGTGTGCACTGGGACAGCCAGGCGGCGGCCTCTGAAGGTCCATGCCCCACAGGGTGGCCCTCCTGCACATCTGCATCTGTACTGCGCCTCCCAGCTCAGCCTGTATGGGCCTTGAGGGAAGAACCTGGGTGGGGCTGCCCAGTGCAGTCTGTATCCCCTCTTCCCCCAAACCCAGATAACCATCACACCCAACATGCCAGAGATGGCGGAGAGTCTCCTTAATGAATGGACAGGTGGAATGTGCATTTCCTACTTGTTCAGGTTGGAACTTCATCCCAGTGTGTGCTACAGGAGCCAGAACCAGGTCCAGTGATCTGCCTGCCTGAGAAGAGAGCCTGGCTCACACATGACCTCTCTGGCTTCAGTTTTCTAGTCTGTACAATGGGGACACGCCAGCTATGATCCATTCAGCAAACATGTCCCGGGTCTGTTCTTCCTGCCAGCCATAGGCACAGATGGTTACAGCGCAACCCTGTTCCTTCTCACTCTCAAAGGGTGGACACAGACAAGCCCCACCTGTCACGGGGACACTGTGGCGATCCCCAAGAGGTGTTGTAGAGGCATGCAGGCGAGGAGGGGACAAGTAAAGTAGTGGTCGTTCTTGGCTAACATCTTGGGACCTGTTATGGGAAAAAGCCACACAACTGTGCTAGGTAATTTGCACAAAAAGATATTTTTAACTTAAAATACTCAAAATGTGTGTCTTTTAAAATATTTTATTCTCCTCAATGACTGTAAACAAGCAGCCCTTTCCTGCAGACGTGGAGTAACAGAGGCTCTGAGGTCGAGGCGGAGGGAAGTGTTGACAGGGTCTGGCTGGGTGATCGTACCACCATCCTGGGGCTGTGGGAGCTGCCCCATCTGTGTCCCCACAGGAAGGGAAGCCACTGATCAGCCTGGGGGGCTGCAGGAGACGGGTTTAGTCCGGACACCCTCCCCAGGTACTGTCTATGGGCCTGGCTTGCTTATGCCTCACTGGGTGACGGCAGAGGGCTGCTCCCCAGACAGACCCCTGGCCACACTGTCAGGGACTCCCGGGCCCAGAGTGACCTCTCCAGTGTGCACAATGGAGTGTGCACACAGTGTGTACCGGGCTGCACACGCACACCTGGTGAATTCTGGCCTCGCCCACTGCAGCCTGCGTCCAGTGGCTGGTGGAGGTTGGTGCCTTCCCAGCCTCCCTCCTCTGTTCCTGGCTCTTCACACTTTGGTGGAAGTGGACAACGGGGGAAGGGGCCGGGGCTGGGGGTAGCACAGAGGAAGCAACTGTGCCCTAGCTGGGCCACGCCAGTTAAATCTGAGTAACGGAGTCCCCAGGATAAGCAAGGGAGCCTCCTCCCCACCCCAGCCAGCTCCATCTTGAGTATTCGTGTTGCCTTGGTCTGGAGAGCTGGAGGCGGTCCCATCCCGTCCTGATCCCCAGATGGCCTGTTTGAGAGGGCAGCAGGGAGGAAGGGCAACGATGCGCGGCATGCAGAGGCTCTGGAGGTCAGTGCCGCGTGAGCTAGAGGGGACGGCTGAGGGTGGGTTTCAGCCAGCCCACAGCCACTGCTGCCTCGCCGCCTTTGTTACTGGATTTGCACAGAAATGCTCAGGTCGGAGAGAGGCGGGTCTTGAGGAGCTCTGGTTCCAGGTGAACACCTGTCATCTCAGGAACTTTCCCAAATGACAACTGATTGTCCCCAAGCAGGAGCATGATAGCTCCTGGGGTGTCCCACGTTCTAAATGGTTGATTCTTCTTGGTGTTGTCCTTGTTGTTTTGGTTTCTAGACATGTTTGAGTAGGATTTGAATGCTGAGCTGGGCAGGACCTCTGAAATGGCAGCTGTTTGGAGATCCATCTTCAATAAGAGGAGTTTTTCAATTCTGTTTGGCTGTGACCACAGAGAGAATAAAGATACAGGTCTGGAGATAGAAGGATTCTGCTCTCTTTTGGGGCAAAATGCAGCAGCATCCATTTAAAGTAAAAAGTAGAAGATAGCTTGTTTTAATTTAGGATTTTATTCAAGTTGAAGGCGAGTCTTGGCACAGCATTCCTGTGGACCGATCCAGTTTGAAGTGTGCTGGGCATGCGTTTACTGTTCCACTTGCGAGTCATTTGTAAAGCCAGAGTCAGTCTTGACTGTGAAACATTGTATCACTGTGATTGGAATCAATAGTTCTTGCACTGTCATTTGTCACATATTTACAAGCTTGAAAAATAGTTCATTTTGTCCTCATCCTATAACTCACAAGATTGAATTGGAGCCCTGGAGGCATCTGCCCACCGGACACATTCATTACGGATCACCGTCTTGGTGAGGCTATAATCACAAGCCCACCAAAACCAGAACAGAAATAACATCAAAGCACGAGTCACTTGGCACACTCTTAAATATTCTTGGTTTCAAATATTTAGAAGTCTGCTGGGCGACCTGCATCACCTTGGTGACCTACTTTAGTGACCACAACAAGAAAACCCATCACATTCTCAAAACATTCAAATGCATCATTTTTTTTAATGGGGAAAATCAAAATCTAGAGTTAATGGTCCAAAAACTTCATAAAGTGTGCTTTGTCCAGTCACCACCCATATCGTACATAAATGACCTTCCTTCCCAGGAAAGATTTGTGGAACACATTTAAAGATAATGCCTTCTCCTAGCCGAAAGCCGAAAGCCTTTTGGCTAGGAGGAGGCTAAGGTGTAACTTTCTTCGGTCGTCCCGAATCCAGGTTCATCCGACACCAATCACCTCCACCATGCCGCCCAAGTTCGACCCCAACGAGATCAAAGTCGTGTACCTGTGGTGCACCGGTGGCGAAGTCGGCACCACGTCCGACCTGGCCCCAAAGTTCGGCCCCCTGGGTCTGTCTCCAAAAAAAGTGGGTGATGACATCGCCAAGGCAACTGGTGACTGGAAGCATCTGAAGATTACAGTGAGACTGACCATTCAGAACAGCAGGCCCAGATTGAGGTGGTGCCTTCTGCTTCTGCCCTGATCATCAAAGCCCTCAAGGAGCCGCCAAGAGACAGAAAGAAACAGAAAAACATTAAACACAGTGGAAACATCACTTTCGACGAGATTGTCAACGTTGCCCGACAGATGCGGCACCGTTCCTTAGCTAGAGAACTTTCTGGGACCGTTAAGGGGATCCTGGGGACCGCCCAGTCCGTGGGCTGCAATGTGGATGGCCGGCACCCATGACATCATACATGACATCAACAGCGGTGGCTGTGGAGTGCCCGGCTAGCTAAGAAGCATAAGAGAATATTTCAATAAAGTGATCTGCCAAAAAAAAAAAGATAATGCCTTCAATTTTAAGATAAAAGATTTATGAATGACAGAATTGTGTCTATGAAATTGCTAATCCCAACTCTCTAATATTTCAGATGGAAAGCGCCATAAAGCGAAAAGTCTGCTCATGAAGTCGCACCACCCCTGCTTCCGGAGACGATCGGTGAAGGGCCTGCGGAGTGAATGTTGAAAAGGGTGTGAGTCTTGCCGTGTGGTTTGCCTAACGTGTCTCTCGTTGTCCCTGTTCCTCTCTCCACCAGATTATTCAGTGTCTTCCGGGGTGGGGACGGTGTGCAGTTCAGTTTCTTTAAACAGATCCTCAGACGGTGTCAGACTGAGTTGCTGAGACGAGCCCCCTGGCTAGGCGGTGACTGGTTTGCTCTTAGTCATTTTCCCGGCTGAACCTGACCCGTGAGCCACCGGTCTGTTTCTGCACATCTCCTCCCGGGGCTTGGGGCGAGGCCTGTACAGCTGCGACTTGAATTCCGTCCGCTGGCCAAGCCTGTCACACTCCCATCATTCGCCCCTAAAATCTTTTGCATTTGTTGGGCTGTGCACTTTTGTCATTTATTTTACAAAGTGACCCCATTTCCTCCAACCACTTCCTCACTGAAAGGGGCTGAAATTCAGTCAGAATTCCCACTGAGGTCCAGGATCTGACCTGTCCTTGTGCTTTGGGAAAGAGCAGGGACGGCCACGGGCAGCGCTGCTCACAGAGGGACCTGGGTGCCGACAGAGGAGCTCCTGGTGTGGGCGGGGAAGCTGGCTGGCACCTGCCCCCCCTGCAGCCCACTGGACTTGGGGTAACTGCCCCGGGAGGGTGGCCTCCCTAGACGGTGGCTGGCCCAGGGCTGGGCACCCGGGGTGCGAAGGCGTGAGGGGAAAGTCACGCTCGGTCTTGGAACGCGAGGTGAGGGGCACAAGGAGAAGGTCGGCAGTGGGCCGTGTGCCCGAGGTAACCGCTTGCGGGCTGGGACTGGGCCCTGTGAGACAGGGGAGGGCGGCAGGCCTCGGGGGTGGCCGAGAAGCACCTTGCTTGGCGGTCCGGCAGTCCCTGCCCCCTCCCTGGACAGGCGTGGGTATATTACTCCTTTCTGGGAGCTATTTTGAGAGAACTTTTGTCCCTCTGAGCCTGGAGAAACATAGAAAGGTGCATGGAACGTGTCCCCATCAAAGCCAGCACCTCGAGATCAGGGGCATTAAGATTATTCATTCTGCTTGTTATTGACATGATCCTCTGAGGATCAGCGAAGGCTGCAGCTGAGGGCCGCGTGGCTTCATAGGCCGGCACCTGAATAGGAGAGGCGAGGCGCGTAGGAATGAGAGGAGCGCGCACCTGGTAAACTAGGGAGGAGATGTGCTGGGGTAGGTTGGGAGTTACTCTGTTATCCCACCGAAAGCCTCACTACCCGGGAACAGGAGGACCCAGCATGTTCTGACCAGAGTTCAGGGAGTCCGCCTCCGCAGGAGTGTGCTCGGGGTGTTCCAGGAAGAGGAGGCAGCCGCTCGGTGAAGAGTGTGGGATGGAGTGGGCGGGATCAGGGTTTGAGTTCTGACGCGGCCGTTCATTGGCAAAGACCTTGAACAGACCGCCTTGTCTCCGAGTCTCACTGTATTTGTGAAACGGCAATAACGGTAATTTGTCTCGTAAGAAATGAGGAGTATATAAGATATTGTATGAAGAAATGACATTGAATAAAGAAATATTTATGTCTTCTCCTGAGACTTAGGAAGGGCTTGATGTCTTCTTCTTTGAAAATTATTTTCCCATCAGAAATCTGTTAGGCTTATTGCCTGTGCTTTTTAAATATTTTTTCTATGGGGAAACTCAAACCATTTACTAAAATCCTCTCTGGGTCATTTCTAAGAGCCAGCTTGGTGGCAGATGTTAATACATCCATGCAGCCAATGAGAAAATACTTTCTTATGCTAAATGAATTCAAAACCAGGCAGCAGTGGGGGCACTCGGAAAGAAGACTCCAGAGAATTTGGGGCACATGCCGTCACTTCTTGAGTTTTTAGGGGGCCCTATAAGTGTTGCAAACAAAAATCTCTGATTATCTTTTTAATGGGGTTACTGTGGGAGCTGATGAAGTATTTGTTGTTTTTCTTTGGGCAGCAAGCTCACATGCTCAAGCAACAACCCTCCTTTGAGGACATCCACACTGCTCATTACTGTGCAGTTTCCAAGCTGTCTTTGTGCTTGACTCAGAAAGGCGGAGCCTTCTACACCTTTAGTAATGTGTTAAGCTTGTTGTGATCATTTTTGTTATAAATCTGTGTGTACTAATTCCTCATCTGCCGTTCTTAGCACTCAAATCCCTTGTTTTTTTTTTTTTTTGGTGCTGGGGATTGAACTCAGGGCCTTGTGCTTACATGGCAAGCACTCTAACCACTGAGCTAAATCCCCAGCTCTCAAATCCCTTGTAAAGTCCTTTGTTTGGGAAGACAGGTGGGAGATAAATACTAGATGCACAATTCTTTGTCCTCTGTATCCTAAATTTCATTGTCATGCTTCAAGATCCCAATTGCCTTTCATGTTTGTCGCAGTGCAAATGAGGATGTTTTTATTAACAGCTGGAATAATGTATAGGAGCGGATACTCATTATTTATTGTCCATCCTGCCTTTCTAATCCACTGCATCCTCTTTCTACAATCTGACTAATTTTTCCTGGGATGAAAAGTCATACAGCATTAACGAGAGGAGAATCCTGGGAAGTACAAACTAAAGAAGGGACTAAAGGAGGGCACCCTGCAAGCACACACTGTTATTACCAGACATGTCTCGATTTGGGGCAATTACACAGGAGAAACTTAATGGTACTTCCTCGGAGTAGGAAGTTGATGTGACATTGTCTTCCATATATTACGAAAAGGGTCAGCTATGCCAGGAGGTGATCTACTCTGAAAATAACTGGGAAACAGACACAGCATCAAGTGTAGTCCGAGGAACACACGCCGACCTCGAGAAGGCTGGACGAGATTGTAAGAGGTTGAGGAGAGGTAGAACGAGCCAAGGTGAATGCTCCCGGACAGTGTGAGGGTCCTTTGCTTGGACCCAGCAGGGAGACCAGGGGATGAAGGTCGTGTGGACCTGTACGCTGGCTGACAAGTGCTCTGACTAAATTCGTTTAGCAAACGCTGGGAAGCTCTACGGGCTCAGCTGTGCTACGCTTGGGCCAGAGCAGAAGACAAAGAAGACCTCCCTCGTATCCTTGCTGCATATGAGCGAAGCTGTCTTCTCCCAGGCACCTGCCAGCTAACAGAATGTTCAGTTTACGTGGACTTTTTATTCTTGAACTCCTGTGCAATAAAACATGAGTGTCATGAAGATGGGCATTTTAGCTAGTGCTGCATCCCGAGCTCTGGAATATCGTCTGGCACACACGGTACTAGGTAAGCAGTCAAGTTTTTGACCAAGTAAATCAGACGTAAATAAGTGAATAAGGAAATAAGCCAGTGCAATAATGGACGCTAACATGCAGAGAAAGCCTCTGTAGAACCCCTCCCCCCACCCACATGCCTTCTCAGGACCACTCCGACTCTGGCCCACGTTCTTCTAGACGCAGACGTCTGCGCAGGTGTCATCCTGTGCTTTCGGGTTCACAAACCGCCTTTGCTTTCAAATTTAACAGTTCATCACGTATCTATTCCATAATATTGTTTCCATTGTGCTTGCATGTGTCCCTTCGTGCTGTGGTTACAAGCTATTGTTTGGCTCATACCACACAGTAGTTAAGCAATCTTCTGTTGATAAATATTGCTGCCCACTCTCTCGCATTGTGGATGGTGCTATTGAGCCTCCATATGCAGCACTGTGGCAGAAGCCCCGATTTTATCTTCAGAACGAGTTTCTAAATATGAATTAACTAGATGAGAGAGTTTGTATATTTATATTTGATGCCTATCATTCAATTCACCTCCAGGAATAGACGATTTGTTTTCCTAGCACCCACACACAAACTTTTGGCATGATCATTGTTTTATGATTGCTGTTATGATAAAGAAAATTTTGCACCTGTCTTGATGTACTTTTTTTTTATTTCTACTAAGATTAGACATCATCGTATATATATAGTTTAGCCGTTTGGAATTTTTGGTGTGTGTATGGCTTGTGCATGTCTTTTTATTATTTTTTACTGTTGTGAAACAATATTTTAAAACATTAACAATAAAATCTACAGTCTTTCCACATTGGCTGGTACCCAAACTCTAATAGACAAGGCTTAACCATGTAGTATTTATTTCTGGAATACAGGAGACGCCCACACCTGTGCAGTCCACAGCTGCTGCATTTGACGGCAGTAGCCCCTCTCTCAGGAAGGGCTGCAGGCTGATACGGTGTTTGTACAGCCTGATACCCATATTCTTGCACTTGATGGCCAGGTCAGAGGGGTGCAGAACAGCAGGGAGAGACCATGAAGGAAGAAAACGGGGCACCGCAGTGACTTTCCCAGTCTTCTCCTGCTTTGCACGCCCTCCACCGTGTGTCTTGTCCCTCTGAGGGCCAGAGTTGTACACTGCAGGGTGCTTGCCCCCGGCCTGACGGCAGGTATGCGCCTGCAGCAAGGCTGGTCTCTTGCCTCTGGAAACCGAACTCACACTTTCCTCCACAGCGCTCTCAAAATGACAAGGGTGTGTGCAGGTTTCACAGAGAGAAACTGACTCAAACCCACTGAAGGTTTTAAAAACTCCTGCCAGCCTATAACTAGTAAGTTTTTTTTATGATCTTAATGAGATGGATCTGATATTTTTAAAGATGTGGACCAAAGAGTCCCATCATACACAATTTCATCCGACAACTTAGCGGGCTAAAGAATGTCTCGTTGGTCATTTTTTACATATGTGTTAAGAATTCAGACCTATTTAGGGTAAATATTATCAACATGACTGGTTTTTTCAAAGCGATGGCTATAAGTTACACAGAGACTGAGATGTAAGATGTCTGAATACTGAATGGAAAGCAGACACCCACATGCTTACTTAATGTTTCATTTATTTGATGAGTTAATGCAGCCAACACATAAGTAGGCTTTCCGTCTCTTGTCCTATATATTTAAGGTCCATCTTCCCCTAGTCTCTGAGACAATAAAGGTCTTTAGGGTTTCACTTGTCATCGTTTCAAGACCATATGGGCCTCTGCTCCAAAGCTATTATTAAAATTGCTGAAGATGTCCTCTGACATCCTCTGCGGACTCAGATCCATTTCCCTTCCGAAGACTCCTGTTCCCAATTTGGAAGCACTCGATACTAAACAGAGCAGGAAGCAGCAAGTGCAGGCTCCTCTGAAATGGCTGAGCAGTCTTCCAGCTGGTGGCAGAGAAAGAAATAAATGAGATTAAGCCGGCGATGAGACATCACTTGTGTACACACTCGGGAAGCAAAGGAAGCCGTCCGTCCTGGGACCTTCGCATGGCACATGTTGATGTCGCCTTCTGTCTACAGGCAGGGTTCACACTTCAGTGGGGAGCCCCGGCTGAGAGCCCTGTCCGCAGCTGCACAGCAGGGTGGTGATTTCAACGCGGGCGACTTTGTGGTCCTCGAGGCCCAAGGTCCTTGCTTTCCACTAATGACTGTGGCTTCCTCTTCTCAGCTCCCCACTGGGTGGGATCTCTCTCTGTCTCTCTCCCTCATCTCTCTCTTGCTCCATTCCTGCCCCCTTCCCTTCCTCCCTCATTCCCTCTCTTTCTCTCCCACTTTCTTTCTCTCTCTCTCTCCTTCCCAGAGTGTCCCTCACTGCTGCCTGGACATTCCTGGCCCAGTTCTGTCCTTCTTTCCCTGGAGCAGCACACGGCTTAGAGAGTTGGGTCTCGTGTTCTCAGGCTTCACGTTGGAGCCAGCTTCTGGGGAGAGTCCAGCCTCTTTCTAAAATGTGGCTCCCATATGAACAGGCGGAAGACAGATGACATTGGAGTGGTGAGATTACGGGTTCACCTTCCTTCCTGTGACTCTGCTGAGACGCCAGGAAACCTGGTCTGTGAGGGCCACACAGGAAGTATTTCCAGCCCCACCAGGCAGTGAGAAGGCACCACAGACCATTCAGAAACCCAGCCCTGGAGTGTGCCAGGAAGGCTCTCTTTACAAGTGCAAGCATGTAAAAGGATGGGGGGTCCCTGGGCTTCTTTCCAGGTCCTGGGTATCCTGAACAAAGAGCTGGAACAGACAGAAAGGCAGCGAAGGTGCATGCTTAGTGAAGGAGGAATAAAGGTCAGCTCCACAGGGTGAAAGCAGCCAGCGGAAAGGCTCACAAGATGAGGGAAGGGAGTCTTTCCTATCCAAAATTCCCAGTTATTTCCCCCTCCTACAAATAAAGCACTGGGATAGCATCCTATCAAACACTCACCTGGTGTCACACCATGTACAAACTGTCCTATCAAACAGATCAATGTAAATGAAGGATAGGAGTAGTGTCTTTTGATTGGTTGTGCCCACGGGCAAATGAAGGATTAAAACAATATCTTCTGATTGGTCCTGTGAACAGCACCACATTCAAATGAAGCATTGAAAATAGCAAGTTTCTGATTGGCCCTAAAGAGCACTTTTCTGATTGGTAAGGCGATGATGACATCACCAAACTGGGGATGTCCTGCAGCCTGTTGCCCTGTCCTAGGTGGAGGGCCAGATTTGACCTGCAGGTCATGCTTTGCCAACCCTGGCTCTGGTGTTTATATACTAGAGTTTTGCCTGACTAAGAAATGTAAGAATTTAGAGAAGTGTTTGTAAATTGGGAGGCACTGTAATCATAACGAAGACCCAGACATTGGCTCTCTAGGCAATAAAGGGATGATTCCAGCTGTCCTGCCTTTACCCTGCCGGCTCCTTAGAGCCCTGGACTGTCTCGCTGCTCCTCCATGGTGTGCTGCTCTGCCGGTCCACAGACCTGGCCACAGTTCCTAACTGCTAAGGCACCGTGGTTTACGTCTAGACCGAGATGCGCCTCGTCATAGAGCCCAGTGGTCCTCTTGGAGCCCCGGGATAGCTCTGAGCCCTGGGAGAATGCTCCTGATAAGCTCACCACAGTGTCTCTGAGTGGCTGTGGCTTGCAGTCCCTTCCCTGGGTGGGGACTTCCCAGCTTGCACTCTTGGCCCTGCCTCCCCAGGTCCCTAATCAGCAGGCTGGAGGCAGAAACTGTCTTACTACTGGGAGGACCAGGCAGAGCACATGCCTGCAGCAGATGTCAGAGTGCACATGAAAGGCAATTGTCCCCATAGCGCTCAGCAGGACAGAGACGAGCTAGGAAATGTAGCAGCTGCTCTCTCATCCCTGGGCACCTGTGGCCTGTGTGGACCCTGGCAGCCTTGGCTGGAGCTGGGATTCAGGAAGTCAGACAGAGCTGGAAGGAGAGGACAGGCCGGCCCCATGCGGGAGCGGGAAGAGGACAAAGCTCGGGGACTTCCCCATGGGGACACTTTTCAAAATCAAGGTGCGTGCATAGGAATGATGGGAAGGAAGGGAGTCACGGACACCCTCCTCTTCTGGACACACCCCTTTGCGCTCAGAGTTCACCCGAGACAGGTGACAAGGCAGGTGGGGCTCAGCTACACTTCCTGTTGGAGCAGCTGAAAGATGGCCCGACACTCACCCAGCGATAACAGAGGTGGCCTCCTGGGTTCTACTGGCAGGCTTGGGGCTGCCCATGGGCCCCGAGGGGATGGAGGTCTCGCCGGGCCGCTGAGCCACCTGCGCTAGGTGTTCAGGTCCCGAGCTCTTTGGTTGCAGCGTCACAAGTGAGAGCCCCCGGAGGCTGGTGGGTGCCCCTGGAATTTCCAAATGATGGAGGTGGTGAGAGCATCTTGTATTCACAACAAACCTCACGTGCGTCTGTGCTATATGGTGATTCTTGGTGGGTCCTAGATGGCTTCAAGGTAGGGCTTGCCCCAGGACTGTGGAGAACTTTCAGCTCATCTTCCGTCCCAAACTCTGCAGAGGGGTGGGGGGCTGGAGTACGAGTTTAACCACCAATTGCCAGTGACTATTCTATCAATTAGAGACCTTGTGAAAGCCCAGAACGATGGCATTTGCAAGCTTACAGGTTAGTGAGCGTAGGTGGGGGCCGGGGTGCCAGAGCAGGCTGGAAACCTGTTCCAGGCCTGATTCTCTGGTACTGGAAGGGCAGGTGGTGCGCTCTTTTGGGCTCTGGGAGTCTTCTTCCAGTTCATCGCTCCTCAGGAGGGGGCTGTGGAACACTGACTTCATAGCTGCTCCCTTGGGAGGACAGGTGACCCAGACCAGTGTGGGTCTGAAGTGAGAGGGCCCTAGTCTCAGGAGCTGGGGCCCAGAAGCTGAGCTTCACCTCAGTGCCTTCCCAGGGGGACAGGAAGAGTGGTGCAGGGGTGAGAGCCACTGGACTGCACGTGTGCCGTGGGGCACTGAGCCCGCAGGCCTGGGTTCAGCCACATGCTAGCTATGTGACTTTGGAGAAGGTACTTACATTAATCTGCTTGCCATGACTGTAATGAAATACCAGAATATTATGAAGGAAAAGGGTCTACTGGCTTTCAGTCTTGGAAGTTCAAGAGCACCATGTCTGTGGTGGCTCTGCTCTGGTGGGGACCCTCCTGGCTGGTGTATCATGGCAGGGGCCAGGGTGGCGTGAACAGGCAGGTGGTCACAAGGCCACACATGAAGTGAGGGTGCCAGCTGGGGCCAGGCTTGGGTTTTCAAAACAAATCACACTAGCGAGACTCACTCCAGGGGCTCGAGTGTCCCTTCTGGGGCAGCGCCCAGTGACCTTGAGAAGGCTCCTCCTCCAGCTCCCAGAGCGCTGCTGTCCTGCTACCAAGCTCCAGCGTGTGAACCTCGGGGACCACAAGGCGCCCAAACCAGAGTCCTCCTTGGCTCTCTGTGCCTCGATTTCTTGCCTGTAAAATGCAGCTGATCACCTGCCTTACGGGCTTGCTGTAGAGAGGAAGGCGGACAACAGGAAACAGCCTGAACTGTGCCTGCCGAGCGCTCAGCCCTGCGAAGCTCTGCTGCTCTGTGGTGGCGCCGAATCTGGTCCACTGCTTGTGGTGAGAGGTCAAGCAGTCATCAGCTCTCTCTTTTGCTCTGCACGCCTTCCAGAATCCATCTTCTTGGTCTGGTTCGCTTGGGCTGAGCTCTGTCTAGAGGGAGAGGTGGAACGGGTGTAGAAACTGTGCTACTTGGTGACCACTCCTTTGATGGTTGGCTGGTTTCCTCTGCCTCTGACCCTCTGGTTTCCATATAATTTACTGCTCAAACCCAGTCCAGCAGTGCTAAATGGCATGGGTCACTTTGTCAGCAGTGATAAACCAAGAGTGCCCTGAACCAGGACATACACTTATGTTCACCCTAATTACTGCTGATCCGACGCTTGACTCCTGCGCTTCCCGGAGCCCCCAGTAGTAATTATGACGTTTACTGCAGCACTTCACAGTGTGTAAGATGCTGTTTATACAGTTGACTCCTTTCAATGTCCTTGTGAAATGTACTGTAGTCTCCTCCTGCTCTGTAGGTGAAGCAATGGAGGTTTATGGATGTGCTAAAATTACACAAATAGCTGCTGCACTGTTTCAATTCTACCATGTTACGATTGTCCCTTATTCCAAGAGCTTGTCCATTTCTGCACAAATCCACAATGCTGGACCATAAGCCAGCCGAGCGGTCTGGTCCAAGTGCTTTCAAGTTTCCCATTGCCTGTTTCTTTAGTCCCCAACCAAAAGCTGTTAAAATAGATGTTATGGGTTATTTATCTCTTTTTCTTGTCTGCAGTGTGGGGGAAATGGCTCATGGAGGGGGAAAGGTCAAACTCTGGCTCTGCCGCTCCTTAGCTGTGCGATCTCCCCGGAAGCCCTTGCATGCTGTGAGCCACAGTTCTCGTGCTCTGTGGGTTCCTGAAATTTGGAGTCTTCCTGCATCAGTAAAACACTGCAAAGTTATAAGAATCAAATGAGATACTTTAAGGAGAGAGTTTAGCAAATAGTAAGTGCTAAAATTAGCAATGAATATTAGGGTTATTTTCATTATTACTCATAGAAACAGAAGAATGATCTTTGAGATAGATGAACAAATGGATATATACAAACAACTGATAACCAGGAGTCCCTAAGAGAAAATAATGTGTGATTTCCTATTTAAGTGTACCCTATACTTGCACAAAAATATGAAAAGAAGGACACACAGGGATTTCATCCTTCTAATGCATGTGAATGTAGAAAAAAAGGTGCTTTGATGTTGGCTAACAAACCATGGTGTCCTTCACACTGCATTAGATGGTTAATCCACTTTGTGGATATCTTCATTACTTTTCTCTCATTACTGTGACAAAACACCTGACATCCAAAGTTAAGGGAGGAAAGGTTTATTTAGCTTACACTTTGAAGAGGTTTCAGCCTGCAATCAGCTGGATCCAAGGCAGGGCAGCAGGACAGACAGGCAGAAGGCAGCAAGGCAAGCAAGGAGAAGCAAAAGAGGGGATAGACAACCTCTTCCTGTCCTTTGTAGTTTATCCAGACTATCTGCCCTTAAGGTGGGTAGCACGCCCACTCTTAAACCCAGCACCCTTAATCCTGGTATCGCACATCCTTGATCCCAGCAGAACTGTGCCAAACCAATCAGTGGACTAATTGAGTAATCACACACTAGATCCAGCCCCATCTATGACCACATGAGGCTTTGGGGGGACATCTAGATACAAACCATAACAGTGGACATGGATGGTGATCAGCTATAGAGATGGTGACCAGAAGTCTTGACAACTAGTCATTCACTCCAGTTACAGCCCCACCAAGCCCAGATCTTAGCCAGACGCAGACCCAGAGCCCTGGAAGAGTCCCTCACAGCCCTCCAGAAGAAGCAACTGGCTATACTGCCAAAAATGTGCACTGTAAATCTCCCACCTGGACTTCTATGTGACTAAAGTTACACAAGCAGGGATGCTAATGACCAGGCTCTAGTAATGAGCACAGTGTCTGCCCACCAGCCATGAAATACTGCTAGCCAGCCAAGGAACTTGGAAAGGAAAGGTGAGGAAATAAAGACTGGGTAATAGATGATCAATCATGTGACAAGTGACAAGCTGCAGAAATGAAGACTATAATTATGAACAGTTTTCTACACTTTGACATAAATATATTTGAATATATATATTTTGTCTTTCCCTTTCCTAGTCCTCTAACAGAAGATGTTTTGACAGTAGTTAGTTTTAGACTTGATATGTAAATTGAAATCAAAAAGGGCACGTGACTCAGAAGAAAGAACCTGCCAAATATGGATGAAATGACTTCACATCTTCTTTTGTGGAAATAAGTAACATGTTTTAATTTAATGAGACTGAAACAAGATTTCATTGTTGTCTTTATTTGGAAGTTACATCTGGTGAAAAGAAACATACACAGATGCCATTTGGCAAGGGGTGGACTGTAGTAGCTTTGCATAATATCAGTTTTGCTAAGCTGGAACTGTGTTTCTTAGAGGACTCTTTCCCATATGACTCTGGATTAGGGTTGGTCCAAGAGGTATTTATATGGAATTTGAGAAGTGGAAGTTAGTAGCTGCCTTCCTGTGCTCTGATGTGCCGTGAGGGACTGTGATTTTCTGTGCCCGTTACTGCCAATCTACTGGTTCTGCTTTCAGGGGGCAGCGCCCAGGATGGCAGCTCCTCCCCTGAAACCAGGTCTTCTTCATCTTTTGGGGCCAAGTGTGAATAACAGGTCAGCTTCTGTGTGTCACCCACATCATCGAGGGAAGACAGTCGTAGGTTTCGGTCTACCACGGTCTTTCTTGCTTTGCATCCAGGTTTTTTCCCACCTGCTGCCACAACTGTTCTTCGGTGGTTTTTGCCCAACACCAGGCTCAACAACCTGCAGGAAACTCCTCATCCCCTCTTCACTGCGTGCCATGTCATCTCTATTAATAATCTATTAATAATTCTGCACTATCAGAGTTGTCTCAGGTCAAGCTTTAACTCGCTGTTATTTTGTTTCTGCAGAAATTGTTCTAAGTGACACCAGGATGGAGACCATGCTTCCACAAGCTTTGGGGCTGAAGACGTGTGAGACGATGTCCAGGGGAATGCGTTTCAGACTCTGTCCCACCATCACTCGGATTCCTTGAGACTCTCCTGGCTCAGATTTGGGTTTCTCTCTCTCCACCAGGGAAACTTCACATTTGTCCACTCTGTGGAGAGGTCTGCTTTGCTTTCTTATGTTACTCTAGAGGGATCTCACACTGCCTTATTTAACAGACAAGAAACTTCAGGAACAAGCTTCCAAAGTTAACGACTAGCTACTGAAGGAGGCGTGATGAGATCGCTGGACTCCAGGCTCCCGTTCAAGGTCATAGCCCACGTGACCGCTGCGTCAGGAGGCCGCTGTGTTGCCTTGCTGAGAGCCTGATTATACTCTGCACTGTGGGGCCGAGCCTAGCTACTCAGGAGCCACTTCAAACCCTGATTTTCAGTCCGTCCAGGTTGCTCTACCAAGGCCTGAATAAAAAAGAAAGAAACATTCAGAAGTTATTTATTTCCCTACTTAACTGAGGTGGTTTTTCTTTTCTTAAAGAAGAGGCATCTTGTTCCCTTTAAATCCACTTAGACAAAAACTAGATGTTATTGACAGAAGGGCTGTGATATGCATCTCAGGTTTTATATGGGGATTTTCATTTTGTCACATCCAGTTTAAGCCACCAGCCTAATTTAATTACAATTAATGAATCACCATTTAGCCTGAGGCAAAGCCAGGTTTTCTAGCCGAAGAGGTGTTCAGTGCACAGCATTCAAATTCATGACCTAGACCTCAAATTAACGGGCTGTCCATTAAGGATGGATGAGTGGCTCTGAAGACTGCATTTATCGGTTGTCGGCAGCGGTCTCTCGTGGTCCCCGGTGGTTCCTTTGGAAGAGACAATCAGGATGGAAGACACTGCAGAGGGGATGGCAGGCTCCTGTGCCTGGTGGGGCTTCACAGCGGCTCGGCTCGGCTCCGAGAGGCGGCTCCTGTCAAGCAGTTTCCTTTCTGACCCTGGAGGGAGGATTTCTCTACCCGGAAAATGCCACACTGTTGAGAAAGTGGATCCTCCCCCCGCGGGGGACCCTTCCATGCCATGGCCACTCCAGGGCCTTATTGTTGGGGAAGAGTGGGGGACAGAGAGACAGAGTGCACTGACTGACAAGGCCACCTTTGTTATCAGTGGCGCACTGGGCACCTGGACTCTGGGGACAGGGACCCCTGACTTCTCTGTCCCACCCCACTCTGGGCGTATTTGGAAAGGCTCCAGGAGCACCTACGTGCTTCCTGCTGGTTCTTTCTCCACACAGCAGCCGGAGTGACTTTCCAAACTGTAAGTCAGACCACGTGGCAGTTCAACTCTTCCATGGCAGGCAGTGTAAAAGGCTACACGCCATGTCATATGATGTTCCAGACATGGAATAACAACAGAGACAATAAAAATGTCAGTGGTTCCAGAGCTGAGGGAAGGGAGAAGGAAAAGGATTTACCCGGCAGTCACACTGTTTGGTGGGATACTGTGAGGTGGACCCCTGCCACCTGTTCGTCAGAAATCCACATGAACAGCGGCATGTTCTCTTTGGTCAGTCGATTGTGAAGAACGGACCACATTCACGCAAGATGTTAGTGACAGAGGAGAGAGTGTGAGGAGGCGGCTATGTGGGAACTCTTTGGACCTTCTGCTCCACCTCTGCATGAACCCAAAAGTGCTCTCAAAAGAAGGCTTCACGCACACTTGCCTCCTGCCTGGGGAGCTCTGTGCTTTGGCCCGGGGCTCCTCTCCACCTGTCTCACCTGCCCCTGCTTAGCCACGCTGGCCTGGGCGTCTCCTGAGCACCACACTCATGCCCACTGGGCCTGGATGGCCACTGTGTGCCCAGGGCTCCTCAGGGCTCTGGCGCGCCCGGCTCCTTTCTCAGCAAGGCTGTCAGTGGTGACACAGGTGCCCACGTGTCCACCTGCTTCCGCCGTCTGCCCTGCTCCCTGTCCGAGCCTTCCTGATGGTCCAAAAGCACCTTGCTTGGCCCCGTTCGTGTCATCCCTGGTGCAGCCTTTGGCTGTGGATGCCCTGAATGCACATTATTAGAACTTGGGGCATTAGAATAGCACAGAACTTTAAGTGAGGTGTCTCCAGGTGTCATTCGGAAGATGGCACATGGATGTATTATACTGATGTCAATATCTGTCAGGTCAAAGGACTCCCTGTGACAACAGAGACCAAACTGGTGTCATTCATTCACAATCCGCCCCAGTGTCCTGCGTCACCCTAGATGCATGGTAAGTGCTCAGTAATTATCTGATGAAAGAATGAAGGACGAAAAGAATTAATGAAAATATACAACACAAGAATATTTATTTTCAACTATAATTTCACGCATGTCAGTTGTTTGTCAGATTTTGAAAGCACCTTCGGATAGCTCACACCTTGGATGTCCCCTGAGTCCATGGTGACGCACTCAGAAGCTTCATGACCAGTGGCACAGCCCTTCGCCCCATCCGCATTGTCCGGTTGGCCACCGAGTCTGGGAGTACCTACCTCTCCCACCGCTGCTTGCTGCCACCTGCCTCCCCGACCTCCCCACCCAGTGCATGGCCCCTCTCCAAGCCTCATGCGCTGGACTCCAGATCACCAAGCTTCTTGTGGCCCTTGAGGATGAGGGCAGGATGACGGTGACAGCTCCCTTGGTTCCCTGAAGGGACCCTAAGGCCTCCATCTCCCTGGCCCATCTCTGCCACACCTCCATTCACAGCAGGGCTGTCCAGGTCTCTGCAACCCTCTGGCATTGCCCTCCACAAGTCTCTTCCCCTCTCCTCTCCTCTAACTCTCCACTCACACCTTTTGTCCTCCTGGAAGTCCTCCCTGAGTCCCCCAGTCCCCAGTCCCTGGAGATCTCGCTTCTTACACATCCAGCCTCACACACAGCCCTCACTAAGTGACCTCGGGCAAGTCACCAGTCTCTTGTGACCTCAGTGTCTTGATGTGTCTATGCATCTAATGTCGAAGATAAAAAGTTAATGTGGGCTGGTTAGAGTGTTTGCCTAGCAGACTCCAGACCCTGAGTTCGATTCCCGGCACACACACACACACACACACACACACACACAAGAAAAGTTAATGTGAATTACAAATTAGCATTTTGAAAAGCACCTGGAAGACACAGCCCTTGGCATATTGTGTGTGATGATAAATTGATGTTATTCTCTTCTCTGGAGTCAACTTCTCTACCTTCTATGGAAACAACTGAGCATTGAGTATCTCTACTTTGGAGATTTTTGTTGTCTTGGATCAGGAAGAATAAACACAGGTTTGCTTCAGAAGGTCTTAGATTGTAGGGGAAATAAACTGGATTTTTCAGGAGAAGCAGACTGCCCTTGTGACACTGGGAAGAAGATGGGGACTATAGCATATTTCTGGGAAGGGGACTGGGGCTGTCCTTGTTCCCACATGGACCCAGGAGGCTGGGCTGGGGACTGACACCCAGCTGGTTGCCGTGGAGAAAGAGCCCTGCCCACTACTGCTGCAGTAGGTACAGCTGCCTCTGGAGTGGAGTCAGGGCCCTCAAATAGGGTCCCTGCTCCCATATGCCCACTGGCCCAGATTCTCACATAATCTTGGGGAGGTTACGGGTCTCCCAAAATGCAGCTAAGGCCGACACATCAGAATCCAGGAGCAGAGGCTTGGAGACACACCTGGCTTTATTTAGAACTTAGCAAGCCTAGCTGAAGTTCCTTTTTCCATGTGAGTTATTTGAACAAATGTTCACTTCTTACATGTACGTGTTTCTATAACTGTGTGCATGTGTATGTGTTCATTTGTTTGTCTGTATATGGGAAGAAAGAACAGGTATTAATTAGAGTTGCCTGACTTAGTAAGTAAAAATACAGAATGGCCACTTTATTTAAATTTCTGATAAACAATGAATAGTCTTGTAGGTAAAAATGTTCTGGGCAGTGTGCTTGGGGCTTACGAATACAAAAAATTTCTCATTATCCATCTGAATTCATGATTAGTGGAGCTTCTGTATTTAATCTGTGTTTCCTCAGCTGGGAGAACTGCTGATATTACAAGGTTAGGACTTCTGATTTGCTTTTCCTTTTACTTAAGGGGTCAGAAATTCAGAGTCCTGGAAGGCAGATAAAGAGAGAGATTCTAAAAGCCAGGTGGATGAAAGGAGCCTCTCAAAATTCAGAGCCCTCAGACCCCTAGCTGGGTGGAGAAAGCCAGAGAAACTCCTTCCTGGAGGAAGGGACTGTCTTCCAGCTGTGGCTCCTGGGCAAGCAAAGTCCATCATATGGAGTCTGCAGGTTGGTCTCGGGGCCTGGTGGGGCCCACGGGAGCCAGAGCCACGCTTTGTATTTGCTGTGAGCTTCCACAAGTCACTCAACCTCTCTGCCCTTTAATGCCCTTATCCTTAAGAAGAAACCTAGAGGGCCTCATGGAAATGTACACAGGGAATGAGGGCCCGCATACTAGAACAAAGATCATGGATTTCAGGTACCCTGAGGTATCTAAAATTGGGCTGGTCATGGTCAAGTACAGAGAAGCGTATTTAGTATAGTTAGCAAACTTCAGGCTCCCATCTTCTTCCTGCATTTTTTCCTTCCTCATAGATCAGCTTTGCTTTGCTTCACGATTTCCAGGGAGCAGTAGCACTTGGCTATGGTGTTTAGATTCCATTGTTTTCTGTGACCACTAGCACTGTGTGGTTAAGCTTAAGTGCCAACTTGATTGGCTTGGGAGTCACCTAGGACATTGGTAAAGCACACCTCTGGGTGTGTCTGGGTGGGTCATGGGCCCTACTGGCATCATGCCTCTGCTCTGCTTCCTGCTTGCCATCTTTGCTCCACCATGCCCACCTGCCATGTTGTTTCTGCTTTTGAGCCAATCAACCATGGATTGAGTCTCTTGAAACCATGAACAAATACACCGCTACTGCTTTAAGTTGTGGATGTGGGATGCTGTGTCTCAGCTATGGGAAAGCTGTCTAACACAACCAGGTAGATCAAAAGAGGCACCTGCTGGGGAAGTAGGTGTCAGCTCAAATTACTCTGTGCCTCAGGCTCACTGGAACTTCAGTTTTAAGACTTTTCTTGAGTCCGCTTGCCTTTCTGACATTTTTGGGTCAAGTCTTCTAGTTTCTGACTCAACCCACAGATGTCTTTAACAGATGCAAGTACGTCATCAAGACGACAGTAGCCTGCCTGCCAGGATGATGCCGACACGCGTGCTTGCTTACGAAGGAAGTCCATTGTCAAGGTCCAGAGCTAGTGTGGGGCAGCCATGCGTATATCCACATGCTTGGTCCTCCTGAGCATGCTGGCGGCATTCCGGGTGGCAGCTGTGGAGTGCGGTACCTGCCCCAGTTCAGAAGTTCAGTCCCCATCTATAGGCCCACCAGGGGCCTCTGCAGGAGGACAGGACTGTGGCAGAGCCTGGGTGCTCAGCGAAATTTCCTCTGTTAACTCTGGTTGCTAACTGCTTCTTTGGTGTACCTCATCCCTATAAGAAAATAAGAGGCCATGCTCATCTGACTCACGTGCTTTTGAGTCGTCAGATGAGTATTAAAATGCTACAGATTTAATTAGTTTGGCCATCATAAGCCAATCAACAAGTACTTTCACGAGTGCATTTGAGAAGCTAGAGCTCTCTTGGACTTGAGTCTCTGTGGCTGGGCCTCTCGTGTGGGCACACACCCTCTAGACTTGTGCCGGTTGATATTTCAAGAGGCCAATCATCTTGGATGGTTCCACGGTAAAGACTTAAAGTTGTCTACAAGGCCGGGCTGAAGGAGCTCTTTTCCAGCTGACTTGGTTTTATCAGCCACAATAACAGCCAATCAATGAGCTGTCTATGGACCCATGCATGGTTGACCCAATTCAGTTGTTAAGGTGCCTGAAACAGCATCAATCTCATTGATTGCTTTGCCATTTATGGCAATCAGACCTTATGATGAAAAAAATCTATCTGATTGGGAAATTATCAATAGAGTCATAATCATGCCTTATAGGTATGGCCTGAGTGGATCTCAGGGGATCGTTCCATTTCTTAATTCCAGAAGGTGAGTCTTCCTGATTGGAATTATAGTCAGGAAACAGAACATGTGTGTGATGGGGAAGGCAGGAGGGGGAGAAACTATTCTTTTCTCAGTGCACACATGTGAGGGTCTTCTTTGGATCCTAGCCACAGGGCTACCTTTGTTGTAATCTTCATAATTGCTGTGACATTATTAGAGTCACTTAATTCTCACGTGAGTTCCCTTGTCTTCCCAAATCCATGTAAGCCGGCAGTGGCATCTGGGCCACTCCATAACTGTCACAAGTACACGGAGTGGCTACCCGAGCTGCAAGAAAGCAAAGTGCTGGTCATGCTCTGCTTTTCCCATTTGTTTTACTTGGCAATTTTGAGCCTACTAGCTACCTGTCTATCCATCCACTTATATATACACACATACTCACACACATACACATATGTATTCAAAACACACATATGCACGCATCTTATTTCTTCTTTGTACCTATCTGGTTGTGTCCTATTTGAATAGACGCAAATAATTCGGCTCACTGTCCATTCATGGAGGGGGCAGTGTTTTACATAAAAAAATTCCAAAATATACTTCATACTACTTATAGAAATAAGAACTAAAGTGAACATCTGTAAGAATTTTAAAAAGCTTTTGTGGTGGACTGATAGGGTCAGCTTGAGCCGCAACGCCCAGCTGGACTGAGTTGGTGCAGTTCTGGGCGTAGAGGATCATCCTGAGGATTGTTGCTGACACAATATAAAGGGGAAGGGGAGCAGAAGATGGTGGCCAGCTGTTTCCCAGGAGAAGATCTACTGTAGTTGGTTGTCCCAAAGAGAACTCAGCTGCTCTCACTGTGGAAGGAGCTCGGGGCCTTGCTGTCGTCGAGCGTGGCTGTTGTTGCTTCGGGGGAGCTCTGGTCTTCATCTCTGCTGTGAGCATCATATCCTGGCTCCAGTAAAGATTTCTTCAGCCATCATCTGCAGACATGTATGTACACGGGACAGTGCTGTGGGCTCCCAGCCCTAGATTGGATCTTTCGGGTCCCCAGTGCATAGACATTCGGCACTTCCTGCATTTGGCTTATGGGTGAATGTTGTAACTTGGAAATGTCCTGTATTAAATCTGCTCTCTTGCACACCATTGACTCTAGAAAGGTAGCTGATACAGCTTTAAAATCTGAAGTTACAAAGAAGCTTTATACTTATAGAAGAATATATAGAAAAATAAACAAAAAGTCACTTATTAAAAATAAAAATTTTGTGGATTAAGAGTACAGAATAGGAACAGAAAGCTTGGAAAGAGAACTTGCAGAATAAAAGCATCTAAAGGAATTGCAGTGCAGATCCATAAGCCATTCTTCTGCTTGGAAAACAGAAACTAATGTGTTACATTAGTAACAGACAAACCTTATATGAAAACATAGTTTTCCAGTTGCGGTTGAAGTTGGAGAAAGGCTTCATCAGGTTGTACAACGTGAAGCTCCAGAAGGAAAGAAGCCACAGGAATCTGTGGTTGGTGCCTGGTGCAAGAGGACGCACCGCTGGCAAATCCACGTCTGAAACTCAGTTTCTCGCCCTGTGGGCTCTATGCCTTTCTCCTGACTTAGGGTGAGGAAGCTTCTTTTCCACATGAGGGCTTGATTTCCACTCACTGGCGAAGGTGCAGAACTTCAACACACACAGCTGCACCAGTGTGCACTGCTTTTTGCCTGGGTCTAGAAAACTTTCTTTCTGAATCCCACCCGTTACATTTTCTAAAACTGGATTGTAAGTGTCGAATAACAACAAAGAGAACGGCCGCTGTGCTGTCATTCGCATGATCTGGTACAGCCACGACTGGAATTCCGTGGCCAAATCACCCTCGACTTGCTAAAGGCTCTGCTGGGCTGGGCGACCACAGAAATCACATTCAGACTCCTGCTGATGTCATGCTGAGCATCTTACGCCACCACAGAGGGGGCGAATGCTGAGGCTGCCACCAGAAGAGCTTATTCTGAGGCTAAAATAACTGTTTTGTTTCACCAGAGTCCAGAGTTTCTTTTGAAAATTCAAACAGTACTTAAATGGCAATTGACAATCACGGTCTTTAAGGTATAGAATGCTTGTTAGGTGAGAGAAGTGTCCTCGGTGCCTGGAATGGTGGGTGTCGGCGGGCTCAGGGACACCTCACACCGCGAGGCAAACACTCGGGCGACCAGGCCTGTGAGGCAGGCGGCAAGGTGGCTGGAGCTCACCTCCGTTCAGGGGCGGAGCTTTCCTTATGCTGAAGTCCGTGGCCCTGCCTTGCTACTTACACTTGCTAACTTTCTGACTCTGCCTGTCTAATTGCTTCCTCTGGAGCTCAGTTTGCCGGTTCTCCGGTCAGAGACTCCCCCGTTCCTTGTGCTGGCTCCCGCTCTGACGCACCCGTGTGCAAACACTTCCTGTGTGTGCCCGGATGTCACCAGGCAAAGGACTGGAGCCATCTATCAAGGGACCTAGGAGGGGAAGGAGATGACGGCCACGCACTGTTGGGCCCGCAGCAGGTGCGACGTCAGCGAGAAAGCCCACCCTTCTCCCATTCATGAAGCCTATTGCTGTGCCCACGACCAAGAACAAAGTTTCTTCAGTAGAACTTTAAATAAGCTCTAATTTAAATAAAGTTTCAAAGTCATTAATAACCCTCGCTGTGATACTCTGTTTTAACTGAGGAATTAACTCTTATATTCCTCATAACAGTTTAGAAGACCCAAGTGTTTCCTGTGTCCACAGCAGAGACCTGCAAAGTATCCTAAGTAGGAATTGAGAAATTGCCCTTACAAGTCATAGATTTCACATGCATAATACTGCAAAGAAGAAGCCAGATGCAGAAGGGCAAACCGGGCACAATTCCTTCTATGTGAAGCCAATAAACAGGCGAAATTCCCACGCAGTGTGAGGTATTTGACTAACACTTGCTTGTGCTGGAGCAGCGTATGGCTGAGAGGACCCAGAAAGGCTCCCAGGTTCTGGTAAAATTCTGTTTCTTATCTGGGCCGAGGATAAGTGATTGTGTTCACTTTGAAAATTTATCACTCTGGACACTTATGACTTGAACACGTTCCTTCATGGATGTGTTTGCTTAACACGAATAAATAAAGCTGTGTGGGGCCAGCTGCTCTCCCAGGAAGAGGCAGCGCACAGCAACACAATCTGTGCAGTGTGTCCCAGGGGCAGGCTCCGGTGAAGACTGTGGATTTGTCGTCTCACATCACCCACAACACTCTTAGGATGCTACTGTAACCCACCCTTGCGGAGCAGAAGACCCTGGCACAAGGAGACGGGTGGTCCATGTCCTCGTGGGTAGTGAGTGACGGAGACCAGGACTAAGGGCAGACTTATGCCGGAGGGTCTGTCCTGAGCTGCGGAAAGCCGCGTGCCGAGTGCCCTTTGCTGTCCTAGAGCCTCGGTTTCCGGCTCACCTCTTAGCACTCCTTTTCTACTTCAGTCTGGATTTGCTGCCAGATTCATGCATCTTCCCACTATTTTTGTCCCTGTTCTCTTCCCCTCAAAAAAAAAAAAAAAAAAAAAAGAATCCTCTGGCCAGCTCAGTGAGCTGTTAGGCCAAAAGAGAACTTGTACCTGGAGCCTGGAGTACAGCTTTCCTTCTTTTGCAGGTAGGTGGAGAGCAGGCTATGCTGGCGACTGTCTGAGCACGCTCTAGGGAATGTGGCTGCTGCTAGAGCTGAGTCCTCTCAAACTGTGTGCTATCACTGCTGCAGGCTGCTGCTACACTGAGCAGCTGTCCCTAAGCAGGATGCTGTGGTTGCCACCCTGGGCCTTCCCACGACATGTCTACCCCGCGAAGCCCTCGAGGGGCGCATCCTAGAACCCTACACCAGCTTCCAGCAGAATGGCCCACAGTTTGTGGTGCTTCCTTCAGGTTAAACATTTTGGTCGATCAATAAGTAAATGGCATGAGCCCACATCCAATGTAAATGAGATCAGCTGCAGAGGCAGAAAAGGCCACTTCTGGCATCACCCAAAATCGTTGTTGGGAAGTGCTGCCCTCTGCTCTGTCTTCCCAGGGTGAAGGAGCTGGGTGAACAACGAACACCATACGGACGTTTTGGAACACCAGGCTGCTGGGTGTCCCGAACCTCATTTTGAAGAACCAAGGGGCTCTCGCTCCAAATTGGCATCATGCAGAAGGACGGCCAAGGTTCTGGTGGAAACCTGCCTTCCTCTAATGACCGAGCCTCCCTCAGCACACAGGGATGAAAACGATGCCTAGGCCTGAGCAGAGCATCGCTGGCTTTGAGAATTTGCCAAATTGCCCACACATGCTTGTCATAAGGACTTCCATTCATTTCTCCCAATCCCTTCTGCTAATTTACTGCAGTTACGCTGTTCAGATGTGTAATATCTCAGTTTTGAGGAAAAATGTATTGCAGCTCAAAGAGCTGACCTTTGTGCATCTTCTGAGTGTCCACAGTGGGCACACCTGCCGGATAAGATTCGAGCCCTTCGGCGCTCTGGCGGGGGTCCCCGGCCAAGGAATCCTTGGTCATCCCACCTGCCTGGCGTCTTGGATCATGATGAATTGTCTCCAACTCTAGCCTCAGATTGTTTTTTAACATTTAATTTAGTTTCTTCCTCTGCTTGGATGAACATGGCCATGTTATGGATTTCTGCTCTAATGTACACCAGCAGGCTGGAAGAACAAGCTTCAGCAAGCTGTGGAAATTAGAGAGACTAGATCAATAGCCAAGGTCATGACCCAGGCTCCGATTCTGAACACTGTCCTGAAATTCTCTCCCCGGCAAGCCGCCTGCTGCTTCCAATGCGAATCCATGTGTATTCCCATAGAGGAGTCCGGGTAAACACGCCTGCCCCAGTCCTCTCACCTCAGAGAGGGACACCCATAATCATACACACTAATGCACGTGTGTAAATGGCAGCCTCGGACTGTGAGCATCTGGGCCTCTGCTTTGTGTGGTTTACTGACTCCATCATTTCTGAGGGAGGACAGAGGGACAAGTGCACTACCAACTGGAGTATGACACTAAGGAATGACTCTGTGTCTCCCACATCCCTCAAACAGAGGGCAGGGTCTCCTGCCCCTGTGCCTTGAAGTTTTAATGAGACAAAATTATAGAAAATCAACGTGCTTTGAGCTCTAAGAAATATCTCTGGGCTCAATGAGATGGGCTGAAGAGAAAATATTTAAAGTATTTTGAAAGACAGCTGGTACTCTGTAGATCTCTTCCATCAACATAAGGACCCACCTACCTTGCTAAATGCAAAGCTGCGTTCCTCATATATCAGTTTTCCACATGGAGAATTAGAAGGTGCTATTCTTCACAGTTATCATTTTCCTGGGTGAAATAACTACTGCATCAAACCTGCTAGCTGGGAAAGTGAACCTGCTACTGGTCATTTATCATATTCAGTAATCACTAGCTCCAAAATGACCTGACATTGCGGTGATCAATTTAGGGAGGCAAATCTTAAAAGTCTGTCTTTTGGGGAAAATATTAAGGGTGTGCAGAAATGGGAGAAAGTAAAAGGAGGATTGGGTCAGGAGGAAGCCCCTTTCCATGTGGAATGTGGGTGCCCTTTTCACTGGAAACTGAAGCCACAGAGGTCAGAGAAGTGGGATTTCTTTTATTTGGAGAGTAAATTCAGCCCATGATAAGGCACGTCCTCATCTAAAGCCCTCATTCAGGAACAGCAGTGGGGACTTCCTAGAGCCCAGTGTTTCTACAATGTTCGGGAGCTTTGCCTCTAATTTAGGTAAGTGGGTTATATCCAGGGGCAGGGCGTGCGGCTGACCTTCTGTTTCATTTTTGACAAACCATGTAGCCAATCTCTTATCTTTCTCTTATATGAGGGATTTTAAGTGGAATATTGCACTTTAAATCTTCAGATGGAGAATTAGTTCGTTGAGAAAATTGCTTTGTGCTTGGAAATGTGGGCCAAGGAAGTTATTTGCAAGAGCTCTGGAAAACCATGATGTTCTCTTCGTTGGCTTCGGACGGAGCTGGTTGCAAAGGATGATTTTGACAAGAAGATACACACAAACTCCTGTTTTCTTCGGTGGTGCCGTAAGTGTCGGGTCTGCACAGGATATAGGCCAGGACTGGGAGGAAGTGGCTCAGAACATGGCCACAAGGGTCTTCTGGGGTCTGCAGTTTGGGCAAAGCCGGAGGCAGACAAGAGCTGGTGCAGGCCGAGCCCTCTGGGCCTCCGTCCACAGCTCCCTGGGAGACCCAGCCTCCACGCCTCCCGGGGCCTCCCCACGCGGCTTCCGCCTGAGCCCCGGGCGGGCGTCCCAGAAAGACGGGGCTGGGCAGTCCCACGGGCTCCCTTCCGCCACGAGCCTCTGCCCAGATGCAAGGGAAGACCGTAGGCGCCACGAAGTGTGGTAAAGATAGCGTGAACATTCACATTTTAAAAGACGCATCATAATGAGAATCACGTGGCCATGAATCCCCCTCAGAATACTCCCCTTGCTGCACACACACTTACTCTTCGTCCTTGACACTGCCGAGGCTAGTGCTAGAGTCCTCGTTCCTGAATGTCTCTGGTTGTGCCGTCCTGGGTGCCTCAGTGTGCTCAGCTGATTCAAAACCTTTCCCTTTCACAGTCATTTTGACTTTGGAAGGAGCCAGAAGTCACATGGAGCCAGATCTGGTGAATCAGGTGGGGAGGACACTGTCATGTTTCTACAGCCTGCCTTCCCGTTGGATGGCGCCCTGAGCAGCATTCACTGTATTTTTGATCATACCTTATAGAGACACACAGGAGTGAGGACTTCTGGGAACTGCTTCAGAAACCGGGAAGAATGGTGGCATAAGCGTGTCCCAAACGAGTGGGAGGATTCTGAGGGGGATTCGTGGCAACGCGCCTTTTACTGTAATTGTTTTGTAATTCAAACATTCCCCGTACATTGTGATCACGCCTCAGACATCTCTCCTGTCAGCAGGAGGACCCTTGAGGTTACGTTGTAAAGAGAGCAAAAGGAGGTATCGTTGCTAGGAAAATGTAGTCTGTAGCAAGCTGCTTTCTGGCCACGACTGTTCAAGTCCCTCCTTCCTGCTAAGCTTGCTCATGCTCGTCCTTCAGAGCCCCACTGTGGCCCCAGCTCGAAGCCCAGACCCTGTAGAAGTCAGCCTGGGGAGGAAGGGATGTTCCTGGTGTGTCTGCTCAGGTCCAGTTCCCGGAGCCTGGTCTCGACCCGTGTGGACTGAATGCCAAAGTCGGCATGGACAGCACCACTTGACTCTCCCTGCTTAAGGAAAGTGGCTCCCCGCTGGATGGAACCCATCCAGCGGGTGTTGCTCACCTGTGTGCCTGCGAGCCAGTGCCAGGCCTTGGCTAGGAGCCTTGGTCTCTCTCTAGGTCAGCTTTCATGGGATCTCTGCGTGGCGAGTTGGGGCTTCTGACAGCATTGTGGCTGGCGTTCCTAGAACCAGCGTGCTGCATTGTAAGCCAGCTGGAAGCCACAGCCTCTGGGGAGCTGGCCTCGGAGGTGCCAGTGCAGGACATGGTAGGGGCAGCCACATATGGTCCACTGCCCTAGGGTAGCCGGGGTGCTAACTCTGGCAGTGTCTGCTCACGGTGCACAAGGCTTGGGAGAAGGAGCTGCTTCGACAGGACCTGCATGTCCAGGACCAGGGTGGACCCGAAGCCCGAAGTGAGGTAGCCCAGGATGCAGACACAACAAGCCGTGGACCTCAGGCCAGTAAGAAGAAAGTGAAATTGGGTGTGTTCACCTCACTGAGACTTTGGATCATTGAGGTGGGGGGACCCTGTCCTCCCCCACACTTGGTTTGCTCGCACCGGCCGAATCGCCTCGCCGCAGAGCCATTGCCCAAGCGCATTTCTTGTGGGTCCCATTCTTGATGTTCTCAGCCAGCTAGCTGGGCTGGATATAACGCCGGCTCCTGGCTGGCAGCGGGGTTATCAGTGGACATGGTGCTCCAGTGCCCTGCTGCGGGGCTGGCTGCTGTCTCGCACAGAGTCCTCTCTGCATCACGTTTTCTGGTGCCTTCGCTGGCCGGGCTTCCTGCCCCGCCTCACTCCGGGCCGGCTGTGCCGTCTGGTGCATAACTCAGTGGTTCGTACTTTGCATCTATTAATTGCGGCACCAAGCGCAGGATGACACAACCTCGAGGCTTTTGCTTAGACAGTGTTTTCCCTGAGTAAAGCTTAACATTCAAACCGATTTATAGTTCCTTTGCATAGTAGATAAGTATCATAATGGTCTTTTAATAGATGACTCGGCGGAAACACATACATTATGGGGTCAATGTAACTGCAAATTAGCACAGGAGGTACAATTCAAGGGTCCTAACTCCCCACATCTAACATTTACTACTTGGTTATGCATGGTGCATAGTAGGTATTTAAAAACATCCATTGAACTTTATTATATTATCAATAGCACTTAAATAAAATGCAATTTAAGGCTTTTTTTTTTTAAAAAAATCTAAGTCTGACTTAAGACTCACCAGCCAGCTGGTCGAAGGCCTGTCAGAATAATAACCACAGTCCCCACTAGACAGTGAGGTGCCCACTGGCTGATAGGATACATTGCTGTTCCTTTACATTAGTTTGGAAATAAATAGAAATAGACATATGATGTTTTTATTTATTTTTCCATTTCATACATTTTAATATCCTTTATAAAATAAGAATATTTATTTGTAATTCTATATATCTACAGAATAATCCTAGGATAATCTATTGTTATAATATTACTGTTCCTATTGAGAAAATAAGGGTCAAAAGATTAGAAGTGAATCATTTGGAATCACAAATCAGGTCTGTTCCTTGGTTCAGGTTTTTTAGCATTGTGATATTAGCTAATAAAATGATAGTAGTACTTATTACTGCTATTCACTGGACAGCTGCGGCTCTCTAAACTTTATGCTAACCATGTCACCCATGTTCTTTAATGCAGTTCGCACACTACTTTTAAAAGAGACACCGTTAGAGTCATTTTACAGATGAATAAACCCAGATTCTCAGATCTTGGATAACTTGTGATGAAGCGTTTATAATGCTAAATGGTCAGATGTGAGTTATGAGACAATGAAAAGGTGTCAAATCATACCACTATGCTTCTCAGGGTAGCTACCACAGAGAAAACTAAAGATGATGGGGAAGAGTGGACGAGGAAATGGGTAGGTACACACATCGGCTTTTCTAATTGTCATTTTAAATTTCTAACATTAAGTTCCAGCTATTAATTTGAAGAGATTTAGCCACTACTTGGATGAAACTCCTGCTCTTATAAAGTTGACTCTTGCCCCTCTCCGTCACATTGCTCTGGGCCAGCTGGTGCTAAGGTTGGAAGGAGCGTGTCAGAGTGGAGTCATGTTTTATGAGATGGAACGGCTCGTTTTCATGGCCAGCTCGCCGGTCCTGCCCTCGATCAGTATCCTGGTGACACCTGAGTGTTGTCCGTTCAGGGGTATCCTTCAGCTTGGAAGGCCGCCCATGTAACCACTTTCCAGTTGCCTGGTTATCGTGACTAATGTATCAGGGTCCTTTTTGAGAACTTCTGCGCACGTTTCCATTCCAGGAGCCATGATTTTCTTGCTTAACCTCTTGCTTCTCTGTCAGTGTGCCTGGTACCCATCCTTGGGGGCCCCTGGGGAGGCCCTCACCCTCTCTGCTCCCCTGGGTGCCAAAAGCAACAGAGGGGAATTTTTTTAAATTTTATTTTATTTCCAAGAACATGTATTGGTACATTGTATACATAGTGATCACATTCATCGTAGTTAATTTGAACCTGTACATGATACATCTTGGTTCCCTCCCTTCTTTCCCACCTCTCCCTTCCACTCTCCCTCTGTTCCACTCCCCCTCTCTTCCCTATTTACAGTAGCTTTATTTACATTTTTCCCCTTTTTCCCTTTCTTTTCTTTTTCCTTTCCTTCTTTCCCCCCTCATGCCTTTCTAATTCTCCTCCCTATTGAATATTATCTTTCTTCTGCTTAGTATCTATTATACTTTTTTGTCCTTATTTACACTTATGGTTTCTCATCCTAGAGAAACAATTTGATATGTACTCATGTGTGTCTGATTTATTTCACTTAAGAGTATATTCTCAAGGTACATCCATTTACCTATAAATATTTCAAGTGTATCCTTTTTAATGGCAGAGTAATACTCCATTGTGTAGAAAAACCACATCTTCTTTAGCCATTCATCAGTTGTTGGGCATTTGGGTTGTTTCCGAGACTTAGCTATTACAAATTGTGCTGCTATGAACATGGCTGTGTGTATATCCCTGTGGTATGATGATTTTAATTCTTCTGGGAAAATACCAAAAAATGTAGGGAAATTTTGATTCGGAAAGTTTTCTTAAGAACCCCTGCATGTTCTTGAATGGTCTAAAAACTGGGGGAATGTTAAACAAGCCCGGGAGTGTAGCAGAGTCAGATGCTGTAATGTCAGGTTATACGGGTGCCATCTTGAACCAAGTGTCCTACTGAGCAGAGGACACTAGGTTTCTGGGTCCCCCATTGGGACGCACTGCCCTCTCACCTGCTGTCCCTCCCGAGGTCACAGGATGGTGGGGTTCCTGAGTAAGAGGCTTAATGTCTGTCAGAACCAACACTGCTGCTGGTCTGTGCAGGGGCCCCACACCAGCACGACCTTTCCCCATCCTCTTGGAATGTGATGCCACAGTCTGGGTCCAGATGCTTCCACTTGTTTCTTTTATTTTATTAAGATGTGCCTCCTTTGAGTGTAAACTGGTACAACTGCTGTGGAAATCAGTACGGAGGTTCCTTGGAAAGCTGAAAACAGGAATTCCATTTGACCCAGCTTTACCTTTTCTGGGTGTCTTCCCAAGAGCGTCAGCATCATTGTATTACAGCAATAACTGCACATCCACGTCTGCAGCAGTACAACTCCCAGCAGCTGAAGTAGGGATGCCATCTTTTTGCCCAGAACCAGATGAGTGGATGAAGAAATGTGGTGTATAGACACAAAGGAGCACTACTCAGCCACAAAGAAGGATAAACTGAGTCACTGTAGGATAGAGGATCTCGAGACTATAATGTTGAGTGAAATAAATCAGACATGAAAGGTTAAATATCACATGGTTTCTCTTTTATGGGAAACACAAACTTTAAATAATTTAAAGAGCAAAATAAAGGAGGGATGGCAAAGAACAGGGAGGTGGACTTTTGGGAGATGGAAGGGAATGTAGGGAAAGGGGGAGAGGGGAGAAAGAGTATTGAAAATGATCAAAGTCTGATATGTATAGGTATCAATTCCCAAAAACAAAGGTAATTATTGTGTATTGCAGACATATACAAATAAAATATTTGAAAAAAAAATATTAAAAAGATACTGTATGTCCCCTTTTCAAGTCATTGGTCTTTCTGACTACTGGGAAGATTGTTTGAAAATCCCTCATTTCCCCCATCATTCCCTTTGCCCCACCATCCCCCCTACTTTCATGATGTTTGAGGGGTTTCAATGTGCATCACGTATCTTGACTACATTCACAACCCCCATTACCATGAATCTTTTGAAGAAACTTTTTCACATACTTAGCTCACTCATGGTCACTCTAGTCTTCTCTAGTAGTAACCCTTGACCCTCCCCATCCTGAACCTGTGGCTCTTCCATGTCATGCCTAGGTTATTTTCCTCCCTGTCTGCAAGTTCTGACAACCACATAGCTTCACTCAATCACAAATTAAACCTCTTTCCCCAATATCTTGCCCTCATCCCCACAAGTATTCTCTGAAAGCTTTCAGTGCTAACTCTGCAACTGAACTAAAAGTAACCCAATAAAATCAGACCCTGCATCAACCATTTCTTCTCATCTATCACTGCGCCCCCTCATCAAACATCCCCCTTGGTGTCTAATACTTCTCCTCCAACTACCTTCCATTCTCCTCACCCTAGTGAATGACCACAAATAATAAACTGCCATAGTGTGCACAGATGATAGACAAAGGAGGGAATGTAACTACAAGGTCTATCTTTAGAAGTGTTGTAAGATTCAATCTGTGGATGCTGTTATAAGTGGAAGTAATTTTTTCAGCAAAACATAAAGACAGAGTTTAAATCACTTCGAGTAAAAAAACAGATGGAGTAAAGACCAGCACTGGGCATACAAAGCTGAAAATTATTTATGGTGAGGCAATATCCTAAAACAAATCTCCATATAAGCCACAAACTCTCCTCACTTCTCTAGTTCTCAATCTACAGTACCCTCAAAAAGGAAGGGAAAAAGAGGGGTGTATGTAAATTAAAAAAAAAAAAACTATAGAATTCATACCTTGCAGAAATGACCATTACAAATACAGAGCGTCTGATATTGAAGACAAAATAGTGAATAATAATGAAGAGCTCAAAGAAGTTAGAAAGAAACCCATATCTCTCACCATATACTAAATTAAAATCAAAATGGATCAAAGATCTAAACATTAAGACAGAAACATTAAACCTTCTGGAAGACAAAATAGGTAAAACACTTGAAGACATAGGTATAGGAAAGGACTTCCTAAACAGAAACTCATTTGCACAGGAAATAGAAACAAGGATCAACAAATGGGACTACATTAGACTAAAGAGTTTCTGTACAGCAAAAGAGTCAATTAGAAGGGCAAAGAGAAAACCCACAGGATGGGAAAAAAATCTTTGCTAACTACTCCTCAGACAGAAGACTAATATCTAGAATATACAAAGAACTCAAAAAAATTAAACTACGTAAAATCAATGACCCACTCAAGAAATGGGCCAGAGAAATGAACAGATACTTAACAGTGGAAGAAATACAAAATGGCCAACAAACATATGAAAATAAGAGAATAAGAGAATATTATCCAGCAGCTACTAGATGATGATAAGTCCAATCTAAGGCTAATTGGAGTTAGAGAAAAACTAGAAGATGGCACAGATATATTTACTAACATGTTTACAGAAATATAGAAGAAAATTTCCCAAATATAAGAGGTCAAAACACAAGCAAGTGATGTTTATAGAACAACAAAAAATCATGATGAAAAAAGAAGCTCACCAAGGCATATACTTATTAAATTACTAGATATCCAGCCAAAACCCCCTCCAGAATTTTAAAAGCAATCAGAGAAAAACATCATCAACAACCACAACCACAACAACAACCACAACAACAAAATCACATATAAAGTTAAGCCAGTTAGAATCACAGCAAACTTCTCAACACAAACCCTAAAGGCCAGAAGAGCTTGGAGTGAAATTTTGCAAGTCCTAGGAGCAAATAACTTCCAACTCAGATTAACTTATCCAGCAAAGCTATCCTAAAAATAGATGGAGAAATTAGGTATTTCCGTGAAAAACACCCACTCAAAAGATATATGAGGATTGAATCAGTTCTTGAGAAAATACTTAAGAATATTCTCAACAGAAATAATGAAACAGGTACAGATAAAAACACCAAGGAAAGTATTGAGGTTAGTAGATAAACAGCCACAAAAAAAAGTCAGAAAAAGAAAAACAAAGGATCCACCAACAGATAAAGAAGGCAATGAGAGTAAATAATCAACACATCTCAGTAATATCTCTCAACATTTACAGTCTCAACTCCCCAATTAAGTGACACAAATTGTCAGATTGGATAAAAAAACAGAATCCAACAGTCTGTTGCATTCAAGAAACTCATCTAATCCAAAAAGATATTCATAAACTAAGAATAATAGGATAGAAAACAACATTTCATGCATCAGGATCCCCAAAATAAGTAGGGGTAGCAATTCTAATACCAGGAATAGTAAACATCAATCTAAAACTGATTAGAAGAGAAAGAAAGTCACTACATACTAGTTAAGGGAACAATCCAACAAGAAGAGATAACACTGACCAACATATATGCACCAGATACTGGAGCACCCATCTTCATAAAAGAAAAACTTCTGAAATTAAAAGATCAAGTTAACACTGACACAGTCATAGTCAGGGATTTTAACATGCCAGTTTTGCAAAGAGAGAGATCAACTACCCAGAAGACCAGTAAAGAAGTATCAGAGTTGAACCACACCCTCGAGCACATGGAATGAATAGATACAGACAGAATGATTTCACCCCACTACAATAGAGTATACATTCTTCTCAACAGCACATGGTGCTTTTTCAAAAAAGATCATATACTAGTCCACAGAGCCTGCCTAAGTAAATATAAAAGACTCGACATCACCCCATGTGTACTATCAGACCACTGAGAATAGAAATCAATGACAGACGAAATTTTAGGAAACGCAAACGCTCCTGGAAAATCAACAACATACTGTTAATTAACCACTGGGTCCCAGAAGAAATCAAAGAAGTTAAAAACGTTCTGGAAGTTAATGACAATGACAATACAACTTAGCAAAACCTCTAGGACACTATGAAGGCAGTCCAAAGAGGAAAATTCATTGCAATCAATCTCACATTAGGAAACTAGCAGGCCCAAATAAATCACCTTGTGAAAAATCTAAAGATACTTGAGAAACAACAACACACCAGCCCCAAACCAAAACTAACGAGGGAAATTATAAAGATGAGAGACTAAATTGAGAATGAAAAAACAGTTCAAAAATCAATGAATTAAAGGGCTAGTTCTTAAAAAAAAAAATAGGTAAGCCCTTAGCCAGACTCGCTGAGAGAAAGAAAAGACTCATATCAGTGTAATTAGAAATGAAAAAGGTGAAGTCACAGCAGAAACTGGAAAATAGTAACTACTTTGAAAAATTATGTTCCAATAAATTAGCGAATCTTGAAGAAATGGACAGATTCCTCGACACATACAAACAACCAAAACTAACCCAGGGAGACATAAATATACTTAACAGCCCAATAATAAGCAATGAAATTGTCATAGTGATAAAGAATCTACCAAGTAAAAGAAGCCTTGGACCTGATGGATTCACTGCTGAATTCTACAAAACTGTCAAGGATGTTATATCACCAGTACTCCTCAAGTTCTTCAAAGAAATTGAAAGGGATATAAAATTCTCAAATTCATTTGTGGAAACCACTATCGCACCAATCCCAAAACCAAATAAGGACCCAACTAAAAAGAAAACTGCATGCCAATCTCTTTAATGAACACAGATGCAAAAATATTAGCAAATACAATGCAGCTCATTACCAAAAAGATAAGGTAAGTTGCATTCCACAGATGCAAGCATGGTTCAACATACGCAAGACTATAAATGCAACACATCACATAAACAAGAGAAAGGTCAAAAATCACATGGTCATATCAATAGATGCAGAAAAGGCTTTCAATAAAATCCAACACACCTTCATGATAAAAACCCTGAAGAAAACAGGCATAGAAGGACCATACCTGAATATGATAAAGGCTATTTATGATAAACCAATAGCTAACATCATACTAAATGCAGAAAAAGTACAGGCATTCCCCCTAAAATCAGGAACAAGACAAAGATGTCCATTATCACCTCTTCTAGTCAATTCAGTACTTGAAACATTAGCCAGAAAGAAATAAAAGGGGTACATATAGGAAAGCAAGAACTCAAGTTATTTTTTGCAAGTACATGATACTCTACATAGAAGACCCAAAGAACTACACCAAATAACTCTTAGAATTAATAAGCAAACTTAGCAATGTAGCAGGATACAAGATCAACACGCAAAAATCATTAACATTTGTGTATACCAGTAATGAACTTGATGAGATGGAAATTATGAATACCATACACAGTAGCTTCAAGAAAAATGAAATACCTAGGAATTAAGCTAACAAAGGAAGTGACAGACCTCTACAAAGAAAACTACAGAGCTCCAAACAAGGACCTTGAAGAGGACATCAGAAAATGGAAAGATGCTCTTGCTCCTGGATAGGCAGAACCAACACTGTCAAAAGGGCCGTACTTCCAAAACTGTCACACAGATTCGATGCAGACCCAATCAAAACACCAACAGCATAGTTCACTGATCTAGAGAAAATAATCCTAAAATTCATATGGAGACAGAAGAGACCCAGAATAGCAAAAACAACTTTGGGCAAACAAGCAAAGCAGGAGTCACAGCAACACCTGACTCCAAGTTATAATACAAAGCAATAGTGATAAAAACGGGGTGGTACTGGAACAAAAACAGATACATGGGTCAGTGGAACAGAACTGAGGATATGGAAACTTCCCCAGACACATTCAACTATTTGATCTTTAATGAAGGGACCAAATGCATATGTTGGAGGAAAGAAGCCTATTCAAAAGATAGTGCTAGGAAAACTGGTTATCTGTTTGTGGAAGATTGAAACTGGATACTTATCTCTCACCATATACTAAATTAAAATCAAAATGGATCAAAGACCTAAACATTAAAATAGAAACATCAAACCTACTAGAAGATAAAACAGGTAAAACACTTGAAGACATAGGTATAGGAAAGGATTTTCTAGACAGAACCATAATTACACAAGAAATAACAGCAAGAATCAACCAATGGGATTACGCCAAATTAAAACACTTCTATTCAGGGAAAGAATCAACCAGTAAAGAGACAACCTACAGAATGGAAAAAGAAATTTGCTAGCTACCCCTCAGAGAGAGGACTAATATCTACAATATACAAAGAACTAAAAAAAATAAAATTAAACCACCTAAAATTAAAGACCCAGTCAAGAAATGGGCAAGAGAAATGAACAGACACTTCACAGAGATAAAAATACAAATGATCAACAAGTATTTGAAAAATGTTCAACATCTCTGGCCATTAGAGAAATGCAAATTAAAACAATGGTAAGATTCCATCTTACTCCAGAGAGAATCACAATCATTAAGAAATCAAACAATAACAAATGCTGGCATGGCTGTCGTGAAAAAGAAACCCTCCTGCGTTGTTTGTGGAAATGCAAACTAGCAAAACTATTAGGGAAATCAGTATGGAGATTTCTCAAAGAACTGAAATTCGAAATTCCACATGACTCAAATATCCCCCTGCTAGGATCTTCCCCCAAGAGTTTAGGACATCATACTACAGTGATACTTGCATACCAGTATTTAGAGCAGCACAACTCGTAATAGCTAAATCTGGGAAGCAGCCTGTGAAACCATCAACAGGTGACTGGATAAGGAAAATGTGGTATCTATATATGATGGAATACTAGTTGGCTATAAAGAGATATTTGTAGGAAAATAGATGCACCTGGAAACTGTAATGCTGAGTGAAATAAACCAGACCCAGAAGGTTAAATATCATATGGTATCTCTCATTTGAATGAGGCAAAGTACAAACAAAGAGAAAGATAAAAGATGGATAGGAGGCGACAGGGGGACAGATCTTCTGCAATGGGAAGTGGACCGAGGGAACAAGGGCAAGGGGTGAGGAGGAGGGGAAGGAGAAATAAGTAGGATAAAGGTAACCTAATAACCTCAATTAATGCAAACTTATATTTCATAGCATGAGCTAAGATTGGTAATAACAGGAATGAAAATCAGAATAAGGGAACTGGAGGAGGAGAGAGTGAGAGGAGGGAAGGCGAGGAGGGTTACAAAAAGAAATTAACAGTGGTATGTACACGTAACCACTCACAGGATGGTCATGAACCGCACCAACTGCAAACACGTACTAACAAAATAAAAACTAAAAAAAAGAAAGAGTAAACTCCGTGTGACTCGCCTGCGCTGTGTGGGCCCCTCCCTTGGAAGCAGCCACCCCAGGGCAGGGCCACTGTGACCTCTCCTGCTGCTCCCAGCTCTACTCGATCCTTTCGGGGACTTTTGGGATCTCTGTGGTAGACGGAGGCTTCCGCCCCCAACCCACAAAACCTATCCCACATTGCTGATCGCTGCAACCTGTGGATATGTTGGTCTCACGGCAAAGGGTTTTCCAGACATGAGTGGATTGAAGATCTTGAGATGAGGGAGTGTCTTGGGCTTGCTGGTGGCCCAGGGTAAGCACAGGAGATTTAGGAGGTTGGGGGATAAGACGGAGAAGGAGCCATGTTGGGAGCAGAGGACAGACTGATGTCCTTTCTGGAGGGATCCGCCAGAACCTGGAGGAGTCAGTGAACAAACCCTCCCCAGAGACCATACCGGGAATGTGCCAGCCAACGCCTTGGCGCTGACCCTGGAAGCCCCACTTTGGGATTTCAGGGACTCTAGACCTATAAGGCAAGGCATCTGTGCTGCTCATATCCTCAGAGTTTGCGGTGATTTGTTATGACAGCTGTGGGAATCTAACAATCCTCTGAACCAAACGTTCGTCGGCACATGGTCTGTGTTGTCGCGAAGCCTCACCTTGCTGCTCATTTTCCTCCCCAGGCAGCGCTCTGCTCCTCCGGCCAGGCCGAGGTTCCGTTCCATCACACACAAACTTCACAGTGTTCTTGGACTCTGCACCAAACCCACACCCAGCTGCTGGATTGACCTGTGAAATGCTCTTTCCTGAGGACACTAGTGCCTGGTTGTCTCAAGAAGATGGCTTTGTGTTTCCAGCATGCCAAGATCTCATTCCCCAAATTGTACCACTTCCAAAACGTCACACTTCCACGCTGGTGTGAATATCCCTGGTTCCTGCAGTCTGCTTGCAGCAGTGGCCACACCTCTCGTGACTGCTCATCCTCTCCTAGCCCTGTGCTAGCTCCTTCCTACACTGAAGATTTGAAACCTGGATCACTTCATTGGAGCTCTGTGCTGAGCGTGGCTGCCCTCCCGAGAGACTCGAGAATAGCCACCACCACTCTCTCCTGGCCTCATCCACTCTGGGTCTCTTGTAAACCGCAGCTCCACACTGCCTCGGCCGCTAATTCCCGAGGGCGCACCTGCCCATTTCTCTCCAGCCCTACCACCATCGCTACAGCAAACCATCTTTCTTTAGGATCACTGCCCATCTTTGACTCTTCTGTCTCTCACCGGTCCAGTCATACACAACAAACCTAATTATCACTAGGTTTAGACTGACATTCTGAGGTATGTCATACTCGTGTTACTTCTCTGCTTAAAATCCTCAAGAGTGTCCCATTGTGCTTCTAGTGAATTCGTGGTGACAGATCCTTAATGACTGGCTGCCACCACCCGTGTAATGTCTGCTGGTTCACCTGTCTCACCCTCCCCTTCACTCCCAAACACATGTCCTAAAGTTGTCCTGAATTACTTTCTTTTTTCCAAAAGAATTTAGTCATCAGTGTCACTCCCCTTAAGACTTTTTTCATGCTCTTCTCTCAAGCAGTACTCTGGTGCCCACCTTCCTTCCCTATCTGGGGACTCCTCCAACCCTTCAGGGCTTAGCGGACCCCTCGCCTCCTGAAGAGCCTTGTCTAGTCCTCATCCTGACGCCCATCTCAGCATGGAGAAGGCGGTCTGTACTTATTATACCTTTCCTAGCACTCGTCACACTTTACTCAGCGTCTCATTTGTTAGCTCTTTCTCCAACAGTCATCAACTCCTGGAGGAAAGAGCATGTCTATTTTACCCTGGGTGCCCTGGTGTATAACACAGTCAGTAATTCACTATTTATTACCTAACAAATTAACTAAGTTTGTTAGCAACAAATTAACTAAATATGGATTTTTATTCCCGAATGTACTCTCTCCCTTCTCATTATCTTTACAGTCCTGGGTTCCTCACATCACAGCGCGGTAAAGTGATTCGTTTAATATTATTTATGTAAATATTCCCAAACTTGGTTGTCTGTGGATCAGTTTCCCTGCGTGGAAACCTATTGACCTTTCCGGGACACCGATTTGAGAGGACACCCTGTCCCACACTTCCTAGTGAGTGGGATGTGGTTCCCAGAGTACCAGCTCCGACGGGGATGGCAAGCATTTCGGGTTCATCCCCGAGTGGGACCCTGAGTGGGGGGCCTGTGATGGCTGAATGGCTTTGGTCTGGACATGTGGCCGTCCATACAGATCTCACTGGGCCCAAGTTAGGGCGTCATAGCAATCCTGGAGGATCTGATTGGCCTTCAAACGGCAGTCTAGTCACAGGTCCTCCTGTCCTAAAGACGGAACCGTCACTGTGCTTTGAGCTGTGCTGACCATCAGAGGCACCACTCATCTGGGGAGGTGAATCGGACCCCAGAACAGAGCAGCCCGCCCCAGTAAGATGCTGCTGCCAGCGCAGCGTGCGGAGCTCCGGCGTCCAGCATGCGCTCACCTACTGTGTTCACCCGCAGAAGCGCGGCGTGGCCCAGGCGCGCTCCTGGTGCGTGTAGGCGTACTCAGGACCCGAGGCGGGCTGGAGCATCCCCTCGGGCACAGCCTGAGGTCCACACACTGGGAAAAGCCACCACTTGCTTTGGGGAAGGACTGATGCACCAATGTCCTCCAAACTGGTTTGCCTGGATCAGACCACGTTAACCAGGCAGGCGAGCTACTCTCCCTCACTCTTCCAATTCTGAGTGCAGGGAATTCTGACATTAAACTGGCGGGACCATGGTCCAAATGGGAGTCCCTTACCCTGCCCGGTCCCGGTCCTCAGAGCCATTTATAACTGCTGTTGATCGAATTGCACCAACAAGAGCTGGGCGCTGAAAGAACCCACTCCCACGGAGTAAAGTGGGCTTTCTCGTTCCATTACCCACGCCTCTGAATGGGGTGCACAACACTCTTAGCCCATGAAGTGTGTGCACTTAGCTTTCTCCTGGGTGCACACAATTCTAAGTGCACGAAGAATTTCTATTATCTGAAGGGTCCCCTCTAGAATATCTCGCTGGCTTTCCAAGACCGACTCCTCAGTAAAACCGAAACGTGATCTGCGCCACAGTCAGAAGAGCCACACATCTCGACTCTGCCCTCATTGTGGGTTGGGAAAGGAAGATTTCTTCACGGCTGCACACCGATCACTGAGCTTTCTCTGTATCTGGAGGTCAGGTTCACACCCATATAAAACTCATAGTTATCGGTGTGTACTTACGATAACTCATTCACACCAAACGCTCGAAACAAGCACCTGATAACCTTTCCGTACGGAAGGACATAAGTTAGGGCCAGATAGTGACCCGTTCAGTGGGTCACACAGTCTGCTGCAGCTACTCAACTCAGCCGTCCTCGTGTGGAAGCAGCTAGAGACAACACAGCAGGAGTATGTGTGACTATATTCCTGTCAGTTTCTTATCAGTTGATTCCTGTCAATTATGGTCAACCAACACTGAAATTTGAACTTCATACAATGTTTACAAGTAACAAAACATTACTCTTCTTTTGATACTTCTCAACAATTAGGAAACGCAAAACCCCTTCTTCCCTGGCCGGCCATACCGTGACAGGGTAGGGTCAGGGCAGAATTGGCCCACAGGCCACGGACGACTGAGCCCTGCTGTAATCCGCAGCTTTGGGAATAAGACACATTTCATTTTCAAGTTCTTTATCAACATAAACTCACTCCAGCTGACTGGCTAACGAGATCAGTAGAACCATGAAAATATGTACGGAATGATTATTGCAGGGCGTAAATTCAGAGTTCACTTTTGTAGAGTAAGAAGGACAGTATCCAGGAAGAAAGATGCCGAGAGATATGTTTGTGTTTTCCTTACAAAACGCACTTTGAGAGACCGACACGTTTCTTCCTATACTTTCACCACTCTTCGTGTTCACTTTTTCCTAGGACAGTAATCCTGGTTTCCTAATGCATTATGAGTTTTATTTTCTCACAAATGAATATTCGCCATTCAGATTCATTAAAAAGCGCATAATAAAAATTAATGTTTCTGGTGATAAAAGTGTACTCGTTTGTTTTAACACTGTGTGAAATGTACAAGCATACAGATTACTTCTAGCTCAGGACTGACTCCCATTTCAAACCAAGAGAGTTTTACCTTCTTTCATATAACTATAGCCATTATGAAAGCAGCTTTTCTGCCGTTGAATCAAATGTTGAATAAAATCTTTAGCTATTTGGCTTGAGAGCTCCCAGTTTAACCTGGGTACAGAGCAGGGTGAAGCAAAGTTCTCTGAGTCTAAATATTTGTTGGTAAATGTTGCTCCATTTGCTACTTGGAAATCAGTTTCCATCAGAGCGGCTGAAGTCTGCTAAGCAAATAACCCGGCTACAAGGACTGCAGTCAGAAAGCAGCCTGTGTCCCCGCCTCCTGTGCCTGTGCCGAGTCAGCGTGTCCCCAACCTCACCGCCTGCGTTCCTTTTTTGGTGTGAGTTGCCTTTGGCCTGCAGAGGGACCTCTGCGAGTTTATTAGGACATTTTGTGACAGGCTCTCAGCTGCTCGTCACTCGCAAGGCCATGCCTGGGACCCTGGCCTCTCAGGCTGCTCTTGCTCTTGGCAGAGCTTGTGTGCTCCTGTTCCCCGGGAGGCTGAGGACACCAGGCCTTTCTTAAAGCAAATTCAGTTCCTTAAAGAAAGATAACATCTCTTTGCCTTCGAATCCCTTTCCTCTGCCCCCAGTCCACACCCCAAATCATTCAGGCCGTATGTTTGTGAAAACTGCAGTTTCTGCAATCAAAAGTACAACATTTACCATAGCTTTTATCAAAGATTTCAATTCCCCTCATCTTAAGGAAAATGACCCTTTTATTTTGTTGTGGACATAAAATTATGGCCCTGGGAAAATTGGAAGCATTTCTGTCGCAGGAAATCAATTTTCTCACTGCCATATATGATCAACATGTCACAGTCATCACCCAGATAATAACAGTAAAGTAGAAGTGAAATGGCTGGTAATACTGGCTTTAAAGGTGGGGACAGATAGAAACAAGATAACTCCCACCTGCTCTGTAAAGCATGTTTGCAGAAAAGGAGAAGAGAAGACGAGGAAGAGGAACGGGGGGAGGAGGAGGAGGAGGAAGAGGAAGAGGAAGAAAAACCTCCAAGGGTTCTTTTTGTTCTTTAGTTCTCTTCCCTTTGCTAGTGCTTTCCAGAATATCTGTCTTTTATTTTGTGCGCTGATCGGCCAGAGCGTTAATGAAACTGCAGAGATATGTGTTCTTCCTGGAAAAGAGTAAGCACTTTATGTGTAAACCACTCTGGCTCCTTTTCAATCACCCTGTTAATGGGCGGCTAATTGTCAAAAGATGCGACCTGAGTGCGATGACCCAAGAGTGTGTTTAGGTGCAGGCAACAGGGAAAACGCAGAAGCAGCTCCTTCATTTGGATCCTGCAAACAAAAGGAAACATCAGCGCTGACCTCGCTGGAGTGTTAATGGCTTCTCCCCCGCTCCCCCTGCTACTCGGCCAGTCTGAGCGCCCCACCCGGGAGCTTCCCGGCAGAAGTGTGCATTAGCGGAACTCTACAGTTACGAACTGCCACTTGCTTCAGAAGAGGGGGAGAAGCCTTCAGCGATTAAATGTTCTTTGGACAAACACATCCAGAGCTATAAAAGTGCCATTTTCGTTTCAGGCAGGTTCTCCGTGATGTCCCTGCTGTGGCCACCAGCACAGAGGTGAGTCACCTGGACGTCACTGAGGCCCTTCAAAGAGGCCCCGAAACTCTCTCTTTGTGGGAAATGTGTGAATGGAGGAAACTGAAATTGCACTTGCTTAGGTCAAGGTCATTCCTGGGTAAATAGCAGACAAGATTTGGCAAAACTTCAAATATTTTCAATAACTCAGCTGTTTGTCAACAAAACAACTTCTTGTTTTTGGAATGACATGAGAGTGGTGTGGGAACAAGGGGAGAGACTAACCAAAGAAATCCGGCCGAGGGACCTCACAGGCACGACCAACGTGTCCTGCAGGCAGACCCCCATGAAGGCTTCATTCAGGCCTGGGTACAACCCAGGTATTAGCAATGAAGGATTAAAAAGATAGACTACAACACATACTTCGGGGAGCGTGGAATGCAGCTATTAGAGACACAATGCTAAAGAAATGGAAAATGTATACTGTAGTTTTAAGAAAAATATTAATGTGTACTATGGAAAAATGTACGCTCAGAAAAATATTCCCCAAAGAAATATTCCAGAATGCTGCGGATGTGCTGGAAGAGTGGTGTTGAGGCTGAAATGCACTTCCTCTGGTATCGCAATTGATAGCGATTTGGACTGTGTTGATTTTAAAACAAACAAACAAGCAAAGAAATAAAAAGTAGGCAGAGATAAGCCCTAAGAAGCCTTGTTTTGGTGAGCAAAAACATCACTCAAAAAATGGATCTTCTGGAGCTGGGGATTTAGCTCGGTGGCAGAGTGCTTGCCTAGCAGGCATGAGGCCCTGAGTTCGATCCCCGGCACCCCCAAAAAACCTCTTCCCCCAGGTTTGTATTAGCATTGTTATAAAACCACATTTCTCCCAAGGCTTAGGTGGTAATGGGGAATTAAGGGACCCCGCAGGACCTTTCTAGCCCAAGCAGGCCATGTCCCTCTGCCCACACAGCAGCGCCCCGGCGTATCCCCCATTTGTCTCCCAAACACCTTTTGTCTCTGAGTCATGACATTCACAGAGAAAGCGACTCGCAATTTGGAGAGCTAGACAGTGGTGGATGTGCAGTGACGTCTAAGTAGTAACTCCTTGCTGGGGTGGTGGGAGTGCAGCTAATTGTCCCCATTTCCTGATCATCTTTTCCCCTAAACCTGCTTTTCTATATATGCTGGATATGTACACAGTCATTGGTGAGCTGACTTCTGGCTAAATCTCTTTCTGAGACCAAGAGCGGTTCCAGGATCCTTCGCCCACCCGGGGCAGGGCTGACTGAGGCCAGGATGCAGGAACCTTTTCAGGGAATGGCACAGTGAAGTGGGGGCCCGGCAGCCGCCACCCCCCCTCCCAGTGGCAGGGGCCACGTGTTGGGAGCGATCAGACTCCGTGGCTTATTGGAGTGGAATGGCGGGGAGAGAGGTGTTCAAAGGACACTTCCTGTCAGTTAGAAAAGCACATCGATAAAGCTCAATCGATGCCACTTGTTTTCTAGGAATCTGCTTCATATTCAGCAAGGACCCCATTACGCCGAGTTTCCGAGAGGCTAACCTCGAAGAGATGTGGTTTGAGCCAGAGCAAGACACCTCGAAGGAAAGCGTTACTCTGAGATGCTGAACTCTCCACCCTGGACCAAACTGTAAATCACAGCTAAACTCAGACCTAAAACTTAAAATAAATCAGAAGTAAGAGACGGCTCACTATAGATGTCTGCCGGACAAATGAAGACAAGTACACTGGTGTGGGGAAACTTTGGAATGCATGAGATAATTGGAACAGGAAAGTTTGAAGTGCAGGTTTTGAAGGAAGAGAAAATTGGCCCTTAACCCACGCCTTAAATAAACGCTCTGCGCCTCGTCTGAGGAGAAGAGACTGTGAACAAACCGCCCTAGTTTGGAGAAGCTGCTTTCATCACTTCCTCCCTAACATCCATGTGGCGCCCCTATCGCGGCCCTTGCTGCAGCAGTCCTGACGTGAAGCATTGCTCTGGGCCGGCCTCTCACAGGCCACACGCGTGGCTCCAGTGCGTGCATGCCGGGTCCCTTGGGCCTGTCCCCGCCTGGCCGGCCCCAGGCAACTTGAGTCCCTCCCTTGAGAGTGTTCCCAGCTGTGTGGCCCAGGTAGCAGTTGAAGCATTCCCAGCACAGGCGCACGGGCTCCTGAGTTCCTGCCTTCCACGACCCTACAGAGCCCGTAGTGCACAGAAGCGAGTTTCCGGGGAGAGGTGGACTCGTAACCCATCAGCCCCACGCTGGCTCCGGATCCCTGTGCGTGCAGCTCTGCACTTGAACATCCTGTGCGCCTAGTCTCAGCTTAACCACGTGCTGCTTGCCCTTTCAGTAGCCTGCTTGTGCAGAGGGCATGGCCAGGGGTCTTCGTCTGGTACCAGTGACCCTGCAGGCTCCCCAGTGGCCGTCCTGTACCTCAGTCGCTGCCAGCTCTTCATGCATCTACTTATTTGTAATTCATAATTTTAAGAGTCGACAGAATTATATATGTAACTTTATTTTCTTCTCCAGCGCCTGATGCCCTGCTCTGTGGATCCGGCTGCCGTGGGCTGCTGGGCTGAGCTCAGGTAAACAGACACACACTATGCTTTCACCAGGCCTGAGGTCAGTCGGCTGCGAGCTGTCTCTGGAGGTGCTGCTTTGTGCTTTGGACGCCGTCTCTTTGCTCTTCAGCTCTTCGAAACCCAGTAATATGGACGATCTACTCTTTTCCTCCAGCCCTCTGAGAGGCCACGCTTTTATTTTCCCCATTCTACACAGTGAGAAAATCTGAGAGGCCAAAAATGAAATGAGGGCTAGTCGGAGCCAGCATCTCAGGTCCTCTGTGTCCTGTCTGAGCGGGTGTCTTTCCAGCACAGGGAGACCATCACCGCTCTGTGCACAGTGACACGCCTTTCTCTGCCCCCACAACCCATATTCCAGCTTGACTTTTCTGGTCCTTATTGTGTCATTTATTCCCACATTCTCCCCATTCCAATTTGTATTCCTGACATTATTTTGGTCTTGTTTTCTCAGCAGATTGGATTTTCCTTGAGATGAGGTAAACAATAAATAATATTTTATATTTTTCGAGAGCCTGAACATGTGGCTGAAAAATAGGTTTGGGGAGCCGACCTTTGCAGACGGGAATAGCAAAGGTGAGAAATAGCAGTGCCAGCTGCGTTTGGGGGGACTTTGGGGCTGCAGGGACGTGCTAAACATCCCACGAATCTCCTGGGAACCCAAAGATGTGGTCATCGTCATCCACATGTTACAAATGAGAAAGTGGACACTTTAGGAACGAGATCAAACAGCATGAGATTGGAACACTGGCAAACGCCAGGGCCAAGATTCGAACCCAGGTCTGGCTCTGAAACCACGTCTGTGTATGACTAGCCGGGAGCTATGGAACCAGTGACAGTTCAAGTTGGACTGGGCTCGGCAGTCCTGACTCCAGCCTGGTTCCTGCGCCGGGGTGCTTCCCACTTGTACAGAATACCGTAGGCACTCAGTGGTGTTTTTAATTGTAAACAAACTGATTCATATTAGTGATGTTTTTAATCCACACTTGCTTCACCAATTGAAATGTCTTCTTGCTGGAAATCAATTGCCAGCTCCTGCCTGCTACTAGGGGTGGATAGACACCGTGTCTTTTGAGCACCAGATCTACAGGAGCCAGTGGAGTGGCCCTCCTGTGTCTGCCTTGCAGAGGGGTCACATAACAAAGCGTGTGGTCATTAAGCGCCGTGAGTCCTGTGGGCATAAGGGGAAGAGGTTTCCAGAAGAGCCCAGCACAGGCCTGGCAGATAGCAGCAGTGTGACACCCTGAGCCTCCTCTCTGGAGGCTCACAACCCACGACTGCACAGCGCGTGGGGTAGTTGCTGTCCCCGGGCTGGGGCTGGCACTGGAGAGGAGCGGCACACGCCACCCTCCACAAGCTGAGAAGCACGTGGGTTGTGGGCCTGGGCACCCGCAGCCGAGTGGCCCTGGGCCGGCTACCTAACTTCCTGGATCTGCAATTCAATCACATCGGCATCATCCAGGGAAAAATGCTGAAGACTGCGGTATCCTGTCTCTCTCTCTCTCTCTTTTTTCCTGCATTCTGATAGTCAGCATAATTCTGAGTTTTCACAGAATTACTTTTCAATTCTTTTTCTTTTGAAAGGTGATGCCATCAGTTCCTGGGGTTTAGGGTCAGTCAGGCAGACCTGGGCTTGCACTATAATACTGTTGTTTACTTGGTGACCAGGCATAAATTGCTTAACTTCTTGAGTTGCAGTCTCCTCATCAATAAGAGTTACATAACCAGAGAACACAAGAAGTAGGAAGCACAGAATGAAGCGGGTAGCCCCCATTTCCTTGTGAAGTGTTCTCTCTGTGCACCTCTGTGCCAGCAGGCATCTTGGGGACCCCCGTCCACGCCTCGCCCTGGGGTGAGAGACTGTGAGCTGCGGTGTGCAGCGAAGCCGCTGCTGCTGCTGTCTAGTCCCGATGTGTCATTGGTCACCTCCTGGCCTTGTGCAAAGTCTGACCTGAGGCTGGTCTTCTGCAGGGCAGAGCAGAGGGGGTGACACGGCAACTCCCTCTGCACTCCGTGGTAGGAACAGTCAAGTAGAAAGAGATGAACAGCGTGGGGGTCAGAGCTGGGGACATCAGGATTCCCCACCACCTGATCCTTTGCAAGACTCGGTAAGTATTGATCACCTACCATAAACGGCACCTAGGGCATAACACAACACAACTCGTGTGTCAGGGAGCTCAAGGCCCGGTGCCATGGTGAGGACAAGTTGTCACTATTACACAGAAATCCGGCTGGGCGTGGTGAGAGAAGTGTCCCAGAAAAGTAAGTGTGCACATGCCACCTTCACGGGAGATTCAAGCGTACATGCTCAAAAGATCCCTTTGGACTAGAGAGAAAGAAAACACATCTCTCTTAAAGAACAGTAGAACTGCAAGCTACAGCAGACATACACAGTCTTTTCTGATGTGTGTGTGTATCATCTTTATTAATCACACACATGAAAATGGAGAGTGAAAATTTGGGTCACACCTATATGTATCACACTCTAGAATTCAGTGAACTCCGCAGATGGGACACACTCATGTAACCAGCACAGACTCAGGAGCAAGGCTTTGCACATGTTCACAATGCCTCTTGCCCCTCCGGGGTCTGCCTCCCGGGGTAGCCAGTACTTTGTACGCTAACAGCATGAGGTAGATTTCTTTTTCTTTATATTTTATACAAATACGATCCTATTCTGCAAATGAGAAGGGGACCAAGAGATGGAGGGCAGGAAGGGAAGGGGAAGAAATCAAGATGTGTTATGTACAAGTACCAACCCACATGATGAATGTAATTATTATATACTCCGGATGGGTAGTAATGAAAATAAAAATTTAAAAACAGTAAATAAAAAATAAATAAAATAAAATACTAAAAGACAAATCAAATCCTAGAGGGTAATGTGCAGATTTAAAGACATTTTCTTACCAAACTGCAGCTCACTAGCGGATGCGTTAGTTGTAAAGCAGCAGAAGTTGTTCCACCGGGAACCGGACCCTGCTTGGAACAAACACTCCTGAGCTTGTACAAAAGTCACCGACTGTCTACCGGGACGAGGCTTTCGTACCTGGGTGTCCTGAGTTGGAAGGTTTCACCTCTGAACGTGAACTCATTCATTAGAAAATTCTTTTATTTGATTGAGGGCCAGGCACTCGCTTCCCGGCAACACAGCTAAGTAAATGTCCAACTCAGACAGTCAACATTACTGTCTCAAAATTCTTTCCCTCCGACGTATTATCACACATTTGTCATCAGGGAACCAAATATGTCCATAAATATTTGGTCTTAGTAGACCCAAGTTGACTGGCTTGAGAAACAGCGGGAGAAAAACTATTTTATCTCTGTCCTTGGAAAAGGCACAATTAAGTGAAGGGAAAGTTTGAATGTGGTCTCTGTGAGACTTTGTTTCCCTGAAAACAAAATCAGTTCACTCTGGTCAATCAATAACTCTCCACGGTAAATATACATCTGGGGCTCAGAAAGAGGTTATCGGCCATAACATTTCTTAACACTTTCATAATGTTATCAGGAATTAAACCGTAACATTTATCAAATATTTACAGGGTGCGTGGGACACAGCCCAGGGTAAACATACGAATCTGATAATATCCAAGCTGCGTTTTCAAACAGATGCAAAGAAATCTCAAAAATGTTTGCCTTTCAATGACACATTCTCCATCATGTAAAAATTTAACCACTGCAATGTTCTCGTGACACGTGGGCCGGGCCACACAAGGAGGAATGCAGGTGAAAGGTCAGTGCCACCCCCGGGACGGAGATGGGGCGCTCCTGCCAACCGGGAAGCTCGCACACCTTCTAGATGAATATGGGACGAAACAACTCTCATAGAACGGAAAATGTGAAAGCAGGCTCACTTGCTTCCCCTGTTACCTACCAAAGGCATGTCCTAAAACACACATTAAAATGATCGATCCGGTCTTCCTGCGGTCAGCACCGTTCTCCTGTGTGTTGCCAGTGGCCTTTCTCCAGGTTCTTCAGGTACAGGGACCGGCCTGTCCTCTCTCTGCGGTCTGGGCACCTCCGCTCTTCATCTGGGCTCACCTAGGCTTGTCCAGACAAGAGCTACCTCTTTTGGGGTGGAGTCTGTGTTCCACTAAGCATAGGTGGCCAGGTTGGGGGGAGGGGGAAGAGGTAGAAGAGGAAGAAGAGGAGGGAGAAGGAAGAGGAGGAAGAGGAGGGGGAAGAGGAGGAAGAGGAGGGGAGAAGGCGGGAGCTTCAAGTGCCCCCAGCCATAATGCCCCAGCCTGACACCCTCTGGGCCCGGGGAACCCCTATCCTTTCTGTCGGCCACCTCCTGTCCTCCCCCATGTGGCCGAGAGTGAGGGACAGGGCTTGGTGCCCTCAGGCAGGTTTGACTGGAGAGGAAGGTGCAAGGAGAGGGGTGTGGAGGGTCAGGGTCACGAGACAGCACTTCTAAAGCACAGAAAGGGCTTCAAAGCCTTTAACTCTGGGAACTGTGTTTAGTTCTGTGGAGAAGGAGGATGGCAGGTGGAAAGTGTATTTTGCTAGGGGAATTGTAAATAAGACTCAGCTGGTTTTACGGAGCTAGAACACACAGCATTGCTTCTGAAAATAAAATCTGTGAAGATTGTTATGTAGTGTGAGAAGAAGAATTGAGGAGTAAAGAGAATCAGAACTTGAATATCATAATTCAGCATTCTGTTGCGTATTAAATACTTCAGGTTATGAAAAGTATTTTTATTTATATGCCACACAAATTAATAAAATAAAAAAACTGTAAGTGTTTACAATTAGGCTGCAAAATTGAAGCCACACTGGTGTGCTCGTGGGTATCTGCCCGGTGCAGACCACGGCGAGAGGAGGTAGAGTCTTAGGGCCAATTGACTTCCTGCCGCGGGCACCCGCACGTCTTTCTGCAGCTCTGGGTTCGCCCCTCCAGGACGTGGCTGCCAAAATGATCAACACCAGCTCCCAAAATAACACTTTGTTCTTCCCAGAGGGCAGTGTGCCCGAGTCTCCCAGCCAGACGAATTGGCACAATTACATCCTTCCTCTTGCGCCCCTGAGGACAGCCCAGGTGTCGGGACTTTACACGTCATGATGATTCGAGCAAAAAAGGGCCAAGAAGGAAGACAAGTGGCGTCTTAGATTCTTAGGTCCAGCCTGGTGGAGCGAAAGGCAAATCCTCCGATGGCTTGTTTCCTTCAAAACCCGCAGCCCCTCGGGCCGCACGCAGACCAAGCGGGGACTGAACCTCGGCCGGCTCTGCTCAGATGTATCTGTGATCGCCGGCCCCGACCCCCGAATGAGCCAGGTTCCAGCCTCCTCTGCCACCTGCCCTGCCGTCCTTCACCAAGAACGAGTGACTTACAGAGCTCGGCACAAATGCATGCTTCCCTGCTGGCTGCATTTCTCTGCCCAGAGCGGTTGGAACAGCAGAGAATGCACATGTCTCTGCTTCCGGAAACAAAGCTGCTCAGCGGGGCTTCTCAGTGTGACCTCCTGTTTGCTTTGCCTCTTCTGCCTTAACACTCTCCCCTCCACGGACCTGTTTTTGGGGTTCTTTCCTCTCCTTTTCCTAAGTCGGGCTCCTCGGGGATGTGCCAGAACAGGTGTGCACCGAAGGCTTCTCTCAGGGTAGCTCTGGGCAAAGAGCCTGCAAGGTGACGCAGGAGGTGGCCACTCCCTCAGAGAGAGGCTGGCACTCTTCCCTCCTCAGGACCATGCCCAGGAGCTGGGTCAGGGCCTCCAGCTCGCACCCCACCCTGGTGCATACCTCGCTGCTGCCCCCCCATCCAGCGCTTCCTATGCCTCCAGCTGCAGTGGGAAAGACAGGGCTGTGACTCGTCGGGAGGGAGTGGGTGGGCAGGGGACGGGAAGAACATTCCCAGTGGAGAGCATTTCCCAAAGAAAAAGAAGCGTTTGTGTGAGAACACCTCCTTAGCTTTTCCTTCTTTTTTACTATAATTTTTATTAGTCCATGTTTGCAGTTCCTAACAGTCACATTCATGGTGAGCTGGTTTGTGTACAAGACGCACCTCGGTTCTTTTCCATCGCCTTCCCCGCCTGCTGCCCTCCCTCTCTCGCAGGAGATCTACCTCCCAATCTCGTTCACAGCACCTTGCAGCAAAATGCGAGTTAAACCATCTTTCTGAGGGCCCACTGGTTGGGATGGGGCTTCTTTTCTCGGTCCTGGTAAGCGCACCCCGAAAGAAATCACACACCACAACCGAGAGCTGCGTCATGGGAGCGAGCCCGAAGCTGCTGGCTTAAGCTCTGACACCCTGGGGGATGGGGAGGGGATAGTCAAAGCCCCGGCGGGCCAGCCGGCCAGGAACCCGTTGGTCACGGTGCCCATGAGTGGGGACCCGGCCACTGAGCCCGGCACAACGCCCTGCCCACTCCTCTCACAGGAGAGGACCTGCCGGGACCTCCCGCCAGCAAGAAGGCTTCGTGCGCCAGGCTGAGTCCTTGTCTCTCTCTGCTCCAGCTGCTTCACAAGGACCCGCTGTCCGGCCTCACCATGGAGCTCCAGGACGAAAGGCTGTAAAAGCCAGTCAGATCTCGAAAGCTTAGTTTGCTGAAGTTTTGTTCTTTGACACAAATATGAGTCCTATCTGCTCCTTGCTCTCAGCTTCGGCACACTTTCTGAGAGGGACCACCTTTCTACTGAACTTTAAGTATCAGCGAGGACAAATTCATTGGAAGAATCACCTCCATTTTGTACGTTCTCCTTTGTTCATTCATTACTGAGTCTGACTCCACACCACGTGTGGTGATGAGCACGGGGGTCACGGTGGTGACCAAACCAGGCTCTTCCTGCACTCTGGGTGGTAGTGACAGACTTGCTCATCCATGTCAGCTGATCACACCCAGAAGCATGAACTCTGGACACGGTGGGCTGCATGGCCCAGTAGGAAAGATGAGCGTGGGTGGCACAGGCACCCTGGAGCTCAGATGTGAAGGCCGGGTGCACTGAGCCTGGCTGGGAGAAGGACACTGGGAACGTGGACCCTGTGCCAGATGGCAGGCTTTTTGGGCACGGGAGGGTGGAAAGGGGATGTGACCAGATTGGGCATCTTGGGCTACAGTGGCCACACGCAAGAGCAGGTGGCTGGCACACGTCTAGCAGGAACCTGAGGGAGAGGCCATTTTACCCGAGAGTTGCTGCACGTTGATTAAGTAAGTTTCGTATCTTTGAAGTAAACCAGACCCCGCTTTTATGGGGGCTTCTCTTTTTGTCTCCTCCCAGTCCCTGCTTGCTCTTTCCCTTCATTGGTGACAGGACTTGGCTCTGGGACTTCTCTACCAAAATCACTCGGCCAGCTTGTCCGAGAGTCCTCCTTTGTGAAGGGCTAAGTGTGGCGCCCCGGCGCTTCTTGTGGGAATAGCTGTTATGAGTCTTGTCTGAAGTAACGGATGTGTAAGCATCCGTGTGCCACAATACCGAAGACTCAGGTGGGCTGGTGCGGCCGCAGTGCTGCTCAGTACGCGTGACGCCACCTCCTCTGGGTTTAGGTGCTGTCACTAGGATACTCGTCAGATTTCCAGCCAGGGCAACAGCCAAGCAGAAATGAAAGGGCCCAAGAAAGTTTGCGATGACCTCCTTCAGCAGTGTGCTCACACAGCCTCTCCAGCACACTTTATCTTCTTATAATACCACTAATCCTGCTGGGTTAGGACCCTCACAGCCTCCTTTTACCTTAATTTCCTTCTAAAAGCCCATCTACAGATACACATCTGGTGCAGGGTGTTATATCTAGATAACTCTCCCAAAGCCTCACGTGTTCTTAGGTGAAGCTTTTAGGACGTGACTAGATCATGGGTGTGTGACTCTGGATTAGTCCACTGATGGGTTTAGAGCTGGGTGTGATGTTGGGAAATGAAGCCTGATGGGAAGAGGTGGGTCACTGGGGGTGTGGCCTGGAAGGGTGTATCTCCCTCCTCCTTCCTTGATCTCTCTCTGCTTCCTGCCTGCCATACCATGAGCTGTTTCTACTCTGTGATATCCCTCTGCCAGACCACGCTGCCTGGGAGCCAGCAGACTAGGGACCGAAACCTCTACACACTATGAGCCAAAATTAACTCTTCCTCCTTTGAGTTGTGGGTGTCAGGTATTGTGTCTCAGTGATGAAAAAGCAATTAAGACATAAGGTTTCAGTCTGTCAACTCAGGAGAGGCAGAACCCAGTCCAGAGCACAAGACAGTCTTGAGAGTTTTTAATTTTTCTAGCAATTGTCCTTGTTTGCTACCTACGCATGTTTCCTCCTTTAATCTTCATCCATAGCTTTAGCAGGCAGGCAATATTCTCTCCATTTTACTACTATGGAAAATGGAGTTGAAAGTTTTTAAGCTTCCCTGTTACCGTTGGTGACCCCTAAATGAAAACCGTGCCTCTGGCACTGTGCAGCCCCTGCGAGAGCGGTGTGGCCACAATGCCTGGCCTGTGACGCTGGAGAGGAGGCTTAGCCTGGGGAGGGCTCAGCAGGGCTTCCGGGGTGCCCAGTCTGGAGAGGCAGTGTGCAGAAGGGGACAGGGAGAGACTTTGTCTAAGCTGGGAAGATGACTGTTGGCCGTTAAGGAAAAAAGTGGCAGAGCATTTCCCAGGGCAGAATTCCACAGTTATTTTGGGGAAACTTCCCACAGGACAAGCACCATGGCACAGGTCTCTCTGAGCAGGCTCTGAGTGGGAGCGCAGAGTGGGAGGGAAATGCACCCCACAGGCTGTGAAGAACATCAGGAAAGAGTCAGAGAAAGAGCCCGGTGGAGGAAGTGTGGGTTGGAGAAGAACACGCTCCCAACTTCCCTGTGACTACCAAGGGTCACAGGAGACTGCTGTGGGGTAGCCCACACTCCCGTTGCTGGCTACGTCATGAACTCTGCCCCTGAGATGTTTCCAGCCAACCATGCACAGTCATCCACGTGTGGAGTCTGAGGGCACGGAGTCCAGGGGGGTCTCCACCAACAGATCAAGATCTCAAAGTGCTTCTTTCATTAAAGCCGCACCACCCGGCCTGCCTCCGATGGAAGAGGACAGAATTTCCTGGTTGCCACTAGAGACCCACACAGGAACCCAGGTGGCTTTCAGGACATTCACAGTGAGTCCCAGAGCTGCAATACCACTTTGTGGGCCCCAGCTGGTGACCCGCCTACCCGAACAGGCACTGGGCTTTCCAAGTTGTCTTTTCCCTTGCAACCTAGAACACAAACACACTGTGCTATAGTTTCTTGTCCAAAGTATGTTTCTATTTCTCTGACTTTGTTTGACAGAAGTGAGAATTGAAAGCTTGATTCGAAGGGTAAGAGGCAATAAGGAAGAAGCACCCCCTGGAAAATTAGTTTAGGACTATGAGACGGTGACCTGAGTGTGTTCCCCTTGATGCCTACTTCTCCTGGCCCCTGAGGGCATGCGGATATTGTGCCCTGTCTGAATGTGCCCCATGCCCTCTTTCCTAGTCGTGGCAGATGGTTTGTCCTTTGGTGGGGGGGAGACTTCTTCACTGAAGCTACTGTAATTGCCTTGACTCTACAAGAAGCTTGATTCCTTAGTTTTATTTTATTATTTTAAAAGCTGAGGTTTGGTTTTCGTGGCAGATGTGTGGGAACACTGGAGATGTAGAGGGAGAGAGAACAGTCCTCTGATATTTACTCCTGTAGAAAAATGTGCTATGGGTACCAGGCATAGGCAGGGAAGACACACACATTCCTGGCAGAAGGCCTGACGGACGCTTAGGGGACTAATCCTGGCGCTTCCTTTATTTTCTTTTTAATGGGATGTCAGTTCTGAAGAATAAACAATCTTCCCTGAATCCAGAGTTATAAGCACTTATTTGTCTAGATAAAGCACAGGAAAGAAATATCATGTGCTGCCACACATCGGTCATCTTCACGGCCCTCCAGGTGAGCCACCAGGGATTCTTACTGCTCCGCTCAGTGGAGCCTGACTGGTAAACCGAGAGCTACCTGACCTGGCCCCTGAAGCAGGCCAGAGCTGACACCCAGCCTTCATCTTTGTCTGCAGTGCCATCGTCACTCAGTGCCAGAGTGCCACAGCAAAAGTGCGCAGAAAAGGTGGCGAGCGTCAGGCCCAGCACGTTCAGACTTCTCCTTTTCAAAAATTATTCCCGCTATGCAAATTGAAACGAGTGACCATGGTGATTTTAAGCTTCAGTTCAAATGGAAAACCCAAGGAGTGGTGGTCAGAACCACACCACCGCTTGGTCATACCTCAGTCTTCTGAAGCGGTTGATTGGCATCTTCACAAAAGAAGGAACACGCCTGGGCGGGACTGTGCGATGTGTCTGGATTCTGAGCTAATTCATTTGTTTATGGATTTTTTTCTTCTAAAGGGACAGTTATGTGCCAAGCCCTTGTCTCCCGGTCCTGGAGCTCCTATCTGGTGAAAATAGCACCCAAGTGGGCAGGACACAGCCCACTAAGGGCTGTGTGCAACCCAGGCACAGTCTCCATTTACTCGGGGCCCTGAGGAGCAGGGCATCAACTCTGCTCAGGGAGAGGGGAGAGTTCTGGGCTCTGCGGCACCAGGAAAATCCTCCTTCTCGTCAAGCTTCACCCCGCTCACAGTGGGAACAAATGTTCACGGAGTCCCGGCCAAATACCTGAGGATGATGCATCCAGCTGACCATGGTTTATCCCCGTACGTTGGCAAATAGCTCTTCCTCAGCAGCAGGGAAGCTGAGCTGGATTCCAGATTCCCAGGGCTTTATGGGGCATCATGGGAGTGCACCCGGCTCCTGGCTTCATGAGGATGCCCCTCCTTGCAGCTGTCTCCAGATGTTGTCCCCCTTCCCCACGTGCTGGCATTGGAATGTAAGCTGCCTGCTCCAAGCCCCCACCTCAGACCTCTCCCCTCCTCCACCACCCACTGTGACGAAGCCCTGGGACCACAGCATTGCCACCCTTCTTGGCGACTTTACTCAGAAAACCTACAGATCATTTCCCTCATTTCGTAGGGCGTTGGTAGAATTGGGTTTCTGTGTGAAATTCTGGATAATTTCAGTTTCCACTTGGGTGAGCCTTCTCGCCCCCTTCAGCTCTTCTCCATCCACAATCCCGCCTTCACCACCCCTCGGCCAGTCACACCCGTGGTTATGAGCCAGATTCATCATTTCCAACAATTACACCTCTTAGAAGGTCAATTTCAAGCAGTTCTACTTTTCCAAGCCATTCTTGCTAATCTTCTCATTCCTGAATACCCACAACCACACCAGGATCCCAGCCACACTGTTCCATCCCCTCTGCCTTTCTCTGTCCTTGCCCCTCTGTCTTGTCCCTTCCTCCTCACCCAGTTCATTCCTGTGGCCTCCTGGCACCTCCCTACCCCCTTCTACCTAGATCACACTCCCCAGAGACCTCTAGCGCTGATTAATTCCAGGACTCCTATTCTCTGATAGCATGTATAAAATTCAATATTTTTGGAAACACAAGTTCAGGCCACCAGATTTCACTTTGAGTTCATCACCCTGAACTTCGGAAGGCACTGAGTGGGACCCGACTACCCTCTCATGCATCCTGGGACACTCTTTCCCTTCTATGCGACTGCTTCACACCTTTTTCTCTTCCTCAAAGTTGCGAACCTTCAACTCCACCCTCTGTGGAGATGACCTGGATCTCTGTTGTAACTGAGGGTGCGGAAGCCATGTGAACGGGCCTTCACATGCCTGTGCCTCGCCCCTACCTCCTGCTGGAATCTGGGTCTGCTGTTTGCTACACTCTCTGAGCTTTCTTGCTCCTTGCTCAGTTAGTCCTGACACTGTGCCCAGCCTCTCATCCTCCCCAGCCGTCCCGAGTCTTTCATATCTCAATTTTCTAACCTGCTCTGCCAGCGCATAAACTTGCCGTTATTGCTCTCATCGTGAGAAGGGAAAGACAAGAGCCCCCTACCCCGTCGCACACTTTCTGAGCTACACTTTGACCCCTCTCCCTGCCATTCTCCAACCTGCTCCCTGCTCCGCTCAAGTTTTCCACTCATCCTCCAGGTAGGGCGGCCTGAGAACTCCATGGGGCTGAGGAGGGGATCAGTTCTGTCCACGCTGCCTGATCTGTCTGCGGTCTTTGGCAAGGAGATGCTGCTTCCTGGACCGTGAACCTTCTGCGGCCTCTTGGTTTTTTATTAGGATCGGTCCTCACCTGCTATCTAGTTATCCTTGTGCCTGTGTAAATTCTGTTTAACCTTCAAGACCTCGCCCTGCTTGCGGGGTCCACAAATCCACGCCAGGTACTGCGCCTGTGGAGCCTTCTCCCTTCTCTGAAGCCTCTTTCCATCTGGTTGAGGCAGCACGGGGCAGCCCTTGGCTGCTCTCCATATGCGCTACGTGCGTCGAGTCTTGAAACCCAAGCACCAGTAACCCTGAGGACGACATCTACACCTTTATGCTACGGTTGGTACTTTGTGGACGTAGGTGGCGGGGAGCAGCTACGTGGGACAAACCCGACCAAAGTGCCCACTGTCCCAGGACGGTGGGTGGGCAGCAAGAGGAGGGTGCTGGCAGTGTGGATGGTGCCGGGGCTGGTGTTGAAGCAAGGGGCTTGTTTACTCCGAGACCTCCTCTAAATGTTCCTGTGATGACTATCTGTAGTGTCAACTTGAACAAGAAATGCTCGGCGATTGGCCTAGCACAGTCCTGGTGTGTCTGGGTGATGGACTTACTGAAGAGAGGAGCGACCCAGTGTGGTCTGCTGGTGGGTAAGAGCAGCACCAACCAGCAGACTTGTGTCTTGGATGGAATAAAAGGGAAAGAAGAAGGAGGGCTGGCACTGCTTCCTCAAAGGGCCTCTGGTCTTCTCCGTCAGCTCTGGACGTCATCTCCAGGTCTCCAGCACAGACCCTCCAGCTCCTCTGTATGGACTCGCACGGGACCTTGCAGTGAGCTGCACACCTCTGACTTTGAGTGGCGCCTCTGGCTGTCCAGCCTTCTCCCACCACTGATTCTGCAGGTGGCCACTGAGGCCCGCCTTGAGGACCCTTTTCTGTCACTTATATCTGTTCCTTTAGTGCTGGCCTTGAGGGCTGCACTTCTGTGCCCTTGCTGTCCCGCGGGGTGCCGGGAGGGGAGGTCTCGCCCGCTTTTCAAAGGTGATGCCATCAGCCGGGGTGACTTGAGGAGCGTGCCCTGGACCGTCTTTCCCTGCAGCATGGGAGGGCAGCTGCTTGGTACCCGCACGGTACCTCCTGGCAGAGTCTACAGAACTGAGCAAGACCTGGAGCCGGCTCTGAAATAGGGTGCAAAGCAGTCATAACTTTAAAAGAAGTTCTACGTTCTGAATACGGGAACTCAAGTATTCACTGACAATAAACATTTTGGTGGCAATCAAAGATTTGAGTCCATTTAAGAGTTTATATTAGAAGATTTGTTGATATTCTTGTTTCCAAAAAGGCTTTATCAGGTGAAATGGTCCTTCTCTCCGGGAAGCCCCAGATTTCTGGCTGTTTCTTTTTCCCAGGGTCCTACAGTGCCATCTTTGAAGTCTGTGATCCAATTTTGATTTTCATGCTAAATGCCCATATTTAGTAAAGGACTGAATTATCTTTTTGAGATAATCAAACTGTTTATGTTGTTAGATGGAGGGTAAGAAAGCCAGTCCCAGCGCTGCCTGTTGGGGAGCCCAACTGCCAACAGAAGACACACCCTGTTTCTGGAGACTGAGCCCTGGTGGTGCTGGGGACCAAGAGGAGGTGGGCTGGGCAGCCGCCCAGATTCTGTTCGCACAGCTCCTCCTCCTCCCCGCCCATGAGGAATTATCAGAAAACCAGTGAGTCTGGTATTTAAACATAAATTCTCCTGTAATTTGACACTCTTCAGTGGAGGTTTTCAGAGCTCAATTTCAGTTTCATCTCGGAGTGAAATTTCAGAGTTACTTGACAATAACAGGTTTGCTCTTGAAACATAAAAGTGGAAAGCGAAGTCTGGATGTGTCCACCCCTCCCCCGCTGCAGGCTTTCAGCCTCTGCCCCAGAGACAAGCGGCTGGGCTTGAGGGAGACACTGAGCCACCCTGAGCAACGGCTTCGGTACACTCCAGGGTTCCCCGTGGTAGAAATGTCCAAGTCTGTCTGAGAGAGTCCTGGGACTGAACGCAAGAGGCTTGCAGAGTCTCCTGGCCTGCAGTGCTCCACTTCTGCAGATCTAATGTGCATTTTGATCAGATACACTAGACGGAGCTGGGTTGGGTGGTCACTATTTCCATCCCGGAATTCTCTGGTTTTGAACAAAGGAAGGTTTTCTTGGTCGCTTATCTGGTTAGAGGATCGGGATAAGACAATCAAGAAGGAAGACCAGCTGGAGTGCTGCCAAAAATCGAGGTCCGGGGAGCCTCCTGCAAAGGAGATCCCCACAGGCTGCTGTGGCCCTCTGCTCGGGGCTGGACTGAGCTGGCAGAGTCGGGGTCGCTTAGACCCTGATGGGAAAGGTGGAGGCATGAGAGGCCCTTAAGATAGAAAAGCTGCTTGTAACTAATAAAATACAACTAAAAACCAAATCTGTCTCATACTTTGAAAATTAATTCCCTATAACGTTGATATAAACTAAAAATGTTAGTAGAATTAGTAAAAATTGTGGGGGGTGAAATATTAAAAGTAAAGAATATAGCTCATTGCCAGAAATTAGATGTGAAGGTGGTAGAATGTTCTTTTTTCTTGTGGCCTGAGTTTGAACAACAGCATCAGACAGTGCTTCTCCATTACTCTCTACTAGTGACATTTCAAAGACATGGAGAGACTCTGTCCAGGTCATTAATACATGACTTTATTGTGATTTACTTTGTGATAAATATTGCCAGTGGAAAAGACCTTTCTGAGATTCAACAAATCACTGTTCCCAGAAAATACTCGAAGCAGATGCATTCGGTAAGTAAAGCTTAAACTTGTACAAATTTATCAAAAGGACATTTCCAGCTCAAATAATAAAAATCTGTCCATTGGTCAAGCAACTGGGGATTGGGCAGAGGGAGAATCCAGAATATATTGCGTGTTATACCGGCCCCTGCACAGATGTATCTTGGCCGACAGCCTGCTCTGTTCGCTTGCAATAGAGTCAGTTTGGAAAGCGACATAAAACCTGCTCTATATCATGTGCGTTTTGTACACTTCACAGTGTTTTGGTAATAAAAATATGGAAAGGGTTTGTCAAAGTGTGGAAATGATAAATGATTACGTATAAATTTTTTCTTATGTTTCAGGTGGGACTGGAAGGCAGAGAGTGGCATACCTTTGCACTTTGTCTTAAATTCTTGTCACCATTTAAACAATAAGATCAGAAATTTCCCTGTTTATTCCCTTTCCCCAAAGTTATCACTCAGCAGAAGAAAAATGAAAGCAACAGCAGCAATTGGCAGGGAGAAGGAAGTGGTTTCTGTGTTTAGGCCACGGTAAAACACACTGTTCCTTTCAGACTTCTATGAAGTCCACAGGGCAGGAGCTGAACAATCACAGTCCGTTTCCCAAGGTCGTAGTTCTCACTTGAGTCACCTTGGACAAAACACAAAAATACATTTTATCTCAAGGCACTTAGTGCTTTAAAATGCCCCAGTAGTTCCCGCCTTGTTCCAGGATGGTGTTCTGGGGGCATACAAGACATGTCCCCATCTGGCCCTTGCTACTTCTGCAGTCCCGCGTCCTGATACCAGCGACCACCCGCGAGCACAGGAGTATCACGATTCGTTACTGTAGCTCCCTAGTGGACCGCATCCTGAGGCCCAGGCCTTTCTCTGACTCGTTCAACGTGTACGGCATTTCTCGGCACCTGTTAGGTGACAGACACTCGGGAGTAAGTCGCTGTGAACTCAGCTACTGATGCACTTAGGGTCCAGTGGACACAACAGGCAACTCTAAGAAGTAAACATAAATAAAATAATTACAAATTGGGAGAGGGGTTGGAAATGAAGAAAAAACCCCTGAGTCTGGACACAGAGATGATGGGTGGGGTGAAGTGTCCAGGTTAAAATGTGCCAGGTAAAGATCCAGGATAAAGATGTACAGAAAAGTAACACGTGCAGGCTCTGAAGGGAAACTCTCTCGGGTTTAAGGAGCCAAGCTTGGGAAGCTCATTCCTCTAATGCAGTGCTGGCAAACCTGTGGAACGAGTGTTATTCATTTTTCTTTTAAGGCAAAGGTTGTTAATGTATGAGTTGTTTTTTCTGAACTAAAACCTCAGTATTCAGATTTAATTGCAGTGTTGAAACTTTGCAATAAATAAGTGGGTTTTGGGTTGCAGTTTGGGCCCTCGTCTCTAAAAAGTTCGCCATCACTGATCTAGTGTATTCACTAGAAGAACAGGGTCAATATAAAACATGTGTATGATTATACATAAATGTATGTATGGCTTATGAGGCAGAAGAATCCCAAATGGCTGTCTGTGGGGTCAGAAATGGAAGATTCCAAGATGGCCATCTGTACGCTGGAGAGTAGGGGATCCAGGAGCAGTCAAAGATCAGAGCACTGAATGCTCAGTGTAGAGTGCGGACTGGAAGGCCTAGCAGATGCCTCCGGAGACCAATGTCCAAAGGCAATGGAGAAGACCAGGGCTCCTCCAAATAAAGGGCAGACTTCCTTTTTTCCCTTTTTATTCCATCCAAGCTACAAGCCTATTGGTTGGTGCCACCCACATCTGAGGCAGGTTTCCCCCTGTTTGCTGACCTACATGTCAATCATCCACGGACACACCCAGAACTTACTATCAGCTGCTACGTGGCTCTTACTCAAGTCAAGTCGACTGATCACAATTAATGGTCACAGTACATACAGAGGCAAGAGGCCAAGGTACAGATGAAGGGGGAGCTGTGTGTCAGGGCACGAAGGACTCTGCGTCAGAATAGGGACAAGTCCCCTGCACCAGCTCTGGGGACTGAACACAAGGCCTTTGCACTGAGCTGCATCCCCAGCCCTTATTTTTTAGTTGGAGGCAGGGTCTCGCTGAGTTGATAAATTGCCCAAGCTGGACTCGGCCTCCCAGAGTGCTGGGATTACAGTGCCGCCCCACCTCATTTATAGCCATCAGTTTTATTGCAAGTGCAATTAGATGTCACTGGTTGGATTTAAAAAAAGACGTAACCTAATTCAATTTGTGCCCTAAAAGATTGTGCTGGCACCTGTGCCATTAATGAATTAAGAGAAATACAGGAGGGAAAGCAGGTGGTTCATTTACTTTGGTGGCTGTTCTAGAAGATAAGTAAAGGACGATAGCGGGTGGATTCAAGAGACACACAGAGGCAGAGTCAACAGCACAGCTGAGGCTTCTGCTGCCTGCTTCCTGCTGCCTCCAAGGCTGAGTCTGAGCATTGCCTCCCCTAGAAGTTACCCTGAAGGCTCCTCACCCTACAGGATCAGTGACTTGCTCCCAGTGGTCCCCTCCAGCCTGCACCATCCTTGGACAGTGTGACGCACATACCACCGTGGTGACCTCCTGGTCTGCCTTCTAGGTCACTGACTTTTCTCCGGGCAGCGGCTGTGTCTTCCCGTTTCCACATACTCTGCCCAGGCACGGAGCCCGGTGCCCGCAGATGCAATGGTGGGCAGCGTCCTGGGCAGCGGGAAGCTCCACGGGCGGGAGCTGCTGGGTGGGGCAGATCCAGGGCTTGGGTGGATGTCGATGTGCGAAGGACGGTGGAGGGGCCGGTGCACACGAGGACACCCATGTCCATTGGAAGTACCGAGGAATCAGACCGGAAGACAAGCTGGGTTTTCCAAGGTTGTTTCTGAGGAAGGAATTCGTGACTAAGGTTGACTTTCTTGAAAAATACCTGGAGTTCCATCTTCCACCCTGCGGGACAATTCCAGGTCAGAAACACTTGCAGGTGACATACAGCTTAGCAGGTACCGTCACTTTTGACAAGGACTTGCATTTATCGGCATGCATCCGAGCACCGTGGGGCAGAAATCATAAGCAGGCTGTCTCCGGGGCTCCCTCTGCCTTTAAGCAGACTCCTGTTAGTTAATCTCCCTGAAGGGTGAGTGCCTAACATGCAGCAGGTGTCACACCTGTGCGTTAGGGTGGGGCAGAGGTCTGGATGCTCACACAGGGTCTGTCACCGAAGCCCGTGCCGTCCAGTAGGGGAAACAACTCCACACACAGTGACGCTGACGGGTGTGAATACGCAGTGTGTGTACACATAGTGTTGTGTGTTTGTGTCATGCGGGGACGTGATAGAGCGATTTATTTGTTCTTCTGGGAGGAGGAAGAAAGCATGGCTTTAGTAAAAAAGAAGCATAGCGAGTCGGATGAGGCAAGCTTGTGACCAGTCTCTCTGTTTCCCAAAGGCAGCCAAGCCCAAGGCCTAAGGGCAGCGGCTCTGAGTTCAAATCGGCACCTTTAGGACCTGTGTGACTGTGTCGGCTTATTTCCCAACTCTCCACCTCCTTCTGGCCCCTTGGAAAGCGAGACAATTACAGTACATGCCTTGCGCTGCCGTGAGGAACTGAGTTGGTGTGTGTGAGGTGGAAAGTCAGCCCGGCCTGAGGAAGGGAATGGGCAGAGGCAGAGCTGTCCCTGGCCTGCCATGGGGAGACGGAAGCAGAGCGGTGCCTGTATCTGGGAGGTCTGTGTAAGCCAGGGTAAGAGCTTCGCTTTCAAGAGTGTGACTGAGTTCTAGCAAGAACGGAAAGGTGAACCACCATGAGGGTAAGATGGAGTGGCAGATGGGCACAGCAGGAGCTAGTGAGGAAAGATCTAAAACTCAGGCTAGGAAGGCAGCCTAGGGAAAGCTCCCCTACTAAACTTGAAGGTAAAGTTTCCTCAACATTTTGAACATGGGATTCTTCCTTCCTTCTATGACATTGCAAGCCTTCTCCGGACTTGGTTTGGGAAATGCTTACTCCATTTTTGGATGATTGAATCCAGTCTCCTTATCTTTCTGTGCTCTTTGATTGTCTATTCCCACAGCCCACAGCAGCACTGCCATCAAGAAGAGGCAGATTATCTGACGATGGGCAGATTGGCAAGCGACCAAGGCCTCTACGGGCATCCGCTCCATGTCAGGTCGCAGATCGTCACCTGTCAGCTGCGGTGCCCCCTGACCTCAGCTGCCCCAGGGATGGCGAGGGGTAAAGTTGTATTTGAAGAATATTAATCTGTGCCTAGAATACCATTTAAATTGAAAGCGGGAAAGTGTAGTCCACTGGAAGCTTAGTATTACCTTTCCTGTGGGTTTGATGCAATTGTCTCAGGATAAAAATAGCAAATCCTTAGACGCATTATGCACACACACACACAATTATTTAGCAATAACCCTACAGAGCAGACAGTGTTATCCCTACTTTATAGATGAACACACCAAGTCACAAAGCCTCAGTCACTCAAATAACAAAGAGTAAAAGCAGGAGGGTCAGTGGCAGTCACCGGTGTTTAATGAATGTGTGAGGAAGGGCACGGAAGGAAGGAACGAGAGACTGGCCACGAGAGGAGGAAGATTCTGCATTCAGGAGAGCAGTGAGCCAGAGTGGGAAAGGGCTCCCCTTGGTGACCTGGACAGTATTGCAAAGAAATTACCCTCCGTGTATGAAGGCTGAAGTGGAGGTACTCCAGAGAGAGTGAAATTTACTCCTGATTACAGAGAATGCACCGCGCTGAGAAAGTTAGCGCATTTCTGTGCTGTTGGGACCAAGCCCTCCCATCACTGGCTCTTCTAAGTGCTGTTTGAAACACACACCATTTCCGCCGCCAAGAGCTCCCCGGGCAAGGCCTTACTGGATCCCAGGGGCTCCAGGAGGAAGTGGCTTCTGTCTGGAAGGGGGTGCAGGGTGTGTCCCACAGGAGATGGGGGCACGGCTCTCCACCAGACACCAGCCCGCACCCTGCCTGAGCGCACTCAGCTTCAGCCCCCGGCCCTCTGTCAGGGTCACGGCACTCGTGCCCCAGCCACTAACCAGGCTTGGTGTATGGGAACCCAAAAAGGGCGGGATAGGATTCCTGATCCCGAAGGCCTCCTAGTCAGCTGCAAGGAGGATGGTACACACGCAGGTCTGAGTTTAGAAAACAGGATTAAAAACCTGTGGTTCCGATAAACTGTAATGAGCAAGTGTGTGTGTGTGTGTGTGTGTGTGTGTGTGTGTGTGTGTGATCCTGGCTACACTTACACCCAATCAGGTATATGGAACATGGCTGTGAATAATATAACAAAAACCAACCTCCATTTAAAGTTCAGATGTATAATGTATATAGTAGTAAGGATGGCTGAGTAGGGATTCAGGACTTGAGAAGGAATATCGGGCGGGTGTGGATTATTAAGGGATGGATGGCAGGATTAGCATTTGAAGAAGGAGGGACTCGAAACACCAAATACTGGAAAATATCAGGAATACCATGAAGGGGGGTTTGGAGGGGGATTTCATGAATTATGAAATTAAGTGTCCACAGAGTACAGAGCGAACTACAAACTTCTCTTGCGAAAGCAGAATCCACACTTAGATCTTCGTGATTTAGCTCCCCCAGGCTCCCCACTTGGGTTTGTGTTTTGGTTTTGGTCTTCGGAGCCCCAGAAACCTCTAAGGCTCCAATTTGTTCATTACCAAGGTTGGCGACGAGAAGTGTTCTGGATCATTGTTCAAACCTCAGAGGAGCCCCGCCTCCTGCCTGGGCTGGAACCGTCCTCCTCTGACCCGCCTTGACCCGGAGCCAGAGCAGCTGAGCGCCTTTCCAATTAGGCTACTCTCCACGCTCAAGAGGAAGGCCCGGGCCAAAGCGTCTTTCCAGGAGCCAGCGTCACGTGTCACAGCAGGCACCCCGGCGCTGACAGGCGCAGACCCTGATTGCCATCAGCCTGCTCGGAAGCTCTGGCCACCCATCACCAGTTATCACTTGGGGCTGACATCTCGGGGGCCGCGTCCCGGCCGCGAGCGGCTTGTCACCCAGGATGACAGTCTGATCAGAATGCATGATGGATGAGGCCTCGCCATCACCCCATCACTCATGAGCAAGGAGGCAAAAAGTGTCAAGGTGGGAGTGAGAGGTGTGGAGAGGCGCTTGCTGACAGGTGATTAATGCGGACCGGTAATCACCCAGGCGCTGCCAGGAGAGTGAGCGGTCGGACATTCCTCCCCACGGCAGTGTGCCCTTCCCCATCCTGACCTCTGGGTGACAGTGTGCTACAGAAAGCCATGCAGAGGACTTCTGCCTGGCTCTGGATGTTCACGTCCCTCGGGTCTCCGGCCCACGCTTCAGACCTGGAGCCGTCCAGGGCTGGGTGTTCCAGGCTGGTTTCCAGGGTGGCACAGTGGCAGATGTGGGGACTTGAGGGGCAAGGCTTAGGGCAGTCCTGGGACACTAGGGTCCCCTCAGAGGCCTTCTCCTCAGGCACTCCTGTCGTGCTGGGCTGCCCCACCACAGGCCCAAATGCCTGGGTTGAGGGATGTGGACAAGAATCTCCAAACTGTGAGCTGAGGAAACCTTCCTTTGTTTTAAGTTGACTAGCTCAAGTATTTTGATACAGTATTAGGAAACTGGTTAATACACTTTATCCTACCCACTACACACACACACACACACACACACACACACACAAACATCATAATTCCAACTGTACCCCACAACCCCCTCATTCTTCTCAAGCCCTGAAATGCTCCCCTGTTCTGTTCATATTTGCTTTGATGGCCCGCCAGGAAGTAAGGGGTCTTGTCTGTCTGGGGCCACATCTCATTTTTTGTCCATGACCCTGGATGAAGGTAAACTTCTCTGTCTTACTTTCCTTGTCTATGTAATGGGCTTCCTCTAGGATTACAGGAGGATTTTGTCTTTGTTGTTTATGGTGAATGCTTAATAAGTGCTTGGTGATATTACTACTGTGTTTCCTACCTGAAGCAGAAAAGTTTCAAAAGAAGCAAAGATAGTGTAGACTGTTGGCACCTGGAGGAGGCTGGTGTGGTAGGCTGGAGTAGTGGGAACTGGGATGCTTGAGGTGAGATGAGAAGTGGGGACTTCAGGATGGAGAATGAGGAGAGAGAAAGAGACACAGAGAGAGAGAGAAAGGGAGAGAGAGAGCCTGGAGCCAATGTCACATGGCCTCCTCCATGCCCTGCGGAAGACCCCAGCATTGCAGTTGGACACAGAGCTCAGACAGAGACCTGGGGGCTAGGCAGCCGGCAGCTAGAGGTGACACAGCCCTGCCACAGACTCCTAGTGAACGCAGGTGCAGACATGCTGTGTCCATCCAAGAGGCAGAAGCCACGGCGATTATTCTGATGGAGAGGATTCAGTGGGAAGACATGGTGATCAGGCTTGGCAGAGCTGAGGTAGTGGAGAGAATCCTAGGGGACTGGGAGCAACTTCAGGTCTGGGTTGAGCGAGCAGAGTGAGGTGCTTCTGGGATGCAAGCTCGGAAGCTCGATGGAGGATCTTTGCCGCCAAGAGGGTTGGGCGGCACTCAGCTGTGGAGGAGTCCTGGAAGGGGTAACATGGCTGGCTTTTCTTTCCTTCTTTTCTGGTACTGGAGATTGAATCCAGGGCTTTCACCCTGAGCTACATCCTCAGCCCTTTTTTATTTTATTTTTTATTTTGACATAGTCTTGCTAAGTTGATAAATTGCCCAGGCCGGCTTGAACTTGTGATCCTCCTGCCTCAGCCTCTCAGAGTCATTTGACTTTTAAATGTTGAAAAAACTAGTTGTAAACAGGATTCAACAGCAAAACACTTACTGGAATGGGGAAATGAGGCCACAGTCCCACAGACAGGAGGACGAAAGCCCAGGAAAGAGGGCGTATTAGTTAGGGTTTTTTAGAGGAACAGAATCAGTGTAAAATATAATTACTCACAGGGATCTATCAGGTGGTGTACAGGACCGGAATCAGGATCGGAATCAGCAGAGTCCAAAGGCCAAAAGAGGTCAGGGGACACCTGGGAGGCACTGGGGCTCTTCCAGAGCTGGGGAGGACTTCCTTCCTGTTCTGTTCCCGTAGGCTGGAGCCTATTGGTCAGTGCCACTTGCATCTGGGATGGGTCCTCCCTCTTCAGTGTATGGCCTGCACCTCAGTCATCCACAGGCACATGGACCTTCCTAATCCGCTGAGTAGTCCTTGCTCAAGTCGACATCTCACAATTCTGGTGGCAGGAGGAGCAAGCAGGCTTGGCCTGGGCCCTGCTGGAAGGGTGCAGCCAGGAGCAGCTGGTGCGGAAGGGAAGCAGTCGCCACACCTGTGTCCTGCATCCCAGGGTGTGAGAGCGGGTCCCTCCTGCCCGGCACTCTGCCCCACCCTCCTGGCCACCCGGCACACAAGCACCGTGTGTCCCCAAAGACCTGGGCAGAAGAGGGGAGAGGGACACAGAATGCGCAGTGTGGACCAGGATGGAGACCGGGACCCGGGACAGAGAGGAGCTGAATGTCCACAAGGGCCAGTGAGAACGGCGAGATGAGGAGGAGGAAGCAGGAGGACGCTGGGGTTCGGAGGGCCCTGGGGAAGGGCCCCTCGGTATCCACACCTGGGCTGGCCCTCCGCGGGCTGTGACAAAGCTCCAGAGACTTGCATCGGCACAAGCAGATTTGTGTTGTGGTAAAAGCACAACGTGACAGTACTAGACCGGTACCAGAATGGCCATCGCCACATCGCAGTTGTCTAGACTTTTCCATCTTAGTTGTGGAATGAATATGTGCCCCAAATCACGAAGGCGCAGAAAGGTGGACAAAGAGGACGCTCACTTCTCTGCATCCATCGCTAACCATTTAAAACGTGTTTGTCCACTCTCGATAGGGAGCACAGGGAACTGTGAGCGGTTGTTTTCGTTTCCACCTTCTCCCACACTCTTTCCTCTTTGAAACAAGGCCGCAGTGAAGCGCTGCGGGGGGACGGCAGGCCTATGATGGATGCTCCTGTCTCACGGTGGCTGTTGTGGGCTTGGCGCCACATCCCCTTCCTGGATGTTCTGCCGCTCAGGGCTCAGGGCTCGCAGGCAGCATGGGCCAGCGCCTCTTATTCAAGGCTGGCTGGCACTGCCGCTTGACAGCCCCGGACAGGTAATGTCTGAGCAGGTTTCAGTCAGGAGTGCAGAGTCCTTACGCTGGGACAGCTGAGGGGGGGCATACTTCCTTTCTGTGGTGTCCCTATCTGGGTCTTTTGAGCATTTTTTTATTGAGTTGCTATTCATTTGTTGAAAATATTTTTCCAAGTTTGTCATCTCTTCGGCATGTTGGCTTCTGTTTGCTGCAGGAGTCAGTTTCCTGCTCTCAGGTTATGACAGAATTCTCAGTGCTTCTATAAGTACATTTTGGATCCATTTGTACAGTTCCAGTTACCTGGGGTCCCCTTTCCCGCTGGCTACCCGGACTCAAAAGTCCATCTTTGCCACACAGATGGGAGGTGGCTTTGGTATTACACTTTAAATGTCCCTGGGTACCTAAATCCCCTTTTGGAGATTTCTTTATCCTGCTAATTTGTTTATCGACTCCCAAGTCAATATCACACTATTGTAATAGCTGGTGCTTTATAATTTAGTATGAGATATTACTTGAACTACTCGTTTTTTTCCCAGAATTCCAAGTATGATTGTTCTCAAAGAATCAATTTCTTATCTAAGCTTTAGTCTTGTAAATGCCAAAGTCCTGCTTTTCTCTGTTTTCTAAAATACATTGCCTATTAACCTAGTTTTTAAGTAGATACTACTAGGTAGTATTTAATCCTTCCTTGATGACTCAGGGCCTTTATTATGAACACTACTCGCGCTGGTGAACAAGCGAGATCCCGAGAGGTGGAGGAACACCCGCATCAGTGCTACACTGATGACTCTCTCTGTTCTAAATTTATGAATTCAGGCATCCTTCATGTCATATTCACTAATGGGTTAAAATGTTTGGATTAAACTGTAACCAAGGGCTGGGGATTTGGCTCAGTGGTTAGAGTGCTTGCATTGCAAGCACAAGGCCCCGAGTTCGATCCCCAGCACCACAACAACAATAAAAAGAGAAATACTGTACCCAGGTATAGATTTGCTTGATAGTATCTGTGTGTGTATGTGTTACTGGGGATTGAACCCAGGGCCTTCGCCTTGAGCGACACCCTTTATTATTATTATTATTATATATATTTTTTTGAGACAAGTTCTTCCTAAGTTACTAAGTTATCCAGGCTGTGCTTGAACTTGTGATCCTCCTGCTTCAGCCTCCCAGAATGCTGGGACTGCAGGCAAGCCTTGCCACACCCAGCCAGTATCTTTGTCACGGAGGGGGTGAAAGGTTTGGCTCCAGTGTGCCTTGTCTGTAACACTTCCCACAGTTCCTCCACAATACTGATTTCCCTGTCTAGACACACAGCGTCTTGCTGATGTGTGGAATACGCATTGCGCTGTGACTGGCAGTTCAGTGGTTTCCGTGCACATCTGTCCTGTGCCTCACTTCCGCCACCCTGGCACCCCCACCCTGGCACTGTGCCTGGAACTGTGCCCGGCACCGTGCCCCAGCGCTTGTCTCCCTACGCTTTGGGCCTGGACCCTCATGATGGACGACTGTGCTGCCCGGAGCACTGAGTGCCGAGAGCCTGGCCTGGGGCCTGCCGTCTGCTCCCTTCTGTGCACATGAGGGTGGGACTCGGAGGCCTCTCCCGGAGCCTCTTACCCAGCCGGACGCCTCTACTCCTCCGCAGTCGCCTGAATACAGCCCCCAGCACCATCTCCTCCCCGCGGCCCTACTGGGCCCCTCGGGGCCTGGCTGCTTCCTTGGCCTGCCAAGACTGGACCTCGTCTTCTGGTGGTCCCTGGGAGGCCGACTGTGTGGCCACCTCTTCCCTTGCTCAGCCTCGTGTCATACGAGAGATTTAGTGAACAGGAAGACCCCCGGAGACGGCCTGCGCCCTCTGCAGCCCCCGGGCTTCTGCTTTCTCCTCAGCCGAGCAGCAGCGTACGGAGCCTGGGTTTTAAGCCCGACACTCTCCATACGAGTTTCTCTGGCTTTGGTGGTCTCTGCTCTGGCCGCTTTGTCTCCCCTCTGTCCTGCGTCGACAACAGAGTGACGAGCGTCCCTAAGCTGTTCTGCCTCCCAACAGCGACACCCTGGTTTGTATGTTTGATACCTTAATAATGAAGGGCAATTTCTGGTCAGCAGTGCTATTAAGATTTTTTCTGGATTCTATATTCTGCCTCCGTCCTCTGGGTTTTCTACCTACTCAGAATTCACTTTAACTATGTAGTTTGAATGCATAAAGAAAATGTGGTATTTACACACAATGGAGTACTAGTCTCCCATGAAAAAGATAAACTTTAGTCATTTGTAGGAAAATGGATGCACCTTGAGACCATAATGTTAAGTGAAATTGAGTTTAAATTGCACAGTTTCTCTTATGTAAGAAACCCAAAGTATAAATAATTTAAAGAGCAGAGTAAAAATAGACAATATGGGCTGGGGATTTAGCTCTGTGGTTAGGGTTCTTGCCTTGCAAGCACAAGGCCCTGAGTTCGATCCCCGGCACACACACACCAAAAGATAGATAATAGGAAACAGGGAGATAGATCTTCTGCAAATGGGAAGGGGATCAAGAAATGGGGGGAAATGGGAGGGAGGGAAAGGGAAGGGGATGTAAAAAGAATTAAGATGTATTCAAATAAAAAAATTAATAAAAGAGATCTATCTTGGGTGGAGCACTGAAAAAGATGTAGTTTGCTTTTTCTTCCCAACCAGCCTAGAAGCAATTAAATCAGTTTAGCTGACTCGAAACAAGACACAGTCATGACAAAATTACTATTATTTTAGAAAATGACATAATTGCATGAGTATAATAGGCTGGGACCTTTCAAATGTACTCTCACACCTCAGTTTATTCCATGCTTAAAACAACTGTATAAATCAGGCACGGGCAAGAAAGCAGCGCAGCTAGCGAATGGAGGAGTTGTCTTCTGAAGCTGCTGGCCAGTCCCAGAGCTCAGTGTCTCGCAGCTCTGCGAGGATTCCTGTCTGGCTGCCGGGTGCCCGTGTCTCTGCGTGTGCACCCCCCGCATCAGGCAGTTCCGGCATCGTCCTAGCTCATTAGTACTGAAAGTGAGCGTGGTGCTCTGCCCACAGCAGACATGGAGAAGCGCGTGCCGAGCCGAGTGTGTCTTAGTGTGAGTGAGGCGTCTCTGCTCGCACACGGTGGGAGCCTCGTAACTACGCGCTTGGCGATCGCAGTACACGTGTGGGGCGATGCAGACAGCCAGCCGGCCCCCGGCCCCTTGTTTTCTGCATCTGCCCGACGCAGAAAGGCAGGACGGCAGAGGCAGGCCATCTTAAAGGAGCCCTTGTGTTCCTCAGGAGCTGCTGATTTTACTGTGGCTTTCTGGCGGTGTCGCTTCCTTCCTCCTCTGTCTGCTCCTCCCGGCTGGGTTCCAGGCCCGCTCGCCCGCCCTCCCCACGCGTCGCCCGGAGCGGAGGGACC
>PVJO010000131.1:0-27500 GCA_004026905.1 Hystrix cristata
GCTGGGGTCAAGTTCAAAAGCCCCAGAAATCCTTTCAAAGATTTTAAAGTACCATTCTGTTATAGGATGTGTAGGTGTAATTTCCAGGCATTGACTACAACTTTTGAGAATTTTTTCCTCATGGGGGAAAAATTATTTTGAGACATTAACTTGTGTTTATCAAATGTTTTACATTTTGTGGATACTGTAGAGGTAATTGTTAAAAAACAAATTAGATAAATTCGTAAAACATCTGAGTTATTTATAATTAAGTTAAAAATACTCTTTACATTTGCTAAGTATAAATTCATGTACTCTTAGCTTCTTAAAATTTATAAATGATAATATGTTTAAGTCTATCAAATGTGTTTCATAGATTGTTGATAATATATCTATATAACACTGATATAAGATGAAAAGATATCTGATCCTTTAATAAGTTTCAGCATAATTATTCAAAAGGGACAATAAATATGTGAAAATGGAGACTTCTGTCAAACAATAGGTCAAGTTAAAATTAGCTTTAAATAATAAGTCTCGAAGTGATTGAGGGTTGCATCTGTTCTTCGTCTTAAAATACTCTAAGGTTAATAATTTGTAAAAGCACAACTAATTTAATATTCTAGTACTGTAATTGTTTTTAAAAAGTCTTTTGCTGTGAAGGGTTATAGCTATGAGTATGGTCTGTTATTGGGTCTGTTTACATCCTAATGTTAATAGCTTTAAGAGATATTAAAAAGCTTGCTTGCTTCTCTGTAATAGAATAAGTTGATATTATTTTTACTGTCTAGTCTTTGCTTAAATTAAGTACTTAAAATGAGTTTTTAGAAATCACTTTGTTTTTACAGAAAAGTTTCACAGGGTTCAAGGACAAAGATTTTCAGGCATTTTCCCCCTCAAGTATATGTTCTTTTCTAGATGTACAGTGTTTACATCTATAGATGACATAGTTTGGGACACAAATATGAGTTAATGAGTTTAAAAACTTCAGGGGCTGGGGATTTAGCTCGGAGGTTAGAGTGCTTGCCTTGCAAGCACAAGGCCCCGAGTTCGATCCCCGGTGCAAAAAAAAAAAACAAAAAAAAACAAACAAAAAATTTCTGATAAGCTATGTGTGGGTGGAATAATTTTGTAATAGTGTAAAAGTTATGTTTTTGATGTAAATTGATCATATGTTTGTTTGTTTGTGGTTTTTTGTGACAGGGTTTCTCTATGCAGTTCAGGCTGGCCTTGAACTCACTGTGTAGCCCAGGTTGGCCCCAAACTCATGGCAATCCTTTTGCCTCAGCCTCCTGAGTGCTGGGATTATAGGGATGCGCAATCACACCTGGCTGATCATATATGTTAACAGCATAACTTTTGAGTAAAACATTTCTAATTAGAGACAATCTGTTCTAAGAGAAATATTTTTAAAATTAAAAAATATAATGTACAGGGACGATGTTAGTATCTTCATTTAAAACAACAAGCTTAGGATATTGATCTATTCTTAGCAAAATTTACAACAAAACTTTAAAAGAGAAGCATTCTTGTTTGTTTGGTTGGTTTTTTGAGACAGGGTCTCACTATGTAGTTCAGGCTGGCCTTGAACTCACTATGTAGCCCAGGCTGGCCTCTAACTTGTGGTGATCCTCCTGCATCTGCCTCCAGAGAGCTGGGATCACAGGTGTGTCCCACTACACCTGGCTTATAAAAGAAATTTTATATTTGTCAAAATGACTTGTGTTCTGTACTATATTGAGTATTAAATGGATAAGAAAATTAAGCCTTAAGAAGTTTATATTTACTTAGGTATCTGTTTAAAGTTTTGTTTTACAATTCTGGTTATATAAACTATTATGTCATTTTCCTTATTTTTAAATATGTAACTGTCTTGGTATAATGCCATCAGTTGTGATTGTTGTCTTAATAGGTTATAAAAGTAACTAAATTGTTTTGGTAAATTGCTATCTGTGTGTTACTTATAGTCATATAATTTACAAAAGTCATGTCCCTCTTGGTAGATAAGAGACAATTCTGCTCAAAAAGGTACATTCTTAGTAAAATAGACATTCATACTTTTACACTGTTATTCAAAAATGTTTACAGTTGGTCTTGGCATTTGTAAATGGTGTGGTTTCTTCCAAATGATAATTCACATTGGTTTACAAGAGGAGGGGACTCTTAGTATTTGCTTGATATATCTTTCTGGCAGAACTAAGCTTACTTCACAGAAATATTGGCTTTCTTTAATTAACTTGGTCACACAGTGTTTTTTGTTTTCATTTTTTGGTGCTGGGGATCGAACTCAGGGCCTTGTGCTTGCAAGGCAAGCACTCTAACCACTGGGCTAAATCCCCAGCACTGGTCACAGTGTTTCTTAGTTCGAGTCTACAGTACAGACTGGATTTGCTTTGCTCTTCTTGGCTTGTTTTATGTTTGCTCGTAAGCTTCATAACTATTTGTCAAAATTTTCATCTTTTAGGATGCTGACTACAAAACAGGCTCAGACTGGGGTTGGGGATTTAGCTCAGTGATTAGAGTGCTTGCCTCACAAGCACAAGACCCTGAGTTTGAGGCCCAGCACCAAAAAACCCCCAAAACAAACGAACAGCAGGCCCAGACTTGACAGTGGGCTCTAGATAAACTCAACCTAAGAACCACTCTTTCTAAATCTCTGCTATTGCTCCAATTTAGCAAGAAGAGCTTATGACACTGACTTCAGTCTGTCTGTCACATCCCCTGCAACGTGGGACGTGTCCTGACGACTGTCACTGGGGGAACTACCTCAGCACTGAGGGGTGAGGCTGCAGAGGGTTAATTGGCAATACCTTCAAAAAGAAAGAAAATATATTCAGAGACAAGGGGGAAAGTTTTGAGTATCAAAGAATCACCTGTGTGACGACTCTACTGAAATGAGTAGAGCTGAAGAGGTTGTGAAAGGTTTTATGTATGATTATCTTAAATGCAGAAAAGGCCTTCTAGCAGGTGTGATGATTAAACATCTTCTGACTTTAGCTTTCTTTTGTATGTGATTTCACAACCTTTAGAGATGCTTTTTCAGGCTCAAACTTCTGGCTTTCCCTTGCTTGTGTTCCAGCTGCTGGTAATGGAATATGCATACCAATCCAACATGAGACAGCCGGCCAGATGATGTGGCACCTCGAGTCCTTCAACACTGAGGGCTGAAATAAGCAAGACGGGTGGGGGATTGTAACCAGTCCTGGGAAATGGAACTTCAAAAAGTTAGGTTTCTTTTTCTTTTAGAAATAAGCAACTTCTCTAAACTTCCTTCTTCTTAGCACATAGCCAACACCTTCTCCTTTTCTTAGCCCAGATAAAGTGGCAGAGTATGCAGGTGTTGGCATTAGGAGGCTTGGAGCTCAGTTTCCTTTCCATAAGAAAGGAGACAATGAGCAGAAAGTGTCTAGAAGTGATAAAGCAAGTGTGAAGATTTACATCATCTCTCTATGCTCCCCCTTCCCTTTGGCCCTTACCAGAAGAGACTTTACCCACCTGTACACAGTAAGATGGCAATTTGAGTCAAATGGGCCTCTCCATCTCCTCGGAGCTAGCTTTGAATAAATCCTTTTTACCAAAACATATGGCCCTTGATTTAGTCGATGGCAAGCAAACAAACCTCATTGTGAACCTAAGTAGCTGGTAACAGCCAAGGTTAATATTACTTTGATAAAAATTGTCTGGGGAGGAGCTAGGAGTCTCTGAGTTTTCTACACTAGCAGCAACAGTCATTTGATATGTATATCAAAATGTCACAGCTATGCATAGTGCTGCACACCTGTAATTCCAGGGCTTTGGGAGGCTGAGGCAGGTGGATGGCAAATTTGAGCCCAGCCTGGGCAATTTAGCAAGAACCTGTCAAGGAATAAAGAGAAAGGGGGGCTGGGGATTTAACTCAAGTGGTAGAGTGCTTGCCTAGCAACTGCAAGGCCCTGGGTTCAATCTCCAGCGTGCACCCCCCAAAAAAAGAAATAAAGGGAAAGGGCTAGGAATATAGTTCAGTGTGAAGGCCCTGGGTTCAATCCCCAATACTGGAAAAACAGCAAACCATACCATACCTTAAATACAAACAATTGAAAGAAAAACTAAAAAAGAAAAAAAAGTCTTTCCAGGTTTCTTCCAGACTTTACTTGCTTTCTTTGAGAGTGGGTTTGAGAGGGACATACAAGCTGTTCTTCCTGATGAGGACCCAAAAGGTGGCCTCTGAGGCCACTGAGGCTACAGTGTACTTACCTTGCCAACGACACTGCAGCCTTCGCTGTAGTGTGAGGGCGCAGGGTCGGGGGAAGAGTCTTCCTCCTCAGAAAGCCTAGAGCAAGGTCTTCTTTTGGCTGCAGTATGCTGCTGCAGGCTCACCTGAGGGCTGACAGTCTTTGAAAGACTAACTTCGGAGCAAGGCAGACAAACCCAGCACTACCTTGTCCTGTTTTGTGTAATTAGGAGGACCACAGCCTCTTAGGGAATCAGAATCTTAGTTTCCGCCGTTTGAAGGTGGGGCGATGACATCTACCTTACGGGCTTATTGTGAGCACTACAATAGTAGTGTAACCTTCCTGACAATAGGGTTTATAAACAGAAGTGATAAAGATTGTGTCCTTAGTGTCTAATGAAGATTAGGGGGTGTTGTGTTGGCGGCGGATCTGAAAGGCCTGCTCTCTAATCCGTATCCTTTTTACTAGCTCTTAGCGAGACTTTGTTTTTGGAGGTGGGGAAGTTCCAAGAGTTTCTTCTACCCTGTTTCTTCCCTTAATCTGCTTACTCTAGTGTAGGATAGAGCAGCAATTGAGAGCAAAGTGATTCAGATGGAGTTAGGCCCTGCTGGTTTCCTGGTGGGTGACTGAGCACATCACTTAACTTTGCTCAGCTTCCTCCTCTTTGATAAAACAGGTAATAACAATGCTTACTTCAGGGCTATTAGGGTTGAAAGAGAGAGGGTCTGTAAAACATTTAGCATGGGGGCTGGTAATTAGAAGGTGCTTGATAAGAGTGATAGTGGCCATTGTTATTACTACACGAATTTATCCAACCCCTTCCGACTTTCCCTTTCGCTTTCCCCTGGGTCCCTAATGTAGTGGCTGGGAGGATACCATTCTTCTCCAGCTGTCGGATCTATGCAGTCCCCAAGAAATGGGGCATTCACAGCCTCCTCTCCACTTCCCCTGCAGGCTCGGGGCCCTGGGTAGGAGAGTTTCTCTTCCAAGTGTGTAATTTATCTGTTCAATCTTGAATGCCTGCTTACTGCCAAACAGGCAGAGTGGAGAGGTAGAGAGAGAGAGGTGAGAATTCAGCATTTGCTAGGAAATTATCCCTGCTTTCAAGGAGGTGAGGAGGTCACCGTTTAGTGAAGGAGACAAATATGTAATATTTTGTACCAGGTGGTGTGAAAAGTGTTGTGGTAGAGGATTACAAAGAGCTGTTCGAATGTCCAGGAAAAAGTGACTGAGCCCCCCTTCCCCATGAGTTAGGGAACTTGCCAGGTACAGCGGGGGCAGGGCGTTTTCGTGCTGGGACTCCAGGAGAGCTTGATACTGTGCCAATACTTCCTTGATTTTATAGCTTTAGAATTTTGTGTCAGGGTTCTGAATTCCAAATTCAGACTGTCGGCTGCATCCCTGACGTCCTCACTTGGATGTCCCAAAGCCCCTCTAATGCAGTATGCCCACAGTAGGACACAAGCCACGGTACAGACAATGTTGCTCCAGAGCCTGGACAGCTTGACATAGCTCAGAGAGTCAGGCCAGACTTCAGGCCCCTAGCCCTTACCTCCTTCACTCTAGTCCTGCACCGTGCTTATTTTTCCTGCAGCTGGCACCTTTGGCAGGGGCAGTAGGGAGGGACAGAGCGGTCAGAGCAAGGACCGATGTGCTTAGGCTGACAGCCATATATCAAAAGCTCCTAGAAGCACCCCCAGAAATACCTGAAGGGCCCTTAGGAGGGGCAAGAATGGGAACTTGGGATGATTGATATTCATGTGGCTTTGAACCTGTGGGCCTCTGAGGCCTAGTATTTTTTATGCCTGTCCTGCTAACCAGAAAATGGCCAGGAACCACCCTTGTTTTTGTATAGACAGAGGCTGTGACAGAATGGGCATTTTGTGAATGCCTGTTGACTGAATAAATAGCTAGCTGTGAAACAAACTGTCACCCTGCCCTTGCCTTCATCCCTGACCTGCTCTTTCTCAGTGGCCCTCGTCCTGAGGAACTCTGCCCCCAGTTCACTGCACATGTCGGAACTCTGAGTTACTGTACCTTTTCTCCACTGCCTCCACCCTCCACCCTTATCATATTCTTAAATCATATTATCGTGAATCCCACTCACATTTCTCTGTCTGCACTGCGTCTGCCTGTCTGAGGTGCCAGAGCACTTCACATGAAACCCTGTGCCTCTGAACTGGTCCCCTACTTCCACTCCTTCACCCATCTCTATTCTCAACTCAGAAGTCAGAAGAGTATTTTCAAAATGCAAATGTGATCATGTCTGTCTCCTTTGTTCTCTTACACACACACACACACACACACACACACACACACACACGTTTTCAGTTTCCCTGTGGACAAAAGGCTAGAATCCTTCACATGTCTGACCTGGCCCTGCCCTCACAGCTGGCCTCTCACCTGGCTTTCTTTTTTTTTTTTTTTTTTTTTTTTGGTACCTGGGATTGAACTCAGGTCCTTGTGCTTGCAAGACAAGCACTCTAACCACTGAGCTAAATCCCCAGCCCTCACCTGCCTTTCTTACCTCCTCTCAGGCCATTCTTCTGTACGGTTTTGTGATCCACACCCTGTCCTTTTTCAGTTCCTCAAATAAGCCAGATTCCGGCCTACCCCAGTCTATACACGCACAGATTCCTTACCCTAAAACTCAATCACCGCCCTTCCCCCCACCCTTTGCAGCCCCACCCTTCCTGCCATCTCTTTTCTGCAACTACAATCATTCCTACACATTCTTCAAATATACTTACATGTCACTTCTTCAGGAAAGCCTCTTAGGCCTCAGAGGAAGGTTAGTTTAGCTCACGTTGTTATGTGCTTTCTCGGCTCCTTTCTAACAGCATATTTTAAATTTACTTCATTTGATTATTTGACTAACTTCCATTTCTGCAACTTGAATATAAGCTCTATGAGGGAGGACCTCTGCCTCTAGTGTTTGAGATTATGTTCCCAGCACCAGCACAGTGCTGGGCTGATTGTTGCCAAACCTGGTGGCACATGCCTGTAATCCTGAGGCAGGAGGATTGCCAGGAGTTCGAGGCCAGCCTGAACCACATACTGAGACCCTGTCTCAGGGGGCAAGATTGGGGATTTAACTCGGTGGTAGAGTACTTGCCTAGCAAGCACAAGGCCCTGAGCTTGATCCCCAGCACCCTCCCCCCAAAAGGTAGTCTGAGTCTTTGATATTCAAGTGAGGAAATGGAGTACCAAAAGGGAACATCAAGATGACTTGGCCAGCCTGGCCTGATGGCATATGCCTGTAATCCCACCACTCAGGAGGCTGAAGCAGGAGGATTGCTGTGAGTTCGAGGCTAGCCTGGGCTACATAGTGAGTTCAAATCCAGCCTGGGCTATGCCGTGAGGCCCCCATCTCAAAAAAAAAAAAAAGATAAAAATGACATGGCCAGAGATCTACGGTAGAGAACAAAGTGACTCACAGGCCATAACTGGCTGTGCATAAATTTTCATTGGCCTACTTAATTTTAAAAAATTGAATTTTTTTTTTTTGAGACAGGGTCTTGCCATGTTCAGACTGGCCTTGAACTCACTATGTAGCCCAGGCTGGCCTCAAATTTGTGGCAATCCTTCTGCCTCAGCCTCCAGAGTGCTGGGATTACAGGTATGTACTACCTCACCTGGCTCAAAAATGAAATTTCTTGCTAATATTTAAACATTGGACAATTTCAGATTTAAAAAGCTCTGAATTTCTAGAATTCTCTCCTTTCTTTTTACATTTTCAGTGTTGGGGATTGAACCCAGGGTTTCGTGCATGCTAGGAAAGAGCTCTGTAGAGCTACGGCCTTACCCTCCTGTAGTTTTTCATGAAGGAACCCTGGGCAGTACTCCTCCAAGCAGTGATTAGCTTCCACCTTTAGATGGCATTGCCTCTAACACCCCAAACATTCATGCTATCTGCCTGGCTGTTTATACATTTTAGTTAGGGACCCTGTTCTAGAGGGATCTTCCTGGTGGTGGAATAGGAGAAGAGATTGGAGCAGGGTGGCTGAGGGCAATGAAAGCCAGAGGCTTTCCCCAGGGAAAGAAAAGAGTTCACACTCCAGTTGGAGACACTTAGACCCAAGGGACATTACATCTGCATTCAATCAGCCTGAGTCTGGTCGGTCAGGCTTGAGGCCAGGGAGGGGTCATCTTCAGAACTATAATAGCCTTTTTCTGCCACCAGAAGCTTTGCGCGTGCTTCAAGAGAAATTGTAGGAAATTTACTGTGATATTGACTAATCTGAAAGCAAAATTTAGAATATTAACAAGATAAATGCCGCTTTTCGATCCCAGGTCCACCCCTGCCTTTCTCATGCCTCAGAGAAATACTGTAAAATATGAATGAGATCATGGTTCCCGCTACATACAAAGGAAATGGACAGCCTTGTAGGGGGAAAGACATTTAAATCATAGGCAAGATAAAAGAACAAAGAGGCATTTATTCAGTCACCCAACAAATATATTTTGAGCACCTACCATGTGCCAGAGGCCGTGATAGGTACTAGGGACACAGTGCTGGAGAAGATGGATGTGGCCACTACCCTGACAGGGCTGGTACCTACGTGGTACCAGAAACTAGAACAGGATGGAATTAATTCTGAAGTTTTACCTGCTGGGGTGAGAGTTTTAGAAGGTGAATAGGTGAATGTTTGAGCTGGGGCTGGAAAGAAGAACGAAAGTTTGCTAAGAACTGGGATAAGGGTAGAAGATTTATACTGTCAGAGGAAAGAACAGGGAGAGAGAGGGAAGCAAACTAGTGACTATGTGTGAGACACTTGAGGAATAGCAAATTATTGTACTGGAGCGACTTTTGCAAAAGAGAAAGAAGCAAGTAATTTAGCTCCTGAGTTGCTTTTTAGTTTAAGTGTCATTGGATTTTTTAAAAAGCTGGGCCTGCTGGCACACACCTGTAATCCTAGCACTCAGGAGGTTGAGGCAGGAGGATTGCTGCGAGTTTGAGACCAGCCTGGGCTACATAAGTGAGTTCAAGCCTAGCTTGGACTACACAGCAAGACCCTGTTTCAAAAAAACAACAACAACAACAACAAAAAAAAAATTTGTAAAAAAAAATTGAATTATCTAAAGTGGAAATGTTTGAAAAACAGGTAAAATGAGAAACCAATACAAAAGTAAAAACACTATTGTCCCAGTGTTGAGGTTTGTTTTGTTGTTGTTCTGATTTTTTGTTTTTGTCTTTTTTGCAGGAATGGGGATTAAACGCGGGCCTTCACTCTGAGCCGCATCCCCTCACCCTTTTCTTTCTTTCTTTCTTTTTTTTTTGAGACAGGTTCTCATTATGTAGTTCAGGCTGGTCTTGAACTCACTGTGTAGCCCGGGCTGGCCTCGAACTCATGGTGATCTCTCTCCCTCTCAGCCTCCATCCGGAGTGTTGGGATTGCAGGTATGCACCACCATGCCTGGAACCAGCCCTTTTTTATTTTTGTTTTGGGACAGAGTTTGCTAAGTCACTAAACTGCCCACACTGAGATGGAACTTGCGATGCTCCTGCCTCAGCTTCCCAGAGCAGAGTACTGAGATTACAGGGATGTACCACCATGGCCCAGCTAAAGTAAGGTAATCCTTTATAATCAACATAACACTCCTGAATTTATGCATTTGAACAAGAGGTTTTTGAATTTCTTTTTTCAAATTTCCTCTGGAGGCTGAAAAAGTCCATTTTTCAGACTATTGTCACAGGTAACACACTTTTATTCTTGAAGGTGAATTTGATTTGGGGAAACATCATTCAAATTCAGTGAATAAGACAGAAAATGAGTTGAGGAGAAAGAATTTGAGTAAAGAATTAGGTGAAACTGCACAATAGCAAATCTAATTTTCTCAGGTAACTTTGTGTGTGTGGTATTGGGGATCCGCTATATCCTTAACCCCTTTTTAATTTTTTTATTTTGAAGGCCTTACTAACTGCTAAACTGCTCAGTCTAGGCTTGAACTTGGGATCCTTCTGTCTCTGTCTTCCAGAGTATTAGGATTACAGGTCTGTGCTACCAGGCCCTTTTTTCCTGCCTTGCTTTTCCTTCCTTCCTTCCTCCCTCCGTCTTTCCTTCTTTCTTTCTTTCTTCTTCTTCTTTTTTTTTTTTTTTTTTTTTTTTTTTTTTTTTTTTTTTTTTTTTTTTTTTTTTTGGTGCTGGAGATTGAACTCAGGGCCTTCGGCTTGGCAGGCAAGCACTCTAACCACTGAGCTAAATCCCCAGCTCTTTTTCTTTCTTCTTTTGTTTACATTCCTTGTATGGAGCCCGTACATGTACATACACACCTTAATTCTTTTCGCACCCCCTGTCCCCCCTCCATCTCTTGATCCCCTTCTCCTTTGAGAAGAGATCTGGAAGTCAATTCTAACACATGAGCTTCTAAAATACTTTGGAACAATGATGGCATTGTCGGAACAAGGACGGACACACCCACTCAAGATGACTACTTCAAGACAGCACCTGTTTTCTTCATGCATGTATTCATTCATTCAACAAATATTTATAAAATACCAATTTAATAGTTACCAGGCATTGTTCTAGGTGTTGAGGTAAGTGGTGAACCAGGTAAGAGAAGATCCCTGCTTTTGTGCTATTTTCTGTACAGGACAGACAGGTAAATACTAAGTAAACAGGGTAAAGATGAGTTTTAGGAAGACAAGATACTGTGATAAAATAACTGAGAAAGGGTAGAGTTGGATAGTTTAGGTACGGTGGTCCAGGAAGTTCTCTCTGAGGGGTCCCAATGGTGAAGAAGCCAGCAATGGCCAAGTGCTAGCAGAAGAGCATGCCTAAACAGGAACAGTGTGTGTAGGGACCCTGAGGCAGGAGTTGGTGGTGTGAATTCTAGAAAGAACATATGGCTGTAGAAAATACAATGAACATGCTGGATGTGATGGCGCACAACTGTAATCCCAGCACTTGGGAGGCTGAGGCAGGAGGATCATCAAGAGTTCAAGGTCAGCCTGGGCTACATAGTGAGTTCGAAGCCACCCTGAACTATGTATCAAGACCCTTTCTCAAAACAAAACAAAACAAAACAAAAAAACAAAAAACAAACCATGAACACAAGAGGACAGTGATAGAGGTGAGATGAGCAAAGTAGGTAAGTCAGAACCTTGTATAATCGTATAGGCCAGTGATGGCAAACCTTTTGGAGATAGTGCCCAAACTGAAATCCCAAACCCAAGTCTTTATTCCAAAGTGCCAACACTGCAATTAAATCTGAATACCAAGGTTTCCATTTAGAAACAACAATTTATAAGAAAAACAAATAACATGCATGCCATAGGTTCCCCACCACTGACAGGTTATGCTAAGGAGTTGTCTCTGGCTATTGTATAGAAACTGGGGGAGGCATGAAGACCAGTTAGGAGGCTATTACAATAAATATTCAAAATATTTATTGAGCGCCTATTATGTGTCAGAAATATGCTAGATGGCAGGGATGTAATGGTGAATAAGATGTGAGGGACACACATGAGTACACTGGTGATTGCAAGTCAGTGTGTGTCTTAGGTTTTCAGAAGCAATGGTCGTAAGAGAGCAGATTTAATAGGGGACATTTATAGATTACAATATTCACCCAGAAACCAAATGCAGACAGTGCCGAATGTCCATCTAGGCACTGGAGACCCAAAAGATCCAATACAGGGCTGGGAGCCCACAGCACTGTCCCATGTACGTCCGTGTCTGCACATCATAGCTGAAAAGATCTTCCCTGGAACCAGGATACGATGCTTGCAGCAGGGATGACAACCAGAGCTCCTCCGAAGGAACAGCAGCCATCCTCAATGACAGCAAGGCCCTGAGCTCCTTCCTCGATGAGGACAGCCGAGTTCCTTTCGAAAGAACCAGCCGCAGCAGAGCTTCTCCTGGGAAACAGCCCGCCAACTAGCTACTGCTCCCACTCTGCCTTATGTTCTATCAGCAACAACGCTCAAGTGTACACCCAGCATCACACCAACTCAGTTCAGCTGGGCGTTCTGGCGCAAGTTGACTATATTAGGTCCACCACAGTGTGGTAGGTGCTAGTATAGGGGAAGGACAAGATGTTATGGGAGTACAGGGAGGGTCACCTGACCCAGGGTTAAGGGATGCTTCCTGGAGGAGATGCCAGGAAGCTGGATGTGTGGCAGGTGACGAGCTGGAGAAGAGCATTGGAGGTAACAAGAGAGGCCTTGGAGGGGAGCCAGAACCTGACGAGGATCCACAGGGAGCTCTGCATATCTGGATTTTAGAAGCATCTATCCTGTTAAGAAAGAAATCAGCTTGAGTTTATTTTACATTATTTTTATAAACCTCTTGTGTTTGCATAGAAAAGGCATTCAAAGATTTTTTTCAACAGCAGAATGCATGGTTCAGAGCCTGCCCAATTCTCAGCTGCTTCTCCCTAATCTCCTCATGTCAGTCTTATTAATCATCTATTGAGCCAAAAGTTTGAGCCTGACATTACACTCAATGTGGGAGAAAGCAAAGCACTCTGGTTGAACACCTCTGTTTTCCCTTAACTCTATAAACAGGAAAACAAGATGTTACTGCTTAGAAGTGGAAAGGCCTGCCTGGGAAACAGTCTGAGACTCTTGAGCTCTCTTGCACACAAGGTCAGGTGTGGGAAAGAAACTGGGGCCTGCTTTAAGCTTTTAAAGTGGACTTTTAGAAAATCCAGTTTATCCAAGTCTGTTGATTCTATGCCCACAATAAACGGATTCACTGAGTTTGTCCTTAACCTCTAGGGACACTGGGCTTGTGATTCTGAGTTACTATTTTTTCCAAAGTGTTGATCCTGTTTTATTACCTGGCTGGAAAACTGGACAATTCACTTGCCCGGGATGGGAGGACTGGGCGTAATCTTCTTTCTCCTCATCTCTGGCTCTTGGCCCCACCCTGGCCCTTTTTGGCATCCTTCCTCTTCTCATGGCTTAGGTGACACCCCCATCCCCCCGCCGAGAGCAGAAGGAGAAAGAAGTCTACGTGCAAAGAATGGCAGGCTCACTATCTGCTGTAGCCCCCTTCAGGCACTGGTAGAGCAGCCCAGAGCCATGCTGGGTGATTGGCCAAAGCCGGCTTGAAAACCTGGGTCTATGGCCTCCACTCCAAGAAATCCTCCATCTTCAGGCCCAGGGTGTAATCAAGCTATCCCTTACCCTCATTTAGACCTGGATGGGGACAAATTGCCACAGCAGGGCATTGGCTGCAAGCAGACACCATGGTCCTTTTCCTTCAGCACCAGCAGCTTCTGGGAGCCTTACAGATCTTGGCCAGAATTAATTTGACTCTCCAGACCTTGTATTTGTTCCTGAGTCAACTTTGGTTTTCGGTTGAGGTGGAATTTCTCAAAGAGTCTCTGCCCGGGTCATGTGGATTTTTTGTGACAAACTCCGCTCTGGGCCACCCACATGTTGCCGCACCTATCTTTGATAGGCCAGGCTGTCCCTACCTCTCTCTATAATGCATTCCTTACTCAGAATTTAGAATCATAGAAATAATGGATAATGATACCCAACATATGTTTATTGAATTCTCACAACAGAGCTGTGAGCTACTACTGCTTTCCTATTTTACAGTTGAGAAAATAAAAGCACGAGAAGGTCAAGTCTCTTGCTCAAGGTTACCAGAAGCCAGGTAGTCTGACTAAAGAGCCAAATGTTAAGCAGTGTACCACAGGTGTGACTGCTTTAAGGATTTATTTATTTACTTTTGTGATGCTGGAAATTAAACTCAGGGCCTTCACACTGAGCTACATCCGCAGTCCTTTTTTATTCTTTTGAACTTTGAGACAGGGTCTAAGTTGCTATGTTGCCCAGGCTGGACCAAACATTGTGATGCTCTTGCCTCAGCCTCCCAGTCACAGATGTGTGCCACCACACCACATGATTTAACCATAAACCCATAAATAATATAAACTGGTACATTTTGGCTCCTGGTTCTGTAAAATTTGGCATACTTACATTGACTTTAATAATCGTATAATTGGGGCTGTGGGACTTAGCTCAGTGGTTAAAGCACTTGCCTAGCAAGCACATAGGCCCTGAGTTTGATCCCCAGCACCAAAAAAAAAAAAAAATTATATAATTGTTTCATTATCATACAAGATATATTTACAAACCAGAAAAGCTGAATTTTTTTGTACCATTAAGCTTAGACCTGGATGTACTAATTTATTCTAAAACTATTATTAAGTTTCTGTGATAAAACTTAATTTAAACAATTGAGTTTGCCTTCTGCATCAGTTTTTCATTTTGGAGAGAGGAGACGTATCCTTCAAAAAAACAAAAAACAAAATGATCTGACTGGGCATGGTGGTGCACGCCTGCATTGTAATCCCAGCACTCTGGAAAGGCGGCACAGGAGGATTGCAAGTTCAAACCCAGCCTGGGCAACTTCCCCTTGTCTCAAAATTAAAATAAAAAAAGAACTGAGTCTGTAGCTCAGTACAAAGGCCCTGGGGGAAAAAGAACACTAAAGAAAACTTAAATTGGAATCTTTTCCTCTTGCTAAATTTCTCTATTATGCGTAGAGACTTCTGAAATCTTTCATTCATTTTAGAGCCCTGATGTCTGGTACATAAGAACTATTACAAATCACAATTCCTAACTTTTTTTTAAAGGACTTAGACCAGGCGCAGTGGCACACAACTGTAATCCCAGCACTCCGGAGGCTGAGACAGAAGGATCACCTCAAGTTTGAGACCAGCCTTGACTACATAGTGAATTCGAGGCCACCTTGGACTACATAGCTAGACCCTGCCTCAAACAAGCAAACAAACAAACAAAAAAACAGTATATGCCAAGTTCTGTGTAAGCCTTTAAGTCTAGGAAAAAGGATATAATTATGCCCATTTTACAGAAAGAGAAAACTAAGACTCAGAGAAGCTAAATAATCTGCCCAAGTCACCTAAATGATGAATTAAGGTTGGAATCCTGGGCTGTCTGATTTCAGAGTCTAAGATCTTAGACCACATTTACCTGTAGAGATTTACTCTAAGAACTAGACAAGACACTTCTTTAACACATGCAAATGATGTTTACAGTGAGGGTGCTTCTCCCACAGTTTTGAACATGAAGTCAGGCTTTCTTTTATCCCTAACTACTACTTCGTTTAAGCAGATCAAAATAGGAAATTGGAAGTTGGGAGCGGGTAAAGCCCAGTAGAAGAGTTCTTGCCTAGCCTGTGTGAGGTCCTGGACTCTAGCGCCACAAAAAACTAAAATGAAAAAATAAAGTTGGGCATGATGACACACACCTAGTTGGTAGCTAGCTTGGGAAATTTGGTGAGACCCTGTCTCAAAAAGTAAAAAAGGTCAGTGGTTTTGCTCAGTGCAAAGGCCCTGGGATCAATCCGGAGTACAGGAGGAAGGGTGGTAGGGGTTTTATTATACATCTGGGATCTTAGCACTCCTGGAAAGGCTGAGGCAGGAGTGTCATGAGATTGAGGCTGGGGCTACATTGGCAGTCCAGGGCTAGCCCAGCTTTTCTTCTTGACTTTCAACATGAGATCCAGGTAACACTTTGTTGATGTGTTACAAAGTGTATCACACTTAATGAATGCCCCAGAAACAACTACCAGATCATTCTAGCAATTGTGCAGGCAAATTTAAGGTATCTCTGTGAAAATTGCTGAAATAGTTATAGTGGACACATTCTCCACTGTATGGGGGGAGGCAAAGAGAGCAGAGATATGAATGATAATGTGGCAAAAAGCAAGTATCTTAAAGTGGAAGTCTTCCTGTATAGCCTGAAAAGACATAGAATAAGTGTTTATGATTTTCTTGGTTTTGTTTGTTTTTGGTAATGAAAATCAGGGTGTCATTGAATCATCAAAATATCCTTCACAGAGAGGTAGTAAAGTCTAGCACCAATTTCCTATTCAGATAGTTCACGTTAAGGCAAACTCTGGATGGCATAGAAATAGCTCAGTAAATGACAGCCAACTGATTCCTGGGAATGCTGTCTAGCAGACAGCAACTCGAAAAAGTGGGCTGATGTCCAAGGATGTGACGTATGTCTTAAAGAAGTCACCAGTATGGTGCGCCCTCTTCTCCACGGCCACCGAATGGGGCTCCAGGGCGGAAGTGAGAGTGATCCTTCTCACATTTATACTTAATAACTCACTTGCAAAATTTTTCCCTTTTGTTCCTATAACTTTAGGTTCAGTGAATTCGGAGGGCCTTTTTTCCAAGGGAAGAATTCTTCCTTCAGGGAACACAGACATCAAATTGGCTCTATTCGGAAGCTCAGATTTCCTCCTGACCATTTTGGGCCCCTCATGCTATTGAGCTAATGGCAGAAGAGGAGTGTACGATATTGGCTGGGATGATTGATCCTGGTCATCAAGTGCAAATTGGGTTACTGCCAGCAACAGAGGCAAGGAGAACTATGTTTGTTTCCAATGGATTCACTAGGGTACCTCTTGGGAGTCTCATATCTAGTAACTGTCCATGTCAAACTATATAGCAAAGCAGTAAAGACAGGACCACTAACAGCTTGCATCCTGTGGAAAAGAAGGGTTGGGCATCCTACCAGGTGAACAGTCCCTCCAGGCACCATCTGGCAGAGGGTAAGGGAAACATGGACTAGACAGCGGGAGATTATCTAGTCTTATGACCTTACTGAGGCGGGGTTTCTATCTCAGTGGATATTTCATATTCACTGATTATTTCTCTTTCTCCTCAAGTATCATACTATCTGACATTAAAACACTAGTGGTGGCTACTTTTACACTTTAGATTTCAGCTGGAGGAATAACTGTACTGAGATCACTTGGCCGTGACATGGTTGGTGACTGGTGGACTCAGCGCCTTCCTGTGTTGCCCATCCATCCTCTGCCTGGGAAGCCAGTCTCCTGGGCTGTGTCACTGGGACTCCCTCTCACTTCGGTTCAGCCAATAGGAGGCACGAGAGATGGCATGTAGGAGAAAAGAGAGAGTTTCCCCTGTTCTGGGCTGTAGTTTAGATTTTTCTTGCAGTGGCTACTTCCTTCAAGTCAATAGCTCATGTTTGTGGCCCTTTTTTCGTGGCTTTGATTCTCCCAGGACTCAGGAAACTCTATTCCTTCTCTTGACCTTTTCAAGTGGGCATAGGAATGGCTTTCTGCTGTCACTGCCTGCCTCCCAGGCTCCTGTTTGGATTCTCTTTGCCTTGCCAATACCTCTCAAATAGTCCCTCCATGAAAGTTTCTGGAATTATCTGAGTTTAGTTCAGTTTCCTGTTGAGACTCTGACCAATAGATCAACCATGTAAAGGTGAACCACAGAATTTGCAAATCTGATCTTATTAAAAATAAGTTAATAAAGTCAAGATATATTAGTAGGATAGGAGAGGAAAGTTAAATCCTTACACAACATTTACTGAGTACTTATATATGTGCAAAGTAGGTACTAGGAATATAAAAATTAATGTCAGGAGGAGGCTACTTAGTGTGCAAGCAGGCAGGGAGACTCGTGCACACAATCTGCAAGTGTGCTGAGCACTTTCTAATAGAGTTAGCAAAGTACTATGGAGCAAATTTGAAATTTCCTCATTTATTTCACATCTCAGATTTATTTTAGTCTCCCTTTCCCACCAAATGGCCATTTGGGGGCATGTAAAATCCAAGAGAAACAATTATTTTAAAAAGATTATTGTCATATTCTGTCTTAGCATGAGACATTTGTTCCCACTATAACAGAAAAGATCTAAAAGGAAACTCACCAAAGCATTCCAAGTCATTACCTTTGAGAAACAGGAATAAGAGAAAAAATGCATCATCACTTTATATATTACTATATTATTTACATTTTTTATAGTAAAATCCTTATCCAATTAGATATGTAGTATAAATGAAAAAAAAAAAACAAATAATGTTTATGACAGACGCTGGAGAGGAAGATTAAAGAATGAGTAGAGATTGGGCATAATGGCACATGTCTGTAGTCTCAGAACTCTGGGAGGGTGATGCAGGAGGGTTACAAGTTCAAGCCCAACCTGGGCCATTTAGTGATATTCTGTCACAAAACGAAACAAAATAATCCCAAAAAGTAACAGGAGGGAGGAATTCCAGGTAGAGAAAGAGAAGGGGATACAACACAATCATAGAACAATCCTCTTTTCAGGTTATTGTTGTACCACCACATTTGCCCCTGTAAATTAATTTGTTGATAAATTCTTTTCAGAAAGCAAATATGTATGGAGTCCCTGCTGTATGCCAGTGTAATGGACACCAAAGCAGCGTAAGGCAGAGTTCCTGTTCTCAAAGCATTTGCAGCCCCAGTGGGGAGTTAAAACAGTCTCAGGACAGAGACAGCCCATGGTTAAGTGCCAACAGATTTAGCCCATAAAAGAGCAGAAAAAGCTAAGTACATTGCCAAGGTTGGGCCTGAAACAGTGGTGCCATTTATAAAAATGGAAAGTTGGAAAAACAGAGCTGTTTTGAGAGCAGATACACCTATAGTAAAATATCACAGTCTCTGTAAATTACTATTTGGCTATGCAGATGAGCAGGGCTCCATAAGTAATGTTTAGACTATGGAGTGCCAGGGGCTATAATAATCTCTACCTTTTACTGAGGTAGACTGCATGCCAAGGACCCTGCAACCTTGTTTGCATATGTTAGCATTTAACTTCATAGCTCTGTGGGACCTTTATGACCCCTATTTTCCAAATGAGAAGGGTGAGACTTGGAGAGGTTGGATCATTTGCCAAGAACTTATAACCAGTGGGAAAGTGACCGACCAGGATTTGAACACAAGTCTGTTCAACCCTGGAGATGCCTATGCTGTCATTCGGTAGAAATGTCATTCATCTCTGCCCTTAGGTTTAAGAAGAGGGCCCCCGTCAGTGTGTCAGCCCACACCGACCCTTTCTTCACACAGCCAGCTTTTCATTCCACCTCCCTGCCCTCTCAGCAGCATCAAAGGAAACTTGGAGGAAATGACCGTTATCAACTGGAGTGGTCAGGGAAGGCTTCCGAGAGGAATTGAGTTTTGAACCAGACCTTGAAGGATGGATTGAATTTGAACAGGAGAAGAAATGGAGGGAGGGAGCGCCTGTCTTAGTCATTTTCCTTGTTGCCAAGACGCAACACCCGCAACTTAAAGGAGGTGAGGTTTATTTTGACTCACGTTTCAGTCCAGAGTTGCCTGGCTCCAAGGCAGGACGGTATACACAGTCGCATGGTGGTGGAGAGCTGCTGAAGGCATGGTGAGCAAGAAGCAGGGAAAGCAAAGGGAGGAGCTAGGGAGTGAGATAAATCCTTCGGCGCTGTGCCCCAGTGACCTGCCTGCTGGGCTCAGACCCCATGTCTCAACAGCAAGCCAGCTGCTATATTGGCCCCATAACCCAATTATTGCCCAAAAGACCTGCCTATGATCACATGAGGCTTTGAGGGGGGACATCTAGATCTAAAACGTAGTACGACCCCAAGCAGAAGAGGCTACAAATGCAAAGGAGATGCACATGGATAACATATGTACAGAGGAGAGACTCTGGATGTAAAGTCAAATCTAGACAATCAGTTATGGAAGGTATTGAATGCCTTAGACATACCATAGGAAGGAAAAAGTCTTAATAGGATTTTAAATGGAGATGAGAGGGTAGAGGAAGGAGACCATACAGCACAATTAACGTGATCTTTTTAGGAAGCTTGCAATATTAAGAATGGACTGGAATCATCCATTTAAATTAGATCAGACTTGAGCTGATATTGGTCTGGAGTAGTCAAAAGGAAAGTGGATAAGAAGGAGGTGGATGTGGGAAATGTTTTAAAGAAAAACTAGAAAAGAGTTAAAAACTAGAAATGCTTAGCAGTTAATTTGATTCAGAAAGAGAGGAAAGAATAAAAGACAAAAATCTAGGATTTAATGCCTTTGAGATCAGGAGGAAGGATGGACTGAGTGTGACTTTGGTGATCATGTGGCCTTTCTCCCAGGAAGAACAGGCAGAATGTGGGAACGGTAGAATAAGCCAGGGAGAATGAAGGGCCTAGGAAGAAGAAAGGAGAGAAAGGTGCAAATAATCAGGAGCTCAAAGAGTCAAGAAGACCAAAGTGTTAGGAGACCTCTAAAATGTCAAAGGTGGCCCCCAGGGTCTACAGTAGAGATGGCATTGGCATGAAGGATCAGGACAGGCAAGAAACCACCGGCTTTGAGAAAATCAATACACTCCCCAGGTAACTTCGAACAAGCCTTCAACTCGCGGTCAAAACCATCAAAGAAAAAAGGTGACGAATACTAGAAAAGAGAGTGATGATTCTGTGCCAATCGTAGCTCATATTTCCTGGTGCCCTTTCTCCAAGCTTTGGCCTGCATGACAGCTGGACTCTATCCTGTTGACAGAGTAGGTGTTGTTGTTGTGTTCTTACAGAGGATGTCTAAAGTTCAAAGAAATTAACTCTCCCAAGGCCACAAAACCAGGAAATAAAGGAACCTGGATTTTGAACCAGGTCTGCACGGAGTGTGCACTGATGCTCCACAAGGGTAATGTGAGCAGCGTCTATCTGATGAGCACTTCGTGAGCAACACACAGCGTTAGAGAGCTCATGCATATTAATATGCTTATTACTGTCATTCTTATGATGACCCTTTGAAGTTGGTATTACTATTACTACTATTAATCCCATTTTACAGATGGGGATATTGAAGCTCAGAGAAGTTAACTGGCATCAGAATCACATAGCCAGTGGGTGGTTGAAGTGGGCTGTGTACGAAGTTGTGGGCTTCTATTGACTCCCCAGAATCCCTTGAAGGAAATTTCTACTTGGGACCCAGCAGGTGACTGGCGAGTACTCTGAAGCTTTATAAATCATTAGTCATAGAGAGCCAGTGTCGCATGCTTCCTGGGTGATTCTCGGTGGCTCTGGGGCTGAGCTCCTGGTGGTAGATTCTGTACAGCATCGGTATCACTCAAGACTGATCTATTGAGTTACAGTGCGTTCTCTTTATCATAGTCCTGGCTTCACCCCAGGAGTTGGGGATGGTGTGGCTTTTGAGCTTGCTTTTTATCAGGGATGGAGAAAGCATGAGAGTTCATCCACTGCCTTAATTGTCAGAAGTGTCCAGGCAGAATCAAGCACATGGGGCTGGCCAGCGTCTCTCCCTGGTGGTTTCAATGGCCGGGATCACTTTTCTGTCTGAACTCTGCAGGAAGAGGCTGGCTGAGTGGATAGAGGCGTCCACCTGGCAGCTGGGGGCCTGTGAGACTGAGCTCTGCTTCTCTCCCAGCAGCCTTAGTTGTGGTCTGGGCAAGACCTAGTGAAGGCACGATCTTAGTGACAGCAGCCTGGGTGGGGAGGAGGCAGGCGTGCAGAGCTCCCTGTGGGGTTCTGGGCAGAAATGAGAGAACAAGCTGAGCTGACACAGTGTGATTGGTAGGGCAGAGCGAGGAGGGGCATGAGGCCAAGAGCCTCTTTTCGCTGGGTCCTTAGTCAGGGAGCCTCAGGGAAAATGTCAGCCCTCCCGATCTGAAATAATTTCGAGCCCCCTGCTGTATAACTGAGTGATTCTCTCAGCACATGGTCAACAGCAGATTTTTCTCAAGGTGAAAGCAATTAGGCTGTCATTCCCTCCTCCCCCAGCTGCTAGAAAGAAAAGAAAGATGGCAGAGAAGCAGTCCTGGCTTCTGCCAAGGTCAGCCAGGATGCCCTGGCCTGCTCCCGTAATTGGCTGGCCACCTGCTCACACCTCTCCCAGGTTGTTGCTGTCCCTCAGGATTGAAGCAGTGAGAAGGGCAGGATCAGCTGCATTTCTGCTTCTCTCCAGACAAGAAAGAGAGCATCTCCCTCTGCCCTGGGCAGGGAATTAGCAGGAAGACTGTGAGCCAGGCCTGGGCAACACAAACAGGTGGGGCTGAGCTGGCCTCTCTTTTCTCTGCAAGATGGAAAGCCAGGCAGGAGAAAACTCCTTGGAAGGTGGATGACTCGTTCATTTGGTCAATCTGTGGCAAAGTACTTTGCTAGGGGTTTCTGGTTCCTGTGGTCCTAGGTGGAGGGGAGCAGGGTGCAGAGTTGGAGGCCTAGGGGAGTCTGTGTTTAGGCCTTTACAAAGGTGTACCTGTCACAAAGGAGGAGGCCTGATTCACCACAGAAGTCACAGAAGGCTACCTGGAAAAAGAGACTTTTAAAAAGGAATAAATGCTGGAGCTGGGGATTTAGCTCAGTGGTTAAAGTGCTTGCCTTGCAAGCACAAGGACCCAAGTTCGATCCCCAGCACCAAAAAAAAAAAAAAAAAGGAATAAATCCTTGTGGTAAATGTTTAAAAGTAGAAAGGGTAATTTGGCTCTTGATAGTATTAAGTACTTTTCTAGAAATTTTCTATAATATTCCAAGTGTATGTAAATATTGTGGCCTCCTTTTAAAAAATGGGATTGTATAATACATTTATTCTGTTGCTTGCTTCTCTTCCCCACTTCACAATATATCCGGCGCATTTATTCACATGAATAGATAGCTTTTTCTCATCCTTTTTGAGGGATATATGATATAAGGAAGTGATTATTCAAGGCAAAATCTGTAGAATAAGAGAGAGTAACAAGGCAAAGGGGGTGGTTCTCTAAAGGAAGGATCTGGGGAAATAAAAATAACAGACTGCCTAACTATAGCGGGCCTCCTCTCCTCCCCTCCTCGCCTCCCCTCCTCCTGTTTCCAGCCCCCTCTCCCTCTCCCTGCTGCTACATTTTTCCCACTCTAATTTGCAAAGCAATGCAGCTCTCTTTGTCTTGCCCTAACCCTGGGGAGCTTCATTCTTCATGCCAAAGCAATTTATTAAGTATTTTCCTAAACAAAGAACCCTCTACCCAGAGAAAAATTATGCCACTCCCCTAACACACAAAAGTAGCTGCAAGCAGTTGAGGTTTTAAATAGCAATTAAAAAAAAATCTGTTACACACATAAAGCACCTGGCAATTCCTGAAGGGTAGTTGTTTGCTACTATTATTATTTTACATGGGTGGGTGGATGAGTTGGCTGATGCAAAGACCTGTCCTTCCTCCTGGGGGACCTGTCCTTTCTCCAAGAAAGGCATTCACTTTCTTTTTCTCTCTTCTTTATTTGTTTTCATTTTTAAGGTGCTGGAGATTAAATCCAGGACCTCACACATGCTCTTCGCTCTCCTACTGAGCTACTTTACCTTGGCAGCTTTAGACGTGCAGGAGCATATCTTGTTTGTATCGTAGCCCCAGCTCTTAGCACAGGGCCTGGCATGGAGCAGATGCTTGGAAAGCCTGTTGAGGTGAATACCTAGTGGGTGGGGCATGCTCTTCTGAGCAGACCCTGAGTCATGGATGCAGTGGGCCTGTTGTGATATGAGCCTCCAGGTAGGTGCTTTGGAACAGTGGTGATAAAATCAAAGGGATGCTCTGGCCATGGGGGACTTCACCATCAAGTGAGGCCTCAGGAAATGTCATATCACATCACAACTATAAAATATCCACAGACCCTAGATTAGTGCTATCTTGAGGGGGTATAAAATACATACAATAATGTGCACAAATAAGTTTTTTTTCCTTTTGTCGTCCTGAGTAGGAACCTCGTGGGCCTTGTGCATGCTAGGCAAGTCCTCTGAGGTATACCCCAGCCCTGTATAAATATCTTTTTTTTTTTTTTTTGTACTGAGGATTGAACCCAGGACCTTTACATTGAGCTCTATCCTCAGCCCTTTTTTAGCTTTTATTTTGAGACAGGGTCTTGCTAAGTGGCTGAGGTTGGGCTCAGACTTGCCATCCCTGTGACTCAGCCTCCCAGAGGGCTGGCATTACAGGAGTATACCACCATGCCCAACTTCTTAAATGAACAACTGGATGAATTTTTATATATCTGCATGTTTTATAACCATAACCCAGGTCAAGATACAGAACATTTTCAACACCCAGAAGTTTCCCTGGGCCCCTTTCAGATGTACCTGCTCCCCTCCTGGAAGAACCACTATTCCTGACTTCCATTATCATCAACTAGTTATCCCTGTTCTGAGCTTTTTATAAGTGAACTTACAAGGTATGGGTCATCTTTATCCAGGCTTCTTTGGTTCAACGTTATGCCTGAAAAATTCCTCCATATCAGCATGTCGGTACTTAATTCTGTGTGTGTATGTGTTCTCTGTGTGTGTGTGTGTGTGTGTTATCCTAGTAGTATTCTATTGAATAAACATATAAGGGTGAAAGGAATTTTGTTCTGCCCTCTAAAGTCTCAGTAATTGAGTCTGTTGACATAAATGGACACCTCACAGATTAATAGAACAGGCACACAAGTTTGTTGCATGCATGGGAGGCATCCCAGGAAAGTGAGTACTCAATAACCCGATGAGTGTTAGAAGCTTATACACATATGCCCTGTTCCTAGTGGGGAGGGACATGGAGATCTAGGCAACTTTAGAGGAAGAGTAAATGAGTTTTAGGGAAGATGAATGAATTTTAAGAATAGACAATAGCCAGGGACAAAATTTTCCTGGGCCTTGACTGTGTTGTCTGTTTTAGAAGACTGTGAGAAGACTAAATCAGTCTCCCTGGGTTAATAAGACATGGCGGAAGGAGGAAGAATTCACAACAGTCCAGTGTCTTCTGGAGGATCTGGCCTGCAATGAAGATGGGGCACTTCCCTGCCCAGGCCACTCCCCAGGGGCTCTCGGTTTGAAGTCCAAGCGGCATATTTTGGGATGTGATTTTCTGAGTCCCAGCACTCACATAACAATGGACAGTTGGTTTGTTTCCAGCTTTTGACAGTTCTGAGTAATACTGTTGTGAACATTGTCTTATACAACTTTTGGTAAGATTTAACACTTTTTCTCTTGTCTATATATTTGAGTGGAATTGTTAAGCCGTGCAGTATATACACAGTTAGCTTCAATAAATACTGCTATTTTCTAAGGTGATCGTACTAATCTACAGCTCTATCTGTGTCCCATGATATATGGGAGTTCCAGTTCCATATCCTTACCAACACTGGATATTGCCAGTCCTTGTATTATTATTATTATTATTTTTATTATTACTATTTTGTGGAACTGGAGATTCAGGGCCTTCACACTGAACTACATCCCTAGCCTTTTTAAAATTTTGCTGAGTCTCACTAAGTCACTAAACTGCCTAAACTGCGTCAAATTTGTGACTCTTCTGCCTCAGCCTTCCAAGTGCTGGGATTACAGGCATGTGCCACCACACCCAGCTATCAGTCCTTTTAATTTCATTTCTTCGATTTTTCTATTAGTATATTATTGTGATACACAGGAAATACATTCACTGTGCAGGAATTTGTATATATACGCATTGCATCTCGATCCTTTTTACTTCCCCTATACCTCCTCTCCCTCCCATCTCCCCCATCTTCAAATCGCCTTCCTATCCTTTCAAAGAACCAACACTTTGATTCATTGATCCTTTGAGTAGTTTTTTTAAGTTTCAATTTCATTAATTTCCACTCTGATCTTTATACATTTTTTCTTTTATGAATTTCAGGTAGTCCTTTTAATTTCAAATTTCAGTCTTTCTAGCTGACATGTAGTGCTATCTCATTGTTTCAATAGTATGTCTACCCAGACAATAAGTACAGCTACACCTTGGTAATTGATTGCCTTGAAACTCATCCAAATTTGGTGCTCAAGGCATTTTGATGGGAAAATTTTGTCCTGATACTGGTTTGTTTGGTACTTGAAGCACAAAGTAAAAGTTGATTGTGTGGTGACTTGTACCCTTTCCTGTCAAAATGATTTGTTTGGTACTTGGTTTTGGTCCTTGTTGCCTCTCAGAATTGTTTAAGAATGAGTACTAAAATAGCACTGTAATAATATTTTCATATGCCAATTTTGTGTGCATATTGGCCTTTTCATGTGTTTATGAGGATCTCCTTTTGAAGGTCTACCTACCCTTGGCCCTCTCCTCCAAGGACGTGTCTCTCACCTTCAGTGACCGTTCAGTAGCCACTCAATGATGGTCATTCAATGGTCATCCCTGTGCTAGTCACACCCATATTCCTGCCCAGAGATCTGGAGATCCTGTTCCCCAACTCCACACCCACATATCCAGCTTGCTTTTTAATGTCTCTAACAGACTGATCCTCATTCCCCTCAGGATCAATATTGCAAATTGAAATCATCATCTCTTCTTCCACCCTAAATCCATTTCCTTCCCTTCTATTTCAAGGCACCCAATCTGTTCCATCATCATCATCCTCACTGCCCCTGCAAATGTTCAGGCTACAATTTTACATATTTCAAGAACTTTCTGTGACCTGTTTTTGTTTCCTATTCCATCCCATCTGTGCCCTAGGTACCTCCTCCTGGGGTCTCAGTTTACGTGCCACTTCCTCTGGGTTAGGTGTTTCCTACATACTTCTTCCGTGCTGGTTCCTTCCCATCTGTCATTTATCACGGTGGGCTGTGATTACCAGTATCATTGCTTTAATCCCCGCATCAGACATCTGACATTTTGCTCACTTAGCATTCATTCCCCTCTTCCTAGTACTGTATTCTTTCTATTCTCATTCTGTATGGTTTTGGTGCAGCAGGTATGCACGTCACCCAGGCAGACCTAGCTGGTCAGTGTGTTCCATCCTTTAGCTCCGTAACTAAAGGATGGAACATAGTGGGTTCACTGGGTCATTGTCAAGCAAGGAACCAAGGCAGTTAATCAGAGGCAATCATAGAATTTTTGTTGGAACACATGGGAGAGATTTTACTGAAGGAGTGACTGACACACCAAAATGAAAGCCTAGAAGGTAGATTCACAGGTGGGCACTTGGCACCTGGGCCTTGCCTGTAACATTCTATGTCCTCCCCCCCCCCGGTGCTGGGGAACACTCTACGTTTTAAAAAATTGTTTTTCTTGGTGCTGGATTCCGTCCAGGCCCTTGTTTGTGCATGCTAAGCACAGGTTATACACAGAGTTACACTCCCACCCCCCCAAGTGTTCTACGTGGAAAAATTTCCTCTGCATACTACTGTAGTATACTGCTTCTATAAAAGCACTCCTGCACAACCCTTTTGCATTTCTAATGATATTGACATAGGAGATCAGGGTGTGACAAAACTGGCTGGGGAAGTAGGTGTGACCTGTTAATTACAAGATCCTGGAACACACTCAAAGAACAGTTCCCAAAGCCCTGCATATGGACTTTTCACAAGAATTTGAGCAGCCTGGCTTGCTTGTTTGCTTGCTTGCTTTCTTTCTCTTTCTTTCTTTCTTTCTTTCTTTCTTTCTTTCTTTCTTTCCTTCCTTCCTTCCTTCCTTCCTTCCTTCCTTCTTTCCTTCTTTCTATCTTTGCAGGTTTTCAATACAATGGCCTAGACCTGATGTCAGCCTGAGATGTGGGATCCAAGCGGCACCTCTTAGGACCTGTATGTAGAAGTTCTCATGGGTTTCCT